>OX411559.1:20024156-20624156 GCA_948146395.1 Fragum whitleyi
CGACGTTGCTTGGTTAATTTATGACGTAACACAATTTAACGTGGGATTTAGAGCAACGTCTTTAGGTATGCTCTGTGATAATGTTAAACAAGGAATCTGATAAGTGTAAAGGCCCAGACCGAGAATATTTAAATGAAAAGGCCGGTCGTTAACGGCACGTGAATTTACTGATTAATCCACGTTTTCTCTTGTTAACGCCCGTATTTTGTCCATTAACGTTTGCCTTTAACGAGACGAAAACATACATTTATGTAATAAAATGGTTTATCTAATTTTCAGAGACCCCATTCCCGGTGACGAACCAAGCCATAACAAAGCAAAACACAATGGGTTCCTTCTTTGGCCATATAGACGAAGGCGTGGTATTCTTGGTACTCGGATTTTGGTGGATGTATAACATGTTTAGGGACTACAGACATGTAAGATATATTGAAGATATTAAGGTAGCAATGGACACATGGCGTCATTTTTTTCCGCCCAATGAATTTTTTTCTTGGTCACATATGTTGTAGATTAACATTGTGTAGTCATTATATCAAGATTTGAAGGTACCTTTCCATGCTCGTTTTCATGCTAGAGTTATCTGCCCTTGAGTGGTATAGGCCATTTTTCAGTAAAACGGTTATATTCATTTAAGGTCAAGTATAAACCCTGTACTAAGTTATAGCTATAAAACAAACACATTTTGATAGAACTTATATATGTACACAATGGCTTTTGGCAAGAAAATTTCTCTTTGATCAATTGCATTTGCACAATTTGCTTTCAAAAGTTAAAAATGCACTAATTTTTGTAATTTTACAAGGTAAAAATGCCACAAAAACCTATTTTTTGAAGAAATTACCCAATGAATTTTTCTTATTTTCCGATATGTTTATAATCCATATTTTTCCTTTATTTAGTAAAAAATTTAGCATACCTTTCCATGCAAATAAGAATTTTTTTCATTATTTTTCAGTGTTCCCCCGTAATCGAATGACGGTTTTAACGCATTTTTATTGTTGAATTTAATGATCCAGTTTTTCAATTAATATCAAATGTTGAAAAGAAGCTAAATTATGAAGTTTTACCATCATTATTCTACGTTATTTCCATAAGTAGAATCTTACGAAAACCAGTCTTTTTAAACAACGCGCAAAAAGAGCCGTAAAATAAACGAAAACCCACTTCCGGTTTATAGAGTCGGGAGGCCGCTGTCCATTGCCACCTTAAATGTTTGCATGGTCATGAAATACATAGTTTGTTTTGTTGTTGTTGTTGTTGTTGTTGTTGTTTCGAATTCTTGTAAAAAATGTTCTTAGAATTCGTTGGTGGAACATATTCCTAGTATCATAAAACACAGTTTGAAAAGTTATGTTACGACAAGGATTATGATTTTCGCTCAAAGCTAATTTGAATTTTATTCCACAAGTATAATTTTACCCATTTAATAACATATTCAACGAGTTTATTTTACTCCCGCGCTACATAATCTTTCATGAGATTTGTTTGAGATTTTGTCTACCAAAACTATTTTTACTTTCTCGCATAAACAATATTTTTGTGCTTTCAGAGAGTTTGTTTGTCCCGTACCAAAGAAATGGAGCGTTTAGATGACATTATGCATTAATCAAATATTTTAAGGCAATTAAATATTAGTTTCTTCATCTTTCAATGTTATCTGATCTAGGTTGCAAGAATTCATCATGACAAGGCTCTGCCGACATCGTCGTTTTTGGTGAACGAAATTTTCGTTCACCAGTCTTATATACTGTGTATTGAAAATCCTGTAGGATCTTAATAGGTTTTAAATAAAACAGTACCTCTTTAGATTCAATTTAGTATCTCTAAACTCTTCTCTCTAAAAAATTACTGTTTACATCGGTAAATGCATGATACTAGCATTCTTCATCAAGTGAAGATAATGAGAATTACCCTTTAAAAACACAAAATTATCTTGGAATGTCTATACGAGCGAATTTTTGATCGGCGTAAGATCGTCGAGACTTGCGAGCAAAAACAAAGTTTGTGTCTGTACACTGTATAGATAGATACTATGTTTTTGATTTAAACCTTCGCTATTGCAACTTGTAGTAATTTGCCGGAAATGTGTGTTTATTGAGGTCGTGAACTCTTGAACTTCTACACACCCCTGATTTGCCATGCCACACGTGATGACCTACTACGGTTTTACCTGCCTTCTTATGAATGAAGTCTTTGCTTATAAGTTACGAAAGGCCAAGTTTACAAACGAATGGAATGTCCCTGCCGTATTTCTCCTATTAAACGCGCCCGAGCGCGATGCAAAACGTCGTGGAGGCGCTATTATTTCAGACTCAAAATAAAATGTTAGCTAATGAATTGTAATTCTGTCATTTAAAGTCATCTATCGAAATACGGTCACCCTCGACCATTAATTGCAGCTTTCAAAAGCAAGTGATTGTGTTAGCAGAAGCCGAGATTATTATTATTGTCATTATTTGTACAAGATAGGAAGTTCCAGACGATGCAATATTCAATGTTCCGCTACCGATGGACAAAGCGGTCTAATAAATCATTACCTATTCACGTATGAAATAAATAATCCTGTATTAAATCCAAAAATTTCGTGATGTGTAAATGAAAGTGTTTCGTAGTGAAAACACAACACGTCTGGAGCTAGCTGGGTCACCGCGTGTCGGCACCCTTTGAAGTTCCCAGATTCTTGCAAGCGGCGACGTCGCTTTTGAAATAAGTAACACACGAGATTTTACGGGGGTTTTCCTATTTTAACAGTATGAATTGTGACTAGGATTTAATCATTTGACTCGGATATTTTGTATATTTGCAGAAGGTGAAATGATTTCAGAAATATTTTCGTAACAACGAAAAGGGATTTTGTTCGCATGTGACTTATGAAGAATAACGAGAAATAGTTTTAATTTTGTGTTAAATTTTAACCTTTCGCGCTTCCGGAAGACTGCGCGATTTAGGACGCGCTAGTTTTTCAGATGTTGAACGATCTTTTAATGACGCAACAAGACTTATCCTGATAGGAATTTAAGATAGTTAACCCACAATCTATTGAACATTACGCCGTGGAGTAGCAGCTATTGAAATTAAATTCGAGACCGGATTTTTCACCACGTACCGTGGACGGTTGGATGTTGTTGATCGTATCGTCAAGGGGTTGGGAATCGTATTTATGGGGTAGCGCGTTTATAAGGGAATACGGTATATTTAGTCCAAATTCTCATTGAAACATAAACACGCACCACTTGACCGTGACCAACCTTGATATGAAGTAAAATTTAACCCATTTCATACTTGTGTTATGTAAATATCTTCGGTTACGGGTATTTTTGTATCATATTACCCAAATCTCATTCCCTGTTGGTTTTTTTTTTTGTTTTTTTTTTTGTTTTTTTTTCCGTTTCAAACAAGGCCGGAAAACAGGGGATATAGCAATCTCGGTACGATTTACTGTTAATGTATGAATGTCGTAAATAGATATATAAAAGAATCAAATGAACAAATATCCCAACACGATAGACCTAATTTCAAAAAAACATCGAATGTTTTTTTTCAAAGTACTTGACATCGTAACTACAACTGTAAAGTAGCGCTTCTATCCCTCGCATGGCTCTAGAAATTCCTCAATACAATCATTCATCTATTTGTTTTACCGGAAGTATGTAAAATATAACAAAAAACTAAATTTACGATTATCCGCCGTTTGGTAGGAGCAATAGAATTTAAACAACGACTATATTTGGACAATTCATTAGCTGTACAAAATACCTTCCTAAATAGATTTTATCGAATTTAGGTTGGTTTTTTTTTGTTGTTGTTTTTTTTTAATTCTTTTTTACGCAATGGCATCAGATAATTATTTTTTCACAAGACTGAATATTACCGAAAGAGACCAAAACCCTGTAATTACAATTACGAAACAGTGGTCTTTTAATTCGGAGGATGGGGGGGACCCCATTCAGGTCGTACCAGAGCCATAGCGGATAACGTTTAAAAGTCAAAATGCAGAAAGACTGCTGTTTAATCTGCTAAAATATGGGTTCCGCATGTGGAAATTGAATTACCTTTCTGACTGCTATTTTTTGAGTTAAGAAAAGAATCATTATTCTAGAGACTATAGTTGCATGTTTTCTTTCCTCTAGGCTTATCGCTCTCTGTCTATCGGTCTGTCTCTGTCTGTCACTCTCTCTACCTTTCTTTTCCTCTCTTTCTCATTCTTTGAATTTAGAATTTTGACGAGACACTTTCCCTTGATTAATTTTTACATTTATAATTTCTCTTTTCTCAACGAATTCAATATATCACTTAAGAATGCAAACAGATTCGTTCACCATCAGTACTTTCAGTGCTTTGATTAAATTCCTTTTTTTTTTTCTTCTTCTCGTTTTATTTAGAGTCTACGGACTGGTGAAGTATACCGATCTAGAATGTCTTACGTATCAACTATTTGCAAAAGACGAGTGCCTTTGGAGATTTACTTGAAAATACTCTTTACAGCCGGAGGTGAGTTCATGTTTTTCGAATGATTATTCTAGAAGGAGTTTTCGTCTAGAAAAAAAGCTTTTACTTTACGCGTGTTAAATATAATTATTAATGAACATGACGAAATAAGATATCATTTAAGTGTGTTCCGATTTTAGCTCTTTTAAAAGTTAAGAGAACATATAACGCATTTGTATATTTATATCTAATTCTTAAAATAACTATTTTTCATGAAAAGATTTCAGAAACGGGCCTGATGAACAAGATCTTGAACAACTCTTTGGAGGACAATCGCCATTTACTAAGAACCCGAAATGTATTTTGTCCACTATTTTTTGTTCCACTTTTTGTAGCATTTCTAGCGGAAATATTTGGACCAGGTTTCCCTATAACATTCGTGGACGAGGATAACAGATTCTACAAACTGAAACATTTACAGCATATGACCATATATGGACTGTTCTTTGTGCACGGTGTAGTCGATCTGCTCAGTCATCATAAGGTCTCGCCGATGATGAAGGAACTCAAATACATCACTGTAACGATAGCTTTTTTCTGGTAAGCAAACTCTAACGATGGTTATTTTAATACATATGCAAAGCGCATACAGTTAATTACCTCGTGAAACTGACATTCTGTTCTATTATGACGTAAAATAGTCTTATAGATGACCGGATCGTATAGTGGATTTTCATAGATTCATAACTCCAAATATTCTATAAGTTCGAACTTTACTAATACGGATTACAATATCGGTACAACATGACATCAAGATATCATTCTCCTCTCTCCTCCTGAAGCGGCTTATTACCAGACTATTTATTCAAAGATAAAATGTCCATCAATCTTAGACCTCCCTATATTGTCCTACCAAATACCAATTCCCAGAATGTACATTATTCCCAGCTCCGCCTTCGTCGGCTCCAGGAAACATCTAATAAGTTTATAACATTACAATTCATCTCAATCAAAACCATTCTTAATCGCTCACTTAGCGCTCAAATCATTCATTCCAAACACTCACCCAAACCATTCAAAACTGATCTAAACTTGCTAAAAACATATAACAACAACTTCGTTTAAAATAAAGATAGCTGGGAAAAATAATCGGGATTTCACTGGGTTAATCGAAATTGTAAGCGTCTGATTAGATCTTGAAGAAATAGGAAGCAATTTATAGAACATATATGAAATTGTTTTTAAAGGGAGGCATTTAATATCGCTAATTTTTGTTCATCCTGAACAAAATTTGCGATATTCAATTACCTCCCATTAAACTCACTCAAAACTCGCTCCTCACACTCACTCAATTTTATTCCAAAATCATTCCAAAACCATTCAACTGGTCAATTTCACGATGTTCTTAACTGTACAAAACATGTTCTGAACCAAAAAGTAACAGAACGTCATTTGTCTGAGTGATCAAGAGTGCAGTGCTTTAACCGACAGTTGGGTCAAATAAGAAATTTCATGAGCAATGAGTCAAAGATAATTCTCTTTATCCCCGTGGTAAGAACACTCCATTTAATCCACCAAAAGAAAGCTTTTGTTCCAAATGAATTCGGAAGACTCCCTTGTAGGATTCCACTTTGAATATGCATAACCCTCGATCTTGCTTTGTTTGTAAGCAAAAAAAACCCAACTTTTCTTTCAAGGGAAACCTATCGAGTTATCTCCATTGTGGATTAAACAAGCGTTTGTACAAAACCTTCGCCCTTTCTGTGACACTAGCATAGAAAAAATATAATTGTCTTAGAATATAAAGGCATGGGGAAAATATGTAACTGATTGACTTTCGCACAGAGAGATAGAGAGAGAGAAAGGACGATTCAGCCACCAACGAAAAATGTCAAACTAGATTTTCTTTTTTCTACGAGGAATGGTTGATTTTCATGTAGAATGATGACATATCCTTTTTGAATTTGTAAACTTCTTCGTAAACTTTGCTTATACTTAGATGCTATTTTTATAAGGTAACCGACTATTAAATTAAATTTACTTACAGTTAACAACATCGTGAAATTGACAAGTTTGATGATTTTGGAATGAAATTGAATGAGTGTGATGAGTGGGTTTTGAGTGAAATCAAAGGGAGGTAATCCAATACATCTAATTTTGTTCACCATGAACAAAATTAGCGATATACAAGTTCTATGAATAGATTCCTTTTTTGTCAATCACTCGCTTACAATTTTAATAATGTCAGAGAAATCGCGATTATTTTTCTATTATATTCATTTTGAATGTAGCTGTTGATTTCATCTTTTCATTCATTTTGGAGCGTTTTTGAGTAGTTTGAGTGAGTCTTTGTAATGAATGAATGGAGCACTGAGTGGGCGATTTAGAATGGTTTTGAATGAGATGACAGGCAATTTCACGATGTAACTAACTGTAGTAAAATGGATATGGACTGACTGTCCTATTGATTTGTTTCAGGTATGCATCTCAATTTTACTACCACAGTGCAGACTCTACCCACAAACCTCCTCTAGAAAATATGATACACAGGTAAGTATAGGCCTGTCCTTTTGTGAACACGGTTAACTGTCGTTGAAAAAAATGTGTATGAGGGGGGGTGTATTTAGGAAACAGGATAAGTGGCGGAAACTTGGAATATTTCCTTTATTACAGTGATATTTTAAGTGCATTTTTTGGTTATTCGGCGACTTTTACATGTAAGAAAAGTGAGTTAGTTGGATTTTTTTTTTCGTTCGTTAAAGTTTATCAGAGTTTTTTGTTTCAAACAAATTTATGGTTTCAGGATTTTTAGTAAGACCATTTGAAATTTCGAATGTGAAAACGGAGAACCGTTGTCGCATCAAAATAATGTGTGTTTTTTCTTATCTGTTTTTTTTTTTTTTTTTTTTTTTGTTCTTGTTGTTATTGTCGGATTTTTTTTTTTCGCAGCTTCATCTTTTGTTTGTTTCTTTGTGCTTATTTTTACTTTCCCTCTAACCGCATTTGGTATCTACAATACTTTGTCAAGTAAATCCTATGTTTTGAGACACTTGAATCTCACAAAAAAGTTTTTTTGTTGCATACAGATTACCACTAACAACGATGGTGGCCATCGTATTTATGATCGTCTGGGAGATGCAACACAGGGAGACAATTACACCACAAATAATACGATGTTTAGGTGTCCTAATTTTAGGGACCTGGTTCAGTCACGTGTCATTTATTCTTTACGATCCTTTCCCGTTTCCAGGTAAGTAATTGACCTATCATATCATAGCTTATATAAATCAGCAGTAATAGGAGTTGAAAAAAGTAGTTTCTTTGTCATTTATATTGTTATCATTATATGGTAACTATATTAAACCAGCAATAGTGATAGTAGATATCTATAAATGAAAGTGAAAGAGTGCATAATTTCACATTCTATGTCTTAAAATTATGCAATTTATACGTTTCACGGCATACACATTTTGGATATACAGATTTCTTAGAAAAGAAAAAAAATACATATCGATTGTTAAACGCAAGACTGTACTAGGTGTACATACATTGTATATACACTTAGTACAGTCTTGCGCTAAACCCTTTGATATATAGCAAAACCTACAACGATCGACTATTCGGTTGGCTAACAGAAAGTACAAGCCTTAAAAGAAAGTAGCCGCTTAGCAAACTACGTGTGTTCTAAGATAAGAGTATCATCATTCTCTGAGACTTTGATCCCTAAACAACAAAAAAGAATTTCAACATGATTGAAAGAGCAAAAACACCCACTTTACATGAGTCAAAGAGTACAACGCTTTAATGATTCAAAGAGCAAATGTCCACTTTAAACGATCCAAAGAACAAAATGCCCGCTTTAAATATAGACATTTTGATAATGGTCTCTTCTCCATTTTTTATTAGCTCGGCTGTTTTCGGAGAAAACCCGAGGTATTGCTATAGCCTCCGTGTCGTCGTCGCCGTCGTCGTTGTCGTCGTCGTCGTCGTGCGAAAACTTTGACATTTTGTTATATCTCTGGTTCTACTGAAGGCATTCACTTGAAACTTGGCACACATGTTCACCATCAAAAGAGCAACCTATACTATCAAGGGGGATAACTCTAGATGCATTTTGTGCAAATTATGCCCCTTTTTCGACTTAGATTTTTTCCCACCATCCAGCACTTGACAGCCGAGCGTAGGCACCCGTAGGCGGTGCTCTTGTTTGATTTGAATTTGGCTTTCGCCGCTTTTAACAAATTTTCAGTCATATCGCGGAGGCTGGAGCTCCTAACAATCAATTTCTGGTATCTCACACAAGTACTGCCACTATATCATTTTATTGCCTCCGGTTGCTATTCCACTTGTAAGTCTACGATTATCAACCAATTAGTGGAAGACAAATAGCCTGAATGAATGAGTGCCACCGTCGGGGATCGAACCCAGGACAGCTCCTTTTATGCACATGCTGTTGTTGTGATAGCAAAGGTGCGCAACTCGAGTCTATCCCAATTGCAGTTGCGAGGTTTGTTTCGCCAGCTGGCGATTTAAGGTGAAGATCATTTACAGTTAACAACATCGTGAAATTGACAAGGTGAATTATTGTGGAATGATTAAGAAATGGAATTGATTGAGTGTGTTGATCGGGTTTTGAGAGAAATTAATGGGGGAAATCCAATATCGCAAATTTTGTTCAGGGTGAACAAATAACGATATTAATTACCTCCCTTTAATAAAATATGCATACAAGTTCCAAAGATAGCTTCACATTTCTTCAAGAGTCTATTAGACGTTTACAATTTGAATTATATACTCAGTTCCAAAAGAAAGTGTGCACTTTTGAATTTCGTGTATTTCGGAAATTACACAACCTACCGTCATGAAATATCGCATCACGTTCCCAAAGACAATTTGCAAACGATATTTGATAACACAAATCACGTAATTTGAAAACAATTTCTGCTATTTTGAAACATTTGATTATTCATGTTTTGCATATGCATCACGCGTTAAATGACTATTTGGTTCGAAATTGCTTTAAGATGAATCACTTTGGCTTAGCTAATCATAAAATCACATCTTCATTGCAATTGTGCAGTTTGCAACTACGTGGTTTGACTTATAATTTACGTGGGTAAACGAAATCGAACCTTGTCAAATTAAGGACGTCAGAAAAATTGATAAAGCATTCATGTTCCAATAGATATCGGGGGCATCATTTCGTCAGGCTTGTAATGAGCAAATTGAAATGTCATAGAACGTCATAGCACTGTTCTACCACAAGTAACTGGCCTAAGAACGTAGCAATTACAAACGTTGACGCCCACGTAACGTCTGAATGAAAAATAAAACTTTTGTTTGAAAATGGCTTGGGATGTCTCCTTAAACTCTACAATGCAACATAAGAACATAGCTCTTACAAAAGAACAAACTGTAAGGAGGTTGAATCTCAACGCCATGAGTTCTGTTTGCGCGTCTTCAGTATGCGATGCTTTGTCAAACTCTGATTTGAATTTTATTTCAAATAGGTCTCATCTAAAGTATGACATCAAATTTACCCCACAAATGTCCTCCAACTTTGTAAAAATCAAGAAAAATGCAAAAAGTGAAAGTGCACACTTTCTTATGGAACTCAGTATATCAGTGGAATCGTGATTTTTTCCAAAGTTTATCCAAATTTATTTTGGATGATATTGTTGCTTCCATATTATTCAATGGGTATGAGGGTTTTTGAATGGACTGAGTGAGTGTTTTGGAATGAATGAATGGATCGCTGAGTGGGCGATTAAGAATGGTTTTGATTGAGGTGAATGTCAATTTCACAATGTAAATAACTTTATAATATGACCTACGTCGCGGGAGTGAAATAACCTCGTTGAATATTTTTTATATTACACGGGTATTAATACAATAGTTGAATTACTATGCAAATGAGCACAAAGCGAATGGCAACGCTATTTTGTAACTGCGAAAATGACGTCATAGTCTATAAACTGTGACGTCAGTTTTAAACGGCGTTATAAGTTTCGCAGGAAATTGATATGTTGAATTTCAAGAATTTGTACGATTTTTTGGAAATTTTCGGGTCATACTATAAACAGAATATCAAATTTGTGCGCATTAAATACCGAATTTAGTAAACTCCTCATCTTAAATAGATAAAAACTCGGCATAGCCTCGTTCTTATCTGTTAATAGATTACTCGTTTAATAAATTCAGTATTCAATGAGCACTCATTCAATATCCTCTATGTACATGCAATCTCATCTTCTTTTCAGGTTTGCAGCCTAATCCAGCCTGGAACTGGACCGATATGCAGAACGTTCATTTTGTGACGTCACTCTACGGATTTCACATCATTTTCAACATTTTAGTGATGTTATTAGTTTATGCTCTAGTGTCCACCCATGAACAGTTGATAAACCGGGTCAAACTTATGCTTGGAAAAGGAGATTCGAGTTGGACTCACGAGTACCATAAGTTAAACGGTGTAGGAACGGATAGAAATGAAAACGTAAAATTGCTAGATGACGTTGAAGAATATCATGACTCAGTTTGATGTACAGTCGATATTTTCTTTAATGCTTTTGGGTGATTTATCGAGAAATAACGGTAGATTATCACATGATAATCTCACCGCAAAAGCAGTGAAATTATTAAAAACTTTTACCCTGCTTTTGTGCATTTCATCTTATCTGACGTCATCTATGCGGGGCGAAATTAGTGACGTCACAATGAACGTTGCATAGCAATCACGCGCAAAATGACGCGCTTTACGAAAATATGTCCTAGAAATTTCACATTTTGTCTCAATTTTGCATTAAAGAAATAGAATAATCGTTTGTTTTTCGTGTAAGATCGATTAATATTTCATTTCGTGAACAACAAAAGCTATATTTCACTAGTGGCTCTGCCACTTGTGAAAATATATCTTTTGTTGTTCACTCAATGAAATATAAATCGATCTTACACTTAATCAAACGATTATCCTCTATGTATTCGCGACTACCTCTATCACGCGACCACTTTTATCAAGCAACCCCCTTAAGAGTTCCATTTACTGAAAACAAATTCTTTCGAAACGTTTACATATTAAACGAAAAATATAATAATAATTTATTACTGAATCTTATGATGAAAGAACCAATTTGACTCGTCTCAATGAGTCGATTCTAATGGGTTCGAACATTATAAGATTTTGTAAGAATGATAAGCCAAGATATACAAATTGCTTGATTGGTTTAAAAAATCCAGTTATAGTTTTAGTTATACATGTTATCTTATTAAGCTGAAATGGCCGCTTTTTGGTGGACCACTAAGTGTTGCTTAATACAATTTTTTTTACTGTAAAATAGGACCCTAAAATTAGCGAATCCTTGAACTCGCCCCTCTGCCCCCGTCATAACAAACCGCTTCAGATATTCAAACGATATTTGTCTACGAAAGATACATAATTATATGGTCAAACATAACATAACATAATCTTTAATCATAGTTGTAAGCCTCCGGCCCATACAACAGTGTACAACTATTAACAATTGTCAGTGGAGTGATACAATTTTGCAGAAATATCATTTATTCAATTATTGTATTATCAGTGGACATTTTTATTATTTTGAATACTTCGAACTGATATTTCATTAGTAATTTGATATTATCAACTTTCTCATCAGAGATTATTTTTCCATTCATTAGCAAAATAAAGTTGTCGAAATTTTGCATATTTAGGGCACACTAATAAAAAGTGATATTCGTCTTCGACGATGTAAACAAAGATATCGAGTAACAAATTGGGTAATATTTGATATCGGCGAACTTAACGTCGAAACCACAGCTTAATCAAGCTGTGGTTACGACGTTTAGGTCGCCCATCTACGAAAATAGTTGAAACAAAATGTCGGATGATGACGGAGGTCAATAGTATGATCTTGTCTAAATGAATTATCTGATTGATTGATCGATTTTTTAGTAAGCAGCAACGATCTATGATTTCATTTGGATTTAGAAATCATCAATCTAAATATTGCATGTCTGCTAACGTTGATTATTGAGCATTTCTTCATTATTTTCTAGCTCTAGTTTACATACGTGACCGGTAACGCAAAAAATAGCCATCTAGAAACGCAATAAAATAAATATTTTAAAAAGAAATTGGTCCCAGTAGAGGTCAATAGGATGTCGCATTTTAAACATCTATGCTTAGATAGGTTGAGTTATCATTGTGAATTTAGAAAAAAACATCAAACTGCGAAAAGTTTCGATCCTAGTCAGTCTGCGCGATTGGCGCAGTCTGACTAGGATCAGCACTTTACGCACTACCTTGACGGGACACTTATATTTAATGTCTGTCTGTCAATAAAAATATTATTTTATTTATCATTATTGCTCATTATCATTTTGATTCATCAGCTTGGATATAAAACTGTGCCAGATTTCGCGGTTTCCACATGATAAAAAAAATATCTGAAATATACAGTGACTTGAAGGCTTAGTGAGGTTATTCTACCTTATTAATCAATCGCTTTCGACGAAAACGCTCAACTGGCAGAATTCTTCATTAAAATCATTCGCACATCGTATAAGCAGACTTTGTTCTGTATCTGTCTTTAGAGAGCGCCTAATGAAGACAGTGATCGGACTGTGCGGTTGCACGGTCCATCCAATGTTCTAATTTGATGTATTCGTTAAATTGTTTGATACGTCACTCGTACATTCATTTTTTTTATTGAGTTATTGATAGCCTAAGGTCAGGATCATATATCATGCACTTTATTCAACATTACTTTATTTCATAGTTAATAGAATGTATTTATTTATTTATACAATTTTCATTTTCCTGTTTTTGTAAATCTATAGAATTCTATAGTTTTAAACTCGCCATTTTATTAAATTTATAATATTATGCATATAGTGTTTATTTATATCGTAAGTGCCTGTATCTAATAAACAACAAACAAGAGACGTTCATCGGTCTGATTTCCTGGATTTTGACCTGAATATTAAATGAGTTAGAACACCGTCTACTGGTGTCAACACTCGGCTACAGGTACTGGACAATGCAAATTCTTCAATAGTTTTAGGTGATTTATCGAGAAATAACGGTAGATACTCACTTGATGATCTCACCGCAAAAGCAGTGCAATTATCAAAATTCTATACCCTGCTTTTGTGCATTTCACCCTATCTGACGTCATCTATGCGGGGCGAAATAAGTGACGTCACAATGAACGTTCCATAGTAATCGCGTGCAAAATAACTCGCTTAACGAAAATATGTACTAGAAATTTCACACCTTGTCTCATTTTTGCATTAAAGAAATAGAATAATTATTTGTTTCAGTGTCAGATCGATTAATATTTCATTTCGTGAACAACAAAAGCTTTATTTCTACTCGTGGCTCTGCCTCTCGTGAAGATATAGCTATTGTTGTTCACTCAATGAAATATAAATCGATCTTACACTGAAACAAACGATTATCCTCTATATCTCTGACTTGAAAAGGAGACAGAACACCAACAACACCAAGGTGATTACAAAACTCCCGGCCTAATAATTGGTAATTTTACTCTGAATTTTTTATGATAATAATAATAATCCATGCTCTTAAAACCCAAAGAATTCTAATTTCATAATAGTAAGATCGATTATATTTTATTCAGTGATCAACAAAACCTATATTTTCACGAGTGTCGGGGCAACGAGTGAAAATATAGCTTTTGTTGTTTACAAAATGAAATATCAATTGATCTTACACAAATTAAGGACAAATTTATTTAAAGCGCGTCATTTTGCAAGGTTACCATGGCATGCTGCAATCATGATGACGTCACTTATTGGAGTCCGCATGAATAACGTCATAGAGGGATATGAACGAAACCAGAGGTGCGTTCGTTAGAGCGAGATTCTTTAAATCTTTAATAAGATTTTGAAGATCAAACGTTCGGTAGAGCGATATTTTAAGCCGCTTAATAAGAATCTTAAGATATCTCAATGAGGAAACGAAGATGGTTATGCATTGGCTTAAAACGATGAGCCATGACGACGTCGAATGTTTTCACTCAAATTATCGAAATTCGTTTATTATGACGTCTTAAAATCTCATTATGCGGGATTTTCATCTTGATTTAACGAACGCACCTCCGGGTCTGAGTTTTTCGACAATTTTACTCGTTAGACAGTGAATTTATCAAATGATAATCTAAATGATAAATCCACCGAAAAGCATTAAAAAATTATATTTCTTTCTTTGTTGCAAGATGGGCATGTCCTCTATCGACTCGGATTACACTCCCCGATGATACTTCACTTATCCTTGTCCATTTATGTTTAAACACATTTATACACAGTTAGAAACATCATAAAAAGTTCAGTCATTCCATTCGGAATCATTCTTAACCGGTCTCTCAACGATCCATTATTTCATTCCGAACATACTCTCAAACCATTCATAAACGCTCCAAATCCATTTTATTGTGTCCCAAGAGAGCCTGAACCGCTCCATTGGCTTTCAAATATCTTTCAATGTGAAACTCAATCAGATGTAAAATTTTACAAGGAAATCTGTGAAGATGCAAAAAAATACAACAACAACAAAAAAATAATAAAATACTAAAAAAAATGGACAGTAATGCTGATTCTAGTGTAGGCTTAACTTTAAATGGAAAACCGTAAATCAATATATATATATATATAAGTATTGAATCTAAATTGGAAACGTTTCTTTTTGATAAAGGTAAGGTGCAATGAAACAAAACTATATATACCAATAACATTGTGCAAATAAGCCCCAACCAACATAGACATAGACAAAGACATTTTATTCAAGTATTTCGGCCCATAATACAACATTCAACACAATACATTTTTTTAACATGAGTGACTTTGAATAGATACATTCTAATAACTTCAATACATATGACTATTGACTTAAAAGTAGCCAAAATGTACATAGATAAAGGAACCAAATAATACATATAGTAAATTGAGTGGATAGATACTCATGGACTTAATGTATTAATACATTATTTTTGTTGTTGTTGTTGATTTCAGGCATAGAAATATTAAGCTTCATTCATTGAACGTGTACGTAGATATAATTGTACGTAATTATTCCAGCTCATTTAACATTTCTTTTCTAAAAGAAAAAGCATCTACCAGGTACTTAGATATTTTATAGATTGAGACAATATCTGTTAGTTTCAGAATTGTGTAAAAAATATTTACACTTCTATTTCTTAACCAATTTGGGTAAAAATGTTTAGTTCTAAGTGTTTCATATGCATGACACTGAAAGAAAAAGGGGAATTCATCTTCTATAACATTAACACTATTTGTTTTACAGAAAGAACAAAATCTTAAATTCCTATCAATTCCTATATGTCTTCCCTTTTCAATCATTAGGTCATGTGATGAGCACCTGAAATTTGCTAACGTTTTACTTAGTGTATGATAAATCAGAACTGATATAAGATTCGAGATCCAACAATGTTTTAAAATATTTGTAATTAATTGCTTTAGGAGAACCCACACATGGCCGAAGCCATAGGTAAATAGCAAAACTTTAATTTGAGTACACCAGTTTTGTCTCCCTGCCTCATCCAATTGCAGAAGCATATAGTAACATTGTTGCGGGCATCTATTATTACTCATACGGATTAAGTTTAACCAATATTTGATACAATTAGGGATAAATGTTGTACAAAATGGTAGTCTTCCACATTCACCAAGTGCTAGGAAATCACAAGTATTTTGTGAAAGATGACAAATTCTTTTGCAAAATTTCACTTGAATTTTTTCAATTTTTTCTACAACAATAGTGTTATAAGCCCCGATCAGCCATCCCCATATTTGGGCATCCATCAAAATTTCATGAAAAACTTGAGATAAGCGTCACCGAAAAACTTTCATTGTTTCCAAGTTTCATTGAAATTGACCTAATGGTTTGGGAGGACAATATTTCTAAAGGTTTCATAGTGAAAATAAGACACGCCCTGTCATGATTATATTTGGGGGTCACAAAAAATTCCTTGACAACTTAAGAAGTGACAAAGTAACATTTATTGAAATCGGACAAAGGGCGTTTGGAAGATAATGTTTTCAAATATGTTATTGAGAAAATTAGCCCCGCCCTGCCACCTGGGGGTCAAAATTGGGGGTCAATCAATATTCCTTTAACAACTGTGGAAGAGGGTCACCAAAGGAACAAGCATGCCCAATTTCGTTGAAATCGGGCAAGAGGTTTGGAAGGAGAATATACGAGGGATGATCCAGAAGTTCGTACAATGGACAAATAACTTTTGCATTTATAGCTTGTTCAGTATATAATTTGGTCAGTGTGCAGAGTGGTAACTCCGAAGACCATTACCGTTTTTAATTTTTTTAGGTTTATCCTTAGCGGCATTAGACTACGTTACCATAAATAAATCAAGTTTTCTGAACGTTTTCTGAAACTTGAGTTTAAATTCCTTGGCGAAATTAAATAGGAAGCAAATAGAAATTATTTGTCATATTTTAAAGCTTATTGGGAGATTCTTAACGGACGCGGAATATTTTAGAAATAAAGAACATCCGAAGAAAAAATTGAAAAGACGTCAACATCAACATATAAATACCGTTTATTTTTCGAATTTTGACATGATCTTTGTTATTCATCAATCTAAATATTTCAGATAATTAAGAAAAAAAATAAAATTGTACAGAAGAGACATTTTCCTTAAGCTATCCCGGATATTCGAAGAGGGCACGGCTTCAAAGGAGAATTTAGAATGGTATGATTGAGTTTCAACGAACGCACAAATCCCAAATGATTCTCATTATTTTCCATAAAAATAAAGGTCCAGAACTTTGCTCTCCACTTTACTAGAAATACCTTGTGTATAGAAATTGTAAACAAATTTGATTCGAAACGATTTGAGGATAATTTCTGCAAGTTGATGTTTAAGGCACAGAAAGGCATGATATTAAGCGGAGGCTATATAGGAAAGTGTTATTTGTTGACGTCGCATTTGACGTTCTCGATCCACCGCCTAAGTAGGGGGGTGTTCGCCTTAATTCATGCATTTTTCAGTCGCTATTGGATATTAATATTGAAAAATTTCAACGTTTATTACACAGATGATGCATAAAAAGACTGTATAAGTTTTATTATGACAAAATGTCTCAAACAATTTTGGAAAATGGTCATCCCAAAACATTCCTGCAAAATTTCATTGAAATCTGGTCAATGGTTTGGGAGGAGAAGAGTTTTTTAAACTTTTAAAGTGTTTTAAAGTGAAAATAAGCACCTCTCTGAAACGACCATATTTTGGGGTTAAACAAAATTTCTTGAACAATTACGGTACAAGGTTGCCAAAGGAAGATTTCTTCCAAGTTTCGTTAAACTCAACCCATAGGCACGGAGGAGAAGATGTTTAAAGAAAGATTTTCGCACGGACGCACGCATGAAGGACAAACCGCCATGACAATAGCTCACTGATTCTTCAGTCAGTGGAGCTTAAACCTGAAAAGGGTTAGGTAGGTAGGGTTTAAGTGTTGCAGACAAAGATTTTGTCTCCATTTTTCTAGTTCAATAGAAAGGCATTGACCAAAGAAAGCGAGCGGGGGTGGGGGTTGGGGGAAGTGAAGGAACCCACAGAATATAGTCACCATAGCATGAATAACCAGGGTTCGACACAAAGGGCAGCCCAGAAGTTCGAGACTCCTTGTTTACCAGTTGGAACTCAATTATTTCTAAAGTAAGGAGTATAGTGGACTCCCAATATCATAATGTGAGTATTTCAACAATTAGAATACACATGGCCCTTTTCTTTTCAAGGACAACCATTGTCAAACTGTAGACCTTTACTTTAAAATTCGTGGGAAATAACATTGTCTTGCATCTAGTAGTATTTGAAAAAAAAAACAACATTTACTCTGGGATGTATCATTGTTGAAAAGAAGGATTTTTTTAATAAGCAATTTCTTCATTTCCACAATGTTCTCCCATTAATAAAATTCGGACTCCTTACTTTGAGCTTGGACTCCTTGATTTCAGAAGTTGGGAGTCCAGTGGACACCTTACTCAAAGAATTTGGTGTCGATCCCTGTTTACCCGACTGCATTTTTACGTAATCACGTAAGAATAAACAAACAAAAAGCAATGCATATTGGTATTAAATTGATTTATTTAAAAAAATATCACTTAATCATTTAAACCACAGCCTATACAAATAATTGCACATCCTCAAGCAAATCATGATATTCTTTAACCTCGCCTCCATTCACGATACTATTTATCTTTCTATACTCAAACAGTTCACCTGACTTCTCTATTCTGAGAACTCGCCTGGTAATACCTATTAATTTGTCATGTGTTGACACTAGCGCGTACACTAAAATCATCACTAGTAAGTTTAAGATGATATGGAAGCCGTAAAGTGACGTCACAAAATGGACGTTCTGCATGTCTGTTCTATTCCAGGAGGGATTGTGCACGTTGCCTGCAATATATAATGACGAAATAGCTAAATACCATTACGCAAAATAAAATAAGCCTGTCCGTGAGATTTCCAACAATTTCAAAAATGCGCAAAGCAAAGACTCTGACCAGCCTGTGCATCCGCACAGTCTGACAAAAGTCTTCATCATGCGTTTAGTAGATAGATCAGGTAACTTTATATTTACAGTATGTGGCTTTCTACGCTACTCAGTGTTTGCACCTCACGCACATTCCAAATTGTTGGAAATATTACTCACTGGCCAATATTTACAATTTACGTTAGAATATATAATAACCATGAGAATTATAAGCTTCTTTGGTTGAGCCTATTAATTGAGATGTACTAAAGCTGACGAAGTCGCCCTGCGTTTGCGTTAACGTAATGCAGAGATGATGTAAAGACATCTTTATCAAGTATTTTACATCAAAATCAAACACCCACTTGAAATAATTGTCGCACGGCATATTTGGATCATTGTTTTTCATTGGCTTTTTGCTATTCCATAGAAAAGAGAAAATCCTATTTGTACATTTCACTTTGTTTTCATGTGTAAGATGACGTTTGGCTAAGTAATATAGTCCTTTTGCAGTCTCCGTTCATGAGACTTAAACTTTATGAGAATCAGATCAAATAAAAGAAATCAACGTCATTTTTTGAAAGTTTTTCGACTATATCGCACAATTATACCCAATACTTACCTTGGTTTGTAAACGGCTCATAAAGAATAAAAGACACTTGAGTAAACCATGTCCCTAATATAAGGACTCCTAAACATCGTATAAGTTGTGGAGCGATTGCTTCCCTTTGTCGCATCTCCCATATGATCACTGTTGTTATGACGAGGATAGTTGAAATGGGCAACCTGTCAAATATATATATATTACGTACTTAGTGCTTTGTATAAGGAAAATCTAACAAGGTTGGGAGAATTGATAATTGTCGAGGCTTTGCCGTGACAATTATCAATTCTCACAACCGAGTTAGAAATTTTTTCATACAATACCGTATGACATACGTATTACATGTACATTTATCTTATAACCTCTATTTGTCTTGTTTTTGTCGAAGTTTCTTACAGAAATGCAAGTTTCTAAAAAATTGCATTATTTTCTTATACTAAAATAACTATGTGATATCATAAAAAATATCATACGGTATGTTTTCACATGGATATTTGTATAGTTATAAGATAAACTGAAATATTACCTACATAAACCCTACCAAAGTGCAATAATTAGTAGGCCTATACAAATGAGCTTAGAGCGTTAATAAACTTCATTTAAAAAAATGAAAACAACATAATTATGCTTTTGATGTAGTAAAATAATAAATGGTGATGAATTTCTAGTATTTTGTCAATTTATCGAAAGAACTCGGATATATTATCAATATAATATCAAATTTGTCTTTATAAAATAACGAAGTCATTGAGCCTACTTTTTATTTACTTATAGATATCAAGTTTAATGAATTCGGTATTTCCCTCTTGCCTATTTACTTTTCAACGAGAGATTTTTTTGGAACTCAATGTCCTAGGAAGCAGTATATATTTCTGAAGGAAAAGCCTGGCTTATGATCCTTGAGTTTGCTCCGGTTGCTAAATCTTCACTTATACAGGTACGCAAAATCGAAATTCCCGTTTGCACAAACTTCCAGGTGATCTAAATGTGTTAAAAACCTTTAGGTTATATTTCTTATAGTGGCGATGTTTCTTATCTCAAAGACACACAGACAGATAGTTGTACAAACGCATAACCTTAAAACAATTTACACCAAAAATAATGTTATGGGGGTAATAAAACAACTAACTGAGCCTGTGCATGATTCAAACAATTTCCAGCAATTCGAAAATGGGCAAAGCAAAGACTCTGGCTAGCCTGTGCATCCGCACAGTCTCACCAGAGTCTTTACTATACGTTAAGTAGATAGATAACATCTCAAATGTTCCGTAGACTCTCAGGTAATTTTATATTAACAGTATGTGACTGTCTACGCTGCTTAGTGTATGCATCTCACAAACATTACAAATGGTTGGAAATGTCATGCACAGACTCAAATGCGAAATTGGTGAGATCAGTACCTGTGAAGCATATTTTCCAGGGGAGACTTGTGTGTAGATGCTGAACTATGATAGTAAAATTGAGATCCGTACCTGGAATTATAATTGATGTAATCCAAGGGGAATGGCCGAATCTAAGTTGGAAGAACTTCTGGCCAGGCCCCTTTGCCTGCCTGATTTATATGAGCATTTGCGGTATAATGCAGTTAGTATGTTTGTACATTGATGGCAATAAAA
The DNA here is from genome assembly GCA_948146395.1 of Fragum whitleyi. NCBI lineage: Eukaryota > Metazoa > Mollusca > Bivalvia > Cardiida > Cardiidae > Fragum > Fragum whitleyi. The sequence goes on from OX411559.1 coordinate 20,045,343, forward strand.
TATGCTTAAACTAAAAATTATAATTGATAGCACTTTCATTAGATATGACAATCGTTTTAAATAAATTCATCATGCAATGAAGCCTTTATTGACCTTATATCACTTGCCTGATAAAGTGTTAAAAGCCATTCTATATTCTAGATAAAAAAAATTCATATTCGTGATCACAATGATTACGACTTTCAACTGATTTCTTTCATTTTAAAGGTTTCGTGAAATTTATCCTCTAAAAAATGCGTGGTAAGTATATACAATAACATGTTATTGTTCAAAATATCAATTTTATATCGTATCGGCTGTGTGATAGCTTCGCCGTAATGAATACTCCAGGCCCCGACCAGATAACATTGATATTTTAAGACATTAACAAATCATTCTCCATATGTATCTTAATAGTCTATGATATGCTGTCGCTTATTAGCTTAAACGAATGTGTTATTCAGTATTAGTTTCTTAAGTTTATATGCGCTATTTTACAGCCGTAGAGAATAATATTTGTTCATTTACATATCATTTACGTATCTATTCCGATGTCTATGTATGGTTAATTTTCTATTCATTTACATATCCACTACTTTTTGATAATATGGGCCAATGAACACGATGTACTTATGTCGTTGGCAAAATCTGAGGTCGCCATGCTACCAAAATCTCCAAACGACATTTAGTCGCTTATCTACGATAAATGCCCAGTTCCAACTTACCAGAAAAATGCTACTATCGCTGTGATATATTTCATTTCTCTCGTGATAGCTGAAACCTTATGGTAACTCATGAGATCCACAATGCCGTGAATAAAGAACAATCCATATATGGTCATGTGCTGCAAATTCTGTAACCGATGGAATCTGTTTTCTTCATTTATAAAAGACACAGGTAAACCATGCGCGAATATCTCACCGAAAAAAGCTGCAAAAGAAATATTTGTTCACAGAAAAACCTTAGCGGCCACCTGTATTCAGCAAGCTACCTGTCTTAAGCTAGCGGTCACCGAGAACTAAAATGAACCAATTGCACTGAAATCGACAGTGTTTTCAACAAGCACCCGTCTTAAGTAAGTATTCACTTTTTGAATATTCCTTGGGGCGATTGCTTAAGACAGGTTTGACTGTACTTCAAATATTTAAATGTTTTTACCTCACAGTCACCAAAACAGCTAGATACATAATGGGATTACTATTTTAGCGAAGGAAAACACAAATTAAGCGTTGTTCTTCATTTAGCGTTATCAAACCACTGGTTAATATGAGTGAACAATTCTCCTCTAAGATTCAAAAACAGCTAGATCTATAAGAGGATTCTTATTTTAGTGAAGGAGAATACATTTTAAGCGTTGTTCTTCATTTAGCGTTATCAAACCACTGGTTAATTTGAGTGAAAAATTCTCCTCTAAGATTCAAAAACAGCTAGATATATAAGAGGATTCTTATTTTAGTGAAGGAGAATACATATTAAGCATTGTTCTTCATTTAGCATTGTCAAACCACTGGTTAATATAAGTGAAAAGTGAAATAAATCACCTCAGTTAAACCCAATTAACAACATTTCCTAAATCAGAAGTACGCCATTTGGGGACCGTTTGTAAGGCCATGACTATTTCAATGAAAGTAATGAATACTACGTCACTCTTAATTTAAGCTAAGGCGCGAAACAAATAAGACGCGGTATGGCATACTCGTTATACGGGTTTTGCACATGTATATGACTATTCTTGAACGGAAAAAAGGTGTTCAATCCCCCCATTCTTCTCAGAGGACAAACTATTTCGAACTGGAATAAATGGTCAAATACCATAAAAAAAACAACATATATTATACTAACCTACTGCGGGGAAAGATATTTTCAAGTAAGTTTCAAGTGGAATAACTCGCTTTCTAAACCGTGAAACGTAGGACATTCTTGATCGGTAAGAAATTCCTGAACGTGATGCCTAGAATGACAAAATATAATGATAACAATAATTATGCTAATAATAATAGAGATAACAAAAATGATGCCGATGAAGAAATTTGGTCCATAAAAATAACAACTGTTTCGTTGCTGCGTCGTACACACGATTTTATGATAGCGAGGGAAAGAAATAACCCGGTACCTTTTTTTTTTTACAAAATGCACTGGTGTAATTACACTGTAGTAAATCAATTACTATTAAATGAGCTTAAAGCGTAAATATAGCTTCGTTATTTCGACTTCGGAACATATTATAAATAGAAGATCAAATTTATATCGTGAAATACTAAGTTAATTTCGCTCATGATTTAAAACAGGAAAAAAAGAAAAACACTTAACAAAGACTCGTTTTCTTTTACTGTTAAATGTGGCTCATAAATTTATTCGGTAAAATTCTTTAATTCATGACCGCTCATTTAATATCATCTATAAATAAAGGAATTGGTACGATTATAAGGCAAGGGATATAAAAATGCATGTAACAGTCACAAAATTATCGGCGGAAATGACATAACGTGTATCAGTTATACATATGTACACATATATCGAGATTAGAATAGTACCAAAGCTTCTACTGACCTGTCGATAGTCTCTAAACATGTTCACCATCCACCAGAAACCCAGCACCAAGAAAACTAGCCCTTCATCGATATGTCCTAGGAAGGTCCCCATTGTTCTACAGAATCAGTTAGAAACATCGTGAAATGGACAAGTTGGGCGATTTTGTAATGATTTTGGAATCAAATTGAATTGGTGTGATGAGCGAGTTTTAAATGATATATAAAAGGGAGGTAAAACATAATTGATAATTTCGTCCCATTGGACGAAATTAGCGATAATTTTTACCTCCCTTTAATAAAAATTTATGTACTTTTCTTTTTTTTGCGTCTTCGCGGACAAATCATACTCTTAAAGATCAACACCAGCCAATATAATAATGCAATTATCTAATCGATTATATTGAAATATTGAATATTTTGAACGATTTCGAAGCGTTTTTAAACAACTTTAGAGCGTTTTGGAGTGATTGGAGTTAGTGTTTGAAATGAATAATTGGAGTGCTGAGCGAGTGATTTTGAATAGTTTTGATCAAGATGAGTATCGATTTTCAGGATGTTGTTAACTGTAGTAATTTATCAAATTAATCCTCTTTATGCTGAAAGTACTGAATATTCCTGCTTTGGCAAGTGGTATAGAAAGAGCTTAGCTCACATTTGTGAAGTCTGATCTTAGGTTATACCCCCTGACTTTCCTTTTTAAACGAGGAAATATGAGAATTTTTAATTTCAAAATAAATGATAAGTGTATCCATTGCTTTCAGGACCCTGATTTTCTTGAAATTTTGCAGAGTCTTTTTAAACAGTATAAAAAGGATCTGTCCTGCGTTCAGAATCAAAAAACAGTGCAAACAGTTTTCTTATTATACCCCGCTTTGCACGCTAGTGCGCGTGCAAAGCGGGGTATGGTTGGAATATTGTTTGCACCGTCTGGTCATCCTGAACGCAGGGCTGTTTAGATTTTGTTCTATTGATACGAGGAGAAAACAAAATCGTTTTTTTAAAATCTCCTAGAATTTTGGATTTTTAATAAAATGAATAAAAATACTTTCGATAGTTATTCAAACATGTATTATATTAATATGAATGATATATCATTGATAACAATAATAATGAAAATCAGAAACCTTCGGCAATTCTGCGTTATATACCTCGGGAATAATAAGGGTGCAGCCAAAAAAGCACGCCGTTTCGCACGTGTATAGTTGGTTTACATGACGTCACAATCAACAAGTTTACGTCGTGAAAAACAAAATCAGAGATTAAGACTCGGCATATTATAACTTTTTAACAAAACATTGTGTTTCACTGCGTTTTTTCAGTAAATTTTAAGATGCCGGAAAGATCATCATAGACGATCGGAAAGCATTGACGAAACTTTAGTTATCTAAAGCTAAGCACCAGAAGCTTTTTAAATAACATAAAACAATGACCAAAGTCACCGCCCTTACGTCTGAAGTATTTTCCAGTTTACGATAACTTTCGAGCGATGTTCCGAACAAGGGCCTAGCTCCAATTACGCATATTACGCAAGTGCGCAAAAGAAATAAATCCTCCTCCGAAAAATGCCGTTGGTGAATGATCATAACATCGAAACTACAGCTTATTTAAGCTATAATTACGATGTTTTGATTATTCGCCAACGCTAAAATAATAAAAACAAACGGAGCGGACGGATGACATTCATCTTTTAGCACTGTCAAAATATCACCTTATCCCATATATTCTTTGGTGGTCGCCTTCTTGGTGCGTATAAATTTCAAAATCCTAGTGACGCCTATGCCGAATAACATATTTATACCGTAAAAAAAGTCTAATGATTCGCACAAATAAATAATCAAAGAAAAAAACCTACCAAACCTCACACCAAGGTTGAATCTGTTCAAATATTCCTTATTCAGTGATTTCAATTAAAGTTTGACTTACCTATTTGGATGAGCCCGTTGATATGTGCATTACTTATTTGCGAATAAACACTGGAAGGACTTCTTCTGATGAAATGGAGGGTTAAAGATTAAACAATCGAAGGTTAAACACTCGACCGCACCCAGTTAACCTTTATGAATTAATTAAAAAAAATACGACAACCGAACTTCGAGGTCCGCGAGAAACGAAGTCAATGACAAGATCTCAACCCAGGCAATGATGGACGCCAAACCTCCGTATAACGTTTTACCTGAAACATTCATAGGTGGTTGTTTCATGATATGGGCCAGAAGTTAAAACACTGGTTTCGCACTTAAGGGAGTTCGCTCCTGAGATCAAAGTAATACGGCCTATCAATTAAAAGAAGATCAATCTCTTATATTTGAAAAAAAGGTAGTATTTTAGCTAAACAGTAGATTGATAAAACGTTTATATACAAATATTTGTGGAAAACGATAATTCCCAAAACAAAAATTGGTAAAACTTTTTTCTCTTAAATTTCATTGTTATTATCATTCAATGCAAAAGAAAACATTGCAGAAATAGTTCTTTTTATCTTATAATTATACAAATATCTATGTGATAACATACCATATGATATATTTTATGATATCACATAGTTATTTTTAGAACAATGATATAAAGCAGTTATTTTTAGAAACTTGAATTTCAGTTAGAAAAATCGACGAAAACAAGACAAATAGAGGTTATAAGATAAATATAATACATGCTTATTGTATTGAATGAAAAAATATCTAACTCAGTTGGGAGAATTGATAATTGTCTCGACAATGATCAATTCTCCCAACCTCGTTAGATATTTTTTCTCATACAAAACACCAAGTATGTATTATATATTTACATTTTTAGACACGACGAGGATTCTGTAAAAATTAAGTAGAATATGGGGGTCATTGAGATGGGCTTTTCGATATTTTGACTTTCTCTTGGATTAAAGGGATTTGATAGAAAACAAGTCACCTTTAATTCGTTATAAGAAAAAATAATCAAAATCAATAAATAGATTAATGTTTTTGGAAAGCCTACTCGAGAATTGTATTTCCAATTCACGTGACTTACTATTTCTTATCTCAAGGCTAGATCTCCGAGGTCAAGGTCCCACTAGGAGGTCAAAGGTCAAAATATTGAAAATATTCACTACCACACCACATTTCTGTTATGCATGGGTCGTTTTCAAAATAGCTTAGCATAAGTATTTACCATCACGGGAAGATGTGTCATGTGTAATCCTTTTATATGCAGCTCTAATGACAAGGTCACACAAAGAGGTCAAAGTTCAAAATAGGGGTAAATTTTAAATGTTTTCACAGTATTTCGTATATATCTTAATGGATTTTATAACTTGTCGCATTTTCCACCAGTCATTTACACCGTGGTTTGTAAAGTTGTCATTGGCTAGTTTTAAGTCTTTAGCTCCAAAGCTAAGGTCACAGTTAGTGGCCGAAGGTCAAATTCCGGCTATATTATTGAAAAGTTCTAAAGAACTTGCTAAAATGTACACGAAACCTCAATGATTACGATTTTTAAATGGAAAGCCAAACAAGATTCATAAATCATTAAGAATAAACCAACTACATGTCGATCAACGATTGGGCTGCAACGTAAAGAATGTGCATTATAACGTTGTATAAAGCGCGGAAACGTTAACGTCGCTTTAACGTACTAAACGACGTTGACGTCACATCCTGTATTAGACAAACAAATAGCTGTATTGATTTATACGTGATCAAGCAATAATTTTACCGAAACGGTGAAATAAAATTTTTCGCTTTTTGTTTGAAGAATCCCAAATCTGTTGTTTGTGATAGTGTGTTATTTTATCGGATAATCGTTTATGGGAACTATTCGGCGTGAACAAGTACGTGGTACCAGCGTAGCCAGAGGTTCCTGTTGCGCAATGAACTAAATTTTTCAGGAGCAAACTCCCTTAACTGAGAATAGGAACTTTAGCTTCCCAAATTTGCTCTCATTTGACAAGTTTGGAAAAATAGAAATATAAAACATCGAGAGAAATAGAGATACTGCTCTCAAAAAGCTATTACGTTTATTCTCTATTTTTACCACCAGAGGCACCTAGTTTATTTATTTTAGAACACAACATGATTTGTCGTCTGCGTCTTTTTAAACTTAGTATTATTCATAAAATGCGTTGTCGCTATCTAGGCTTATCTGACCCCAAATCACCATGTCGTTCTGAACCAAAATGGGTATTTTCTTTGGAAGACCCTTCTTAAAGATGTTCAGCTAGAGACAACGTGACAAATTGATATATTTGAAATTATTTCGGAATGATATTGAATGAGTGCGTGGAGTGAGTTTTGAGAGGATTGTAAGGGGGGTGATACAATATCGCTGATTTTGTTAAAGATGAGCAAAATAAGCATACAAGTTTTAAAGTTATCGTTTTATCTGGAGTTTACATTCATTAATATGTATGTAGATTGCAGATTATCATTATATCTGGAGATTACAATAAAAGAATCATGAATATTCATGTATGAGTTTCGTTATATCTGGATTTAACAATAAAGTATTCATAAATATGCATGTAATGCAAGTAGATGGCGGCGACTTGTTATATCTGGAGCTTACAATATAATTTTCGTGTATATTCATTTCGATGGCGGGATATCGCTTTAAGAGGAGTTGACAATATAATATTCATGAATTTGCATTTTGATAACCGAGTATCGTAATGTCTGGACACTGGGGTTTACACTATAAAATATTTGAATATACATGTAGATGGCGAGGTATCTTCATACATTTTCATATTTGGAGTTTACACTATAATATTCATGAATAAGCTTTTTTTTATAGTCCGTTTGACTTCTATATGGACCAGCAGTTAGCCAAATTTCTCAAATATGTTTTTTTGAAAACTAATTTTTGCAAGTCATATCAATTTGTCCATCTTATACCATGAAGAATTTTGATTTTTAGAATTTTTAAACGTAAAATAATGATTTTGTCCGTCCGTCTACATGTTAACTCCCGGTCTTTCATGCCTAGTTGTTTCTACAATAAACGGAATAGCGAATTTTCTCTCACAAATTAGGTCTTATTTGCATAGGGGTTGAGTCAAAAGTGAACAGTTCAAGTGAGACGTTTTTGTATAAAATCGAGAATATTTATGAAATAAATTTTGTCCGAGTAATTTACGTGTTAGAGATATTAAAATGACTTTATCCTGTCTTTGTAAAATAAACATTTGACCATGTATTGATAATAATCTTTATCTATTTCGAGATTTACCCCAAACTCCCTTGTTCAGACCAATCAAAATGGATATTTTAACGAAATCGTTGCGATTTTCACGAGGAAAACCCAGCAAACAGGCGAGTTACAACGGTACACATCACGTGATATTTAAATTTAAACTGACGTGACCGTCGGAATGCTAATTAGCATGTCCAAATAAGGAATTATAGTGATTTAAAACCACGTGTTTTTACGATACGTTTACAATTTCTTACAACTGAACAGCCTTCTCCACCCCTCGTGCTTAAGAGCGGAAAATACGAAATTATTAACATTAACTAGATAGACAAAATTATTATATCAAAACCATTTTAACCTCAAAAATTATTTTTTGGAATGGTATTTAGCTAAAATCAATTTATTGCCAAATACAAAACATTTTTTCCAACATATGTTTGTGTAATTGATGAAAACGTTGGTCCTCATAGAAGTCAAATGGACTATAACCGAGAATCGTTTTGTCCGCACTCCGGAGTTTACATTATGAAATTTATGAATGAGCATGTATATGGCAGAACATCGTTATATAGTGTGAAATTATTGACATGACTTGACCTTTATGCAATGAAAAAAATAACCGATGAATACATTTATCATCGAGGGTAGCCGCAAGCTTTCGAAAAACATCGTAAATTCGTGAAGAGTATGGGTTTAAAAATGTTTGTTTAATATAATAGTTCCAATACACACTATTTGACTGTGTGGTCGAGAGGTCTAGTCTGATGACTATAGATGCTGGAACATGAGTTCGTATCTGCTTTCATCCCACTGTTTTTCATTATTATTATTTTTTTGCTTCTTTTTTTCGACTAGTTATCTCGTATTTGAATGGCAATAATTGTTTTTCACAGACCGTTTCATTTATCGCATTCTATTTCCTGGACTGAAATATGGAAAACACAAGACGCTATCAAAGGCATGAAGGGCAAATTTGGTTGAAAATCGAAGACCTATGTGGGATAAGTAACTTGAGACTCGGAAGAGTTGTCGTGGTAGAATTCGTAAAAGCAAATACCAGGCATCCATAGTAAAGCGTTTCTACCCCCGTATATGAACGAAAAAATATAAAAAGAGGCGTTAAATCAATTCAAACAAATAAAGAAAGAAAATAACGGGGAAAAACAAATGGTTTATAGCATACCGCAAATCTCTTTGAAAATCGAGTGATCTTCAACATTATTCAAAAGAAAAAAAATCTATAAAATGGATTGAAACCTAGAGGAAAAATAAATATGCTGTCATAGTGACTCGAACCACTGTCTTTAGTCCTCTGATTCTTTAATCTTTCCACGTGCAATGACAAGTATCTACTCATCACAGTGTTATTTAATAGGTATATATTATGAAACTTGGTTCACGAAGTTAAACGAGACCTAACGGAGATTCCATGTGACAATCAGTCTAGCATGTAATGTATGCTAATAGAGGTTACGGTCAGTCATGTCAATGATTTTACACTATACCTGGAGTTAAAAGTATAATATTCATTTATATGCATGAAATTATAATGACGCTGAAAGTGCCTGTGAGCGATATTTTTCGAATGTATACATGGTAACAATATTTCTCAGATAGCAAGGTATGGTTATATAATGTAGTTTACTATATAATATTAATGAATATGCAAGTAGAGGGCGGTGTATTGTTGAAGCTGGAGCTTACATAATTTTCAAGAATATGCATTTTGATGACGAGGTATAGTTAAATCTGGAGTTGACAATATAATATTCATGTATTTTCATTTTAACGGCGAGGTTTCGTTATATCTGGAGTTAACGATATAATATTCATGAATTTGAATTTTGATAACCGAGTATCATTATGTCTGGACTTTGGAGTATACATTTTAATATTCATGAAAATGCATGTAGTTGTAATGACGCTAAAGTTGCCTGCTGGCGATGTTTTTCGAATGTAAATGGTAATGATGTTTATTCAGATAGCGGAGTATCGTTATATCTAGAATTTACTAGATAATATTAATGAATATTGATTTTTTTTCTTATTTATTGTATTATTATAGTATTAATGCCATGTTGTTGTTGTTTCTTATGGACATAATAATAATTTATACCAACAAGAAGGTAATGCTATCCCCAACTTTTTTAGTCCTTGTCAATATTTGAGAAATATGGTTTAAAATGAAAAAGAATTTGTATTCTTTGGTTGATTCTCTATACTGTTACTTGACAAAATATTATTTGGTATTGTACAGTCACAAGGACGTTGTACAGTAATTAGACTTAGTTTCATTGTTTTCCTCGTAGACGCAGCTTTTCTTTTACTTTATTTTAGCCAACAAGTAGCATATTGAATGGAATATCCCCGGTATAATTGAAGCTCTTGTTAAAGACCATTGTACAGGACTTAGATGGACCGCAATAGCCAATATCAAGTAATAAGTCAAGTTTATTTATATTATCTGATGCTAACCTTCTACTACCTCCCATCCTCTCACTCTTTGTATTTTACATCTCGGTATTTTACGTCTATTCATGTCAAAACTTTAAAATCAAGAAATCGATAGCGTTTAAGGCCAGATAAATTAAATGAACGGAAAAAAAGAAGAATTCACGCAGTCTTTGGATTTGTAAAAATCTCTCTCTGTGAAAATCGACCTATTAATTCAGAAAAAAGCAAATACTGATTTCGTCTAGTTGAAAAGGGATTGGCCTCTAATTGACGTCATTGTGCCAACTGAACGTTCTTCAAGCATGTGTTATTGAGTTTAAGTCAAAGCTTGTATTCCAATGATAAATCTTGGGCAATTATTGTGAAGTTTTAAGAAAGTCGACAATTCTACAAATTCACGTGTACGATGCAACGTCTCAAGCGGAAGGCGACTCAATTCATGCTTTTCACTTCTGTCTTGTTAATTATCAGCAGCATCGCGATCTCTAACATCGAGCGTCTAGTGGGACGTCATAAAAAGTAGACACAGTTGACTCTGGACCTGGTTGTTGAAAGACCAACGCGATACCATCTGTACTACGGAAGAAATGTCCGTGTCATATGAATACTCTTAACATACTCACAATATTTCAGGTTGCGTATTGATGCAATATTTTATAAGTAGCTTGAAATTATTTTACCAGATGAATCTTTTACTTACTATACAAATTAATTTAAAAATAGCCATTGGTTTACTTAATTCTTGCATCAGAATCCCTGGTATTTTATGGAAACTAGATATAAAAAACTACAATACCACGTATATTGCTCGTGAGAGGGGAAACTATCCTTGTTCTTTAACAGATATGCGACATCATTTTACCATCCGTCAGGTGTAAACCCGCCCTCACTATATACTACTAAGGGTAGTATTATATAAGCCGAAAATTGTGAACGAAGATGCTTAATTCTTAGCTCAACTAAAACTTCGTCCTGAGAACAAATGCTTGTGTATCGTGCATTTATTGCTTCCATTCGGGGAGATCAAATCAATTAAATGAACAAAATATAAATTGAATATGTCAAGCAACTGTACAACGTTTTTTCAAGTGACTGTAAAAGATCGTTTTATCTTTCTTATTTTAAACGAATGTTTATAAAGATCACATAGCAATCTTTTACTGGGCATTTGTTTGATTGAAATATGAGCAAGAACCTTTTAATACTTATTTCCAATGAAAAAAATCGTGTTATTTTATTAATATTTAATGAATAATCCACATTTCTTTGCAAAAGAGTCAATCTACCTAACAGGATCAGCCTGTTACAGGAATGTATATATGTTAAGAGGGTCGTATACATACGCCAGTCCATCTGGATTAACCTCATGTTATTACCAAACAAGGTTTTTAATGAAAATCAAATCTTAATTCAAAATACACTAGAAAAACAAGACAATGGTCTCCGTTACAAAATAGACTTCGCTTCATGTGATTTAATTGCCAATGTACACAACCACTGTACACTTCCGCTCCTGAACTGTGATGGTGATGCACAGGAATTCAACATATTTTTGTGAGAAAAAGTGGACAAAAGAACATAGATCTTGCTACATTTCAAATAACGACAAAGGCATGTTTTACAGTGAGTAACATTGTAAAATTAATTTTCAACTCTATCAAAACCATTATTAATCACCTTCTCAGCACCGCATTCATTCAATTATTTCAAGCACAAACTCAAATCAATAAAAACGCTCTGAAATCGTTCAAAGCACTTCGAAATAGTTGATTAAAAGTGATCAAAACTTTTCACTGATTCGTTTGCTGTTGTGAAATTAAAATCGTAGATTTTTTAAAGGGAGGTAATAAATAACGTTATTTTCGAACAATTGGACAATATCATCTATAGTGTATTTTATCTTATATCTATACAAATATCCCTGTGATAACATACCATATGATATTTTTTATGATATCACATAGTTATTTTTAGAACAATGATATAATGCGGTTATTTTTAGAAACTTGCATTTCAGTTAGAAACACCAACGAAAACAAGACAAATATAGGTTATAAGATAAATATAATACATATTTAGTGTATTGTATGAAAAAAATATCAAACTCGATTGTGAGAATTGATAATTGTCTCGGCAGAGCCTCGACAATGATCAATTCTCCCAACCTCGTTAGATTTTTTTTTCATATAATACACTAAGTATGTATTATGTATACATCCCTTTAATTTCAGTCAAAACTCACTCCTTCCACACATACAATTCCACTCCGTTATCATTTTGAAATAAGTCACCTACTCAGTTGTCAATTTCACGATTATCTTAACTCTAATCACGATATCAGCGGTAGTAACGACACAATAAAGTTAATTTGTTTGTCAGTGGACGAAATTTCTATTCATGATCAATCGAATGATGTTTCACTCAAATCTGCATCCTCTTCCACCAGAAGCTTTTGTTTCTCATAATCCCCCGCTCCATCACCTAGGATATAATAGAACAGAACATTTTTGTTGATATCATAGTGTGATAAATATATAATACGTACGAGGGGCTATCAGAAAGTTTAAAGACTTTAAGCATATTTTCTATGGTAAATGCCCGACGACCTAGAAAAATGTATCACTTGAATTGTATATCTTCTGCATTCGAATTAACCAAGTTACAGCGGGATAAGTTGAAATCACTAGATTCCATGTCAAATTTGATTGAGATGTGTATGGCGTCTCGGGGCAAAAAAGTGACGTCAGGAACGTCAGACCCACTCTTGATTACCTTTGTCGGCAATGTTTTTATGTTTTTAAACTATGAATTCCTATCAAGTCCTTACCGTTAAATTGTTCCAAAAGGTCAATGCACATCTTCATAAATACATTCAGCTCTTTCAAGTAAAATTTTTTTGAAAGATGGATATTTCGACATTGCGATTATGTTATAAACGAACTGTCCTCAACCGAAGCATAGCTGAAAAATACCCGTCGTGAGCCAGCCTCAAACCCACGCGGACAACAATATTCAAGTATTTTGGTTTACAAGTCCAATGCTCTACCACTGAGCCAAAGAAGATCTTCCCTAACGCAGGTATCAGACATTGTATTTAAACCTACGAAGCTATGCAGGGAAGTGGTGAGAGTGGTCTCCCATAACACACTCCCCCCTAAGAGTCATCATATATTGATGACGATAAGCCTATCTAGGCAGTAATGTGCTTAAATGGCCAATCTCGAACGAGCCCCCGTGTTACAAACAAACTGTCCTCATGCGAAGCATAGCTGAAAAATATCCGTCGTGAGCCAGCCTCGAACCCTCGCGGACAACAATATTTAAATATTTGGTTTACAAGTCCAATGCTATAACAATCAGCCAAAGAAAGTCTTCCACACAGGTGTCAGACATTTTATTAAACCTACGAAGCTATGCAGGGAAGTGGTGAGAGTGGTCTCCCATAACACACCCCCCCCCCCTAAGAGTCATCATAATATTGATGACGATAAGCCTATCTAGGCAGTATTGTGCTTTCTGCTTTCTGAACTAACCAAGTCGGTACAATGCCGACACAAATGGCTCAATGACCAATCTCAGACGAGCCCCCATGTTATAAACGAACTGTCTTAAACCGAAGCATAGCTGAAAATACCCGTTGTTATCCAGCCTAGAACCCACGTGGACAACAATATTCAAATATTTTGGTTAACAAGTCCAATGCTCTACCACTAAGCAAAAGAAGATCTTCCCCGATGCAGGTGTCAGACATTGTATTTAAACCTACGAAGCTAGGCAGGACAGTGGTGAGAGTGGTATCCTATAACAATAATGTTTCTAACAGACAGTTCGGTTTCTACTCTAAACGCGTTATTTTTTTTCAAATTGGAGAAAACTCAGTTAACAATCTTCAAATTTAAGTTAGATACCTCCGAAAATGCCTTTGAGTAATAACCTTCTGGTATTTATTTATCAATTTGAGATGCAATGTGAGTGGAATAAACCACATATTAAAACAATAATCCATATGAGTTGTAATTACCATTTAAAGTGCCCCGACGTTACGTTATTTGAGAAAAAAGAATGTTGCCTGGTTGATTAGAACTCTATCAGTTTCAAGCCTATGAAGCAAACCCCATGCATTAAAATTCTTATTTCGACACAATTTGATTTTATTGAAATAGCTTATGTATTACGCGTTTTGTAGGAGCCTCTTTCTAAACAGTGAGCTCAAAACTGTGCACCGAAAGCGCACAATTTGGTTTCCATAGCGACGATTCCTTGACAGCCGCCTTGTCATATTTGGTTGCGTGTTTGTATAATAAGCACACACATCCTCCGGAATAATTACTCAAAGATTCATCCAAATCCGACTAAAGATAAAAAAGATATTGGAATTGTCTCGGAACTTTTTGATACACCCTCGTACTTAGTGTTTTGTATAAAAAAAATATCTAACGAGGTTTGGGGAAACAATAATTGTCAATTAACAAAAGGCTGTACCGAGACAATTATCAATTCCGACAATCGAGTTAGATATGTTTTAATACAATACACTAAGTACGTATTATATCTATCTTATAACCTCTATTTTCGGTTTTATCAATCAAAATCTGAATAAAAATCTGTTTATTTATAATCGACTCTGCACGTCCTTTCATAGTAATGGATGACAAACGGTATTGAATGTAGTATATATTTTGCCAATTGATAAACTTTGTGGGTAATTATTATTGCAACCATTTTTCCAAAGAGGTCAAGTTCGGGTCACACCAAAGTATACCTGTCGAACTCATAAAACTAATAATGGATACTCACGAGAATGTGCTTGTCAAGAGAAGCCTTGATGACCAAAATCAAGGGGTTTGCAAGAGAAACGGAACTTCTTAATATCAAGTTAAATGTTAAACTATATGTTCGTGTACCCCCAAAAGAGCGACCATATTGGGTAGTGGGTAAAGTGTCGACCCTAGTCAGACTGTGCGGATCGCATCGGCTGACTAAATTTGAAACTGTTCACACTGTGCTCATTAATGACCACTCTATCTTCGAGTGAAAGAAATTTTGAAATACATGTACAACCTCTGGTTGACGTGAACAGGAATCGATTCCTTTTCAAATATCAAAAATACAGGGTTCCCAGATGATTAGAATGACAAAATAAGTAAATACTAATGAAGATGACTTTTCATTCGTCTAGAATCCATCAAAACTACAAATTAGAGAAGAAAACATTGTGAAAAAGGAGAATTGCTTGAAACAAGCAATTTCTCCCTTTTTCTCAATTCCTTTCCAACTTAATTTAATTAAGATTTGTCTGGAAATGGTTTAACGAACAGGTCAAAGTATTGATTTCTTTAAGAGAAAAAAGATAATCCCTTGATTTACGAACAATAAATATTGTATTTTCTAAGAATTTGAATTTAAGTCTATTGTCAATTGATTGTCATTAAGACAGGTTTTTCTGGAGAACGGGCCATTGCATTAACAGAAAAAAAACCGCTGGAATCCAGTATTTTCTTCACTGAAAACAGCTTTTTTTAACTTTCGATACAGACACAACGCTATTTTTTCTCTTTGATACTTTTTAAAGTTTCATTCCAAGTTTCCCCCTCGTATGTTCTTATTCATGGACAAGTGGCCTCGAAAATGTGTTTGCCTGCACGTGGACAAGTCGGGAATTGTTATTCCTACCCCTGGGTACTTTTCCCCATTCAAACAAACGACACATAATCGAAGCCGTGCGGCACGTACCATTTAAATAGTCCTGATGTCGTGTTTCGTCTGTCTTCCACATGCGTCTTCTGAACAGGCCAACGATCTTGTCGTGGGTGGCCACAAGGCCATAGATTACCATAATCAGCAGGCTGTTAAAGATGATATGGAAGCCATAGAGGGCCTCGACAAAATGAACGTTTCGCATGTCATGCTGGTCCCAGTTAGGATTATGTCTTGCTGGAAATATATACATTATTATGTACAAAGGGGATATTGAATGAATGGTTTTGAAATGCCACATAATCTTAATCAACGAATCATCTACAAACAGATCAAAACAAAACTTTACCTTGTTTTAATCTGTTTTAGATTACGTTTTTAAACAAATGAAATTTAGAATAAATTCAAATAAATTGAAAGAAGACAAAAAATTGATACTCCATTTATAACATGACCTTTTAACAATGAATCAACATATTCTTTATCAAAAGAATCTATCATTTCCTCTCATCACATATAGCGCCGTTTATAAGACGACGTCATAACATACACGATGGCGCCATTCTCGTGGTAACAAAAAAGCATTGTTATACGCTGTAAACTGTTAGTTACATCGTGAAATTTACATTCATCTCAATCAAGACCGTTCTAAATCGCTCACTCAGCCTCCAATCATTCATTCAAAACACTCACTCAAACCATTCACACAAACGCTCCAAAATCACTTACAAGATAAAGTCAACAACTTAAATAAAAAAAATAAATAAAGCTAGAAAAAACGTGTTTTCACTGATTTAATTGAAATTCTAAGCGTCTGATAGATTCTTGAAGAAATAGGAAGCTATTTTTAGTATTTGTATGAATATTTTATTAAAGGGAGGAAGTAGATATAACTAATTTTGTTCATCTTGAACACAATTAGCTATTTTGGATTACCTCCCTTGAATTTAAGTCAAAACTCGCTCCAGACACTCATTCAATTTCATTCCAAGATCATTCCTTAGTCATTCATTTTTTGTCAATTATATGATACTCTTAACTGTACGAAATCTAGTTCCCTACATCACTTGTTCGACCTGCAACTCGAAAAGTTGAAAATGTTGTGACAAACTTCCACTTTTCCAACAAAATAATTGAAAGGTAAAGTCGAAAAGCTGTATTTTTTCTTAAGTTTATAATTGCCCATTGACGATAAGTTGTACTTACGATATTTTGAAAGCCTTAAGGTAGCAATGGACACATGGCGTCATTTTTTTCAATGAATTTTTCTCTTGGTCACATATGTTGTAGATTAACATTGTGTAGTCATTATATCAAAATTTGAAGGTACCTTTCCACGCTCGTTTTCGTGCTAGAGTTATCTGCCCTTGAGTGGTATAGGCCATTTTTCAGTAAAACGGTTATAATCGTTTTAGGTCTTGTATAAACACTGTACTAGGTTATAGCTATAAAACAAATACATTTTGATAGACCTAATACTTATACACAATGGCTATTGACAAGAAAATTTCTCTTTGATCAATTGCATTTGCACAATTTGCCTTCAAAAGTAAAAAATGCACTAATTTTTGTAATTTTACTGGGTAAAAATGCCACAAAAACTAATTTTTGAAGAAATTACCCAATGAATTTTTCTTAATTTCCGATATGTTTATAACCCATATTGTTACTTTATTTGGTAAAAAAAATCAGCATACCTTTCCATGCAAATAAGAAAGTTTTTCGTTATTTTACAGTGACCCCGCATTTCTATTGTTAAATTTTATGATACTGCCATTCAATTAATATCAAATGTTGAAAAGAAGCTAAATTATGAAGTTTTGCCATCATTATACTACGTTATTTCCATAAGTAAAATCTTACGAAAACCGGTCTTTTTAAACAACGCGCAAAAAGAGCCGTAAAATAAACAAAAACCTACTTCCGGTTTATAGAGTCGGGAGGCTGCTGTCCATTGCCACCTTAAATAAGAAAAAAATAAAGAAGTGATATAATGTGTATACCCACTGTACTTAAGCGATGGATCAAACAAAATAAAGGATATGTTGATGAACCAGGTGCCTGTGGTCAGAAAGCAGAGGCATTTCAGCAGTTGTGGCATTATCTTATCCCTTTGTAACATCTCCCATATCACCGACAGCGAGGCGATAAATACAAACGGCAAACACAATCTGAGTTATAAATATACACATAGAAAAAAGTATCGCAACATTTAAATCAGGTAGATATAAAGATTCTTTCCATTGGTGTATCTCATAGAGCATGTGTGGGGCATTATTAGGGTTACGTTATATATGAACTAGTATTTGTAAACTTGTGTACAGTTATTGCGATATATACGTAGAGGATATTGAATGAGTGGTCATTGAATACCGAATTTATTAAACGAGTCATCTATATACGGATAAAAACGAGGCTGCGCCGAGTTTTTATCTGTTTTAGATGACGAGTTTAATAAATTCTGTATTTTATGAGCACAAATTTTATATTTTATTTATAATATGACCTAAATTTTTGCGATAAATCGAGGGATTTCCAGAAATTTATCGGTTTAAGTTATTCCGCGAAACATATTACGCCGTTTTCGAAATGACGTCAGACATACATTATGACGTCATTTTTACAGCGAAAATATAGCGTTGCTAAATACGTTCTTAGCTCATTTGCATAATTATTTTACTAGTGTAATAATACTCGTGTAATATCAAAAATATTCAACGGCGTTATTTCACTCCCACTACACAGGTCATATTATAATCTTGGTTTAGAGATAATGCTCAGTTTGTAATCTCACCTACCTTAGTCGATGCAGCCATAGTTAATCGTGCAAAAAATTGTGGAAAATCTTATTCTTGTTACAAAGCCTAAATTTCCATGAAATTGCTGACTTGGGAAAATTATATCTTTTATACTGTTTCATTTAAGATTTTACGGTTAACTGACAATATTTCCTTGTGTCTTTAATGTGCATAGTTACCACAGACCACCTTTGTCTAGAACTACTCTAATGAAAATCGCTTTTTGCAATACTTTTTTTCTTTATGTACATTTAATTACACCATGAAATTGTCAATGTGAATGATTTTGGCATGATATCGGAATGATATTAAATACGTACGAGGAGCGAGTTGTTAAATGAAATTAAAAGAAGGTAATACAAAATCGCTAATTTCGTCCAATAGCGACAGTCTATAACCACCTTTATAAACGTATTTTCTTGTTTGTGTATCTTTTAGTGCTTATCAGACGCTATAAATTTTATTTTCGTTTATAAAAAAAATATGTATTCATTTCATCGACTTGAAATAAATTCAAGACACGCTATCGACACGCTGTAACACGTTGGGACACGTTGAGATACACTGAGTATTTCCACAGCTTTGTGCATGCACAAAATTTCTCAGCGTGTGTCGGACATATTGAAACATGTTCAGCATTAAGTTCCGCACCCGTTCGATTCCCGGCAGCACTCATCCATTCCAACTATTTGTCTACCACCAATGGGTTGATAATCGTAGACCGATGTGGGATAGCAGCCATTCGGAACACCACTCGGCCAATCTCACGATCAACCTCGGATGTACATAGACGGACTATTTTTAAAAATTACGGGGAACACTTGGAAAAACTCGATGACGTCAGTTAAAATGGCGTTAGCCCTCGAAACTGTGAGTGAAAACATTCGACATCGCCAACGCTACTCGTTTAAGTCACTGACGTGAATTCATCGAATCCTTATATTAATATCTATAGATTCTTAAATAACGACTGAAAAAATCTTAATTTTTGAGAATGATTCGTCATTCTCAAAAATTAAGATTTTTCAGCTGTTATTTACTGTAAAAATATAAATCTACAGTGCTAGTTTTTCTTACACTGTTTCCGCCTAACAAAATGCACGATTTCGTTACATACCCATCCGCCTTACATACATCCGAGGTATGTTGTAGTTTACGGAAATGGCCGAGTGATGTTCCGAATGGGATAGCAGCTAGAGGCTAGGAAAGGGTCTGATGGTGATACAGGTGTGAGAAATACCAGGATCCATTGTTAGGTGCTCATGCCGCCGCGATATGACTGCTATAATGGTTAAAGCGGCGTTAAAACCCCATTCAAACAGACAAATCTTAAGACTCTCAGTACGCCAGAGACACGCTGTGATCACGTCCAAATCCACTACGGGCACGCTAGATACACAATTGCCCAAAATTTTAACGTGTTTCTAGCGTGTCTCTAGCATAAAGAAAACTTGTGCATAGCGTGTTTCCAGCGAACTGTACGTGTGTCTAGCGTGTTGCCAGCGTGATCATAACGTTTTTCTGGATTGTGTGTTTCAGTATTCAACAAAAAATGTAAAAGATTCCCTGCCTTTGTATCATTTATGGTCATAAATATAGGTATATGTGAATTTAAATGTGTAGGACTTTTTTACGTATATATGTATATGTATATGTCTGTAAGTTTCCCCCCAAGCCAGCGTAAGAACAACTTGAAGACTCCATTATAACTAACATTCTCTTTGAGCTGATTGTTTTTCTTCCATTTAATTAAATGCTTCTTTTACAGATTTTCTTGAATTATCGTTGTGAAAATGTAGCCTAAATGTCCCTTTAATAGCGCGTTTATAGCGTATGGATCTTCTCTGTGGTTAAAATGACAAAACGTTCTCGAACATTTTACACCTTATATAAAAAAATTATTCGTGTTTGTTTATCATTATCAATATATGCCAAAAAAGACGAAGTGCATTCTTGTTTCTAGGAGACAAAATAAAAGATGTGTTCTAATCTATTCTGTTAAAATATTTGTATCTATGATATGTGATATATTTGGTTTTACCTTTTTCTTCTAAATTTTCGACTAGTCAAGATTCACACAAGTTGAAGACAAGAATTAAAAGTGTGTAAAATTTGAAGTAAAACCATCTACTATGTGGTAGAAAATATTTTGAAAGAAAGAAATTAATTATGACAAGTAGTTTCTTCCATATAGCTTATAACATTCTGTAATTTTACAATGTTGTCATATGCATGGTTAAAATATGTTATTGTACTGGTGCCAGTATTAGTTATACGGTTTCTTGCCGGGGTATACGACGATATATTCCCGGCTGGAAAAATGATGTCACCCGAGCCGAAGGCGAGGGTTGACATCATTTTTACTGCCGGGAATAAATCGTCATATACCCAGGCAAGCAACCGTATTACGAATTTATTATACTGCCAAATATCTGTCTTTTGTCTATTTTAGGCGTTCGTATAAACCGATTTCTTTTAAACCACCAATATCCCTTGATGCACCCCTATGAAAAGTAAATATGAACAAAGTGACGTCATATATAGATGTGACGTCACACTACAACAATCTGCGCTATTGTGATATGGAAGCGTTTGTTGGCTGAACTTGCAAGAAACTTGGCTCTTTAAATGGACAGATCTGTACAAATCTAAGGTATCTATTGACATCTATATCATTTTTTATTTGCACATTATTAACTTACACCCTTTTCAACTGTATCCTAGTGTGTATATTCGGGTCGTGTTATCAGCGAAGCGAGAGAAACATGGCTGCCATTACCGTTTCGATTTTTTGTCTATGTTCACGTCGAGGCGCCTTAAGGAAACATTAGAGGTAATAACGTTACCGGAGCGGCCATGTTTATCAGGTCAGCATTAACAAATGAAAATGCTAGAATTTTCTTTGCAGTATAATAATGTATTTTCTTTCCGTCTTGCCCTATTTTTCTTTTACATTTATTAATTTGAATTTGTAATTTCATGCAGAATTTATATATCATTACTTTTGAAAACACGCTACGCGTGCGTTATAATACGTCAGCTGTATGTTACAAACCAAGTCAAGAACATTGGTCTCAACACGTTCAATCTAGCTATGAACACGCTACAAGCGCGTCGCGTCTTGGCACAAAGGGTATTACGGTTAGCGTATGCCGACGTTTAACAGACTGTCGTTTTATCAAAGACGTTAGGCACGTGCTCGCTAAAACGTTGAGACTAGAAAGGGCCATTACGTTTTTTCTTATCGTTTTTGAATTGTTTGAATTAGTGTTTGGAATTAATGAATTGATGCTGAGTGAGTAATATAGAATGGTTTTGATAGAGTTGAATGCCACTGTCAAAATCTTACTTACTGTACCTACTTCCTTTGAGACCAATTACATAGAGGATAATCGTTTGTTTCAGTGTAAGATCGATTCATATTTCATTGAGTGAACATTAAAAGCTATATTTTCACGAGTGGCGGAGCCTCGAGTGAAAATATAGCTTTTGTTGTTCACGAAATGAAATACTTATCGATCTTACTCGAAAAACAAACGATTATTCTGTTTCTTTAATGCAAAAATGAGACAAAATGTGAAATTTGTATGACATATTTTCGTAAAGCGCGTCATTTTGCACGTGATTGCTATGAAACGTTCATTGTGACGTCACTTATTTCGCCCCACATAGATGACGTCAGATAGGATGAAATGCACAAAAGCAGGGTATAAGTTTTTGATAATTTCACTGCTTTTGCGGCGAGATTATCAAGTGTTAATCTACCGTTATTTCTCGATAAACCACCGAAAAGCATTAAAGAAAAATATTTATTTCATTTTAACTATTTTTTGAAAGACTTTTCGAACACTTTAAAATGGGTTTGCTTGCTTAATTTGGCCGATTTTTATTCGAAATTTTCAATTTCATTTGAAATAAATACATACGACAAACGAATTTGTTATAAATTAAAGAGAACGACGTAAAGAACGTAAAGAAACGAAGACCCTTGTCCCACTAAAGAATCTAAATCGCTCGCTCAGTGCTGCATTCATATCATTACTACCACTCGCTCAAATGTTTTAACAAACCGATATCGTTAAATCACACAAAAAGATCTGAAATTCAATCAAAATATCCCACGGTTTGTCTATAATTCTGGGTGCTTCTAATTCGGCCATTAAGACAATCTGAACAAAATATGATATTCTATTACCTCTCTATGATATCAAATTACCTCTCTATGATATCAATCAAAGCTCACTTATCAGTCAACCGATTTCATTCCGAAAATCACTCTAAAATCAGACGGCTTGTCTTTTTCACGACGACAATACTAGTGAGCTGCAATCAAAGTCTAGTTTTTAGCGCGGCAGACCCCAAATTTTCAAACTATGAGGTCCCGGGTTCGATACCCAGAGGCACATATTCTCTCCGACACTTGTCTCCCACCAATGGGCGTAGAATCGTAGAGCCTAAGTTGGATATTAGTGAGAGTAACACCGTGATTAAAAGGTGTTCAAACAGCCGGGGTATGACAGAACACTGTAAAACGGGAGAAAGGTAATCTATTCCTCATGAAAGTTTTGAAACCCACACGACTTTTTTCTTGGACAATATCCTATTCCTCTTAGATTGCAAGCGGAATATAATGACGTAGAATTTTGTTGTTGATTACGTAATAACAATACAGGTGTCGTATACAAGAGTGACAACTTACATCAGAGCTACGTCATCAGTCATATATTATCGCCAGCGTATTTATTTGTATGCCAAGTTTCCAGCTCTAAATTAAACGTCGCTTAGAGTCTACACCCAAAAGAACAGGTTAATCTGATACCTGAAAACTTCCTTTGCTAGTGTAAACTGTTTGTGAGTGTAAAGGTTCCATAGACTTTCCAATTACCTAGACCTTCAGAACTTTTAAGAGCTAAAACGCTTTTGTAATTCAATTGGTTTTTTGTATGCCAAAAATATTATCCGTTACCAGATGAAACCATAGGGGTGCGAATTTAATATCCCCGAATTGAGCCCCACACCATATAGACCACTAATATAATATATATTTGGTCTAAATGGTGGAAGAGGTGTAACTTCGGACTCCTGTGGATGAAACAAATGTAACGTAATCTTCTTTGCTACATTCAAAGTGATATGTAATCTTGTATCATATCCCGATCAAAATCACTATTACCATGAATTATTTGCAAAAAATGCAAAAAAACACCCAAAAAACCCACCCAAAATGTATCTTTGAAGCTGGTGTTAAATACTGTATACGAAATTTTTGTTGTATTTGGTCTGATACTTATGCAATGAATCAGACAAATACACCTTCAATTCGCAAGGACATCACTGAGGTGACAGTTTTTTTTGTTTGTTTTTTTTTTTTTTTTTTTTTTTTTTTGTTTTTTGTTTTGTTTTTGTTTTGTTTTGTTTTTTTTGTACAGAAGCATTCAAAATGATATTTTTCAATATTCAATATTTCATTGACTACAAGCAACACATCCCTATTTCATCATTTTGTTCACAGGCCAATCAATCGAAAGAAAAAAAATAGCTGAAACCATTTGGTATGGTTAAATTTTTTTCAGCAAAACAATATGGAGGGAAAAAAAGTTGACAACTGTGCTCCTAATTTAGAAGGTTAGTTCTAAGCATTTGAATCATCCCTTGGATCAAATAAAAAGAAATGAGTTGATGTACAAGGAGAATGGTTAAAAATAAAATATCCTTGTATGATTGATTATTTCCGGCAAGTCTTTTACTTTAATTTTATCATTTTTGTCCGGATTTAAGAAATCAAATTATCACCTTAAGTGATGTCCTCAAGTATTTTCCAAGAAACCTTGATTTATTAACATATACATCTAAATATTTTCGAAACAAAATATTTTGGTAAAGTCAACTATATGGGTTACGAAATGACGTAAGTTGTCATACCTGGTATAGGTAGCTAGGCGCAAGATTACGATACTTCTGTAATACTACACCGACGGCGTATATATAACGCACATTCAAAATTCAAATTTGTCTTTCGAATATTTCAACATCGAATATTTCAACATCGAGCCGATTTCTAAAAAAAAATCTACTACTACTTTCTTTCGAAACTAATCAGACGCTTCAAAAATTCAATAAAGTGGAAAAAATCGTGGGTTTTTTTCTTGCCTTTTTTATTTTGAATGTATTTATTTATCATATCTATTTGGTGTTTTCGGAGCGTTTTTGAATGATTTGAGAGAGTGTTTAAATGAATGAATAGAGCGCTGAGTAAGCGATTTAGATTCAAACAAACTTTACCTGTGGACCATATTCTCTAGTGGAGGCTTGTTTGTTTCTTCAGTGCTGTGGTAAAAAAAACCGACACCGAACCTAAAAGAAGAATATGGTACCCGTCACGCAAATGGACCGTCTAGGTGGAATAACACTGCGGAATTGACAAGGTGAATGCTTTTGGAATAGTCTTAGAATGAGGTCGAATGAGTAGGAACGAGTTTTGATTGAAAACAAGGGGAAATTAGCGAAAATTTATTACATCACTTTAGAAAAAAATCAACGCATTTTCGTGTTAGTGTATCTTTTACGGCTTATCAGACGCTTTGAAATCTACACTGTGCGATATATTTGATAGCTTTGAATGAAATGTGGATCGTTATAACATGATAAACAAGCGCCGAGTGAGAGAATTCAAATGGTTTGATCGATTGGTCAATTTCACGTTGCTACTACATGTAACAATTGTGCTTAAAATCCAGGCACTAGTCAGACTTCGCCGATTGCACAGACTGACAAGGGCCAAAAGTCTGTCGCACTTGACCGCTTTTCCGAAACAAGAATGATCATTCTACCTTCCTGCATAAGTTTTTTTTGAAATGCCATGTAAAGTTGATTTGTGCTGGGGTGTTTTTCATTTTTTTCCTAACTTTATTTGAAAAATGCTATTGTAGTGGTGAAAAGTAAGTGCTATTTTGATTGAGAAAATGCCTTAGGTGCTGGACTGTGAAAAAGCTAGGATGATGAAGAGTTTTCCCAAACTGAAGCTAGAGTTTTTCTTGCTTTTATCTTATAACTATACAAATATCCGTGTGATATTTTTTATGATATCACATAGTTATTTTTAGAACAATGATATAATGCGCTGTCTGAAAGACGAAAAGTGAAAAGGTTTTCCTGCGACCTTATTTATTGATGGAATCTGCAGAATGGGAAAAAAGCAGACCACATGTTTGCGTTGTGCTAAATCATTAATTTTTTAACCGTCTGATGTAGCAATTGATAATCACCAGAATTGCGTTCGTTAAATATATATATAAATATTCATGAATAGTTTACCTTTTCGTCTCGTTCTTTTCACCTCATTGCCACCAAAAGCATCTACCATCAGAACTTTCAGTAAATTTGAGTAGATAATTCGGCTTTCTAGCGGTAATTCGCTCAATACGTTTCCATGTTTCCCGATCGACCATGTAGATCTTTTGGGCATATTAAAATTTTATGATAAAAGGCAGTAAACACTGCATAACGTTAATAAACTATATAAGTAGAATTCGCTATTTCGTCGATTTCACACAAATGTATTTTACTCACAACTCACAATACCGTATTCGAATTATATTCTGCCCAATTTTAACCGTTCGTTGATTTTTGTTTTTCTAAAGTCATTTTGATGCTTGTTGTGTCATGTAAACCCTTGTGCCAAAATGACGCGCTTTCATGTCTGTGCCCTTATTTATTCCCGAGTTCTGTTCCGTAGAATCACCGAGAGTTCCCGATTGAGACATGGATAAAGTCAATCAGGAACCCTATTTGGTTCTAAGGAATAAACCTCGGGAATAACAAAGACACAGTGACGTCATAAACGTTCCCGCTTAAAATGACGTCGTTTATACAAAAATCATCGGAAAATTAAACCATAAAATTTGAATTGATATCAAAACGCGTTGTTTCGTCAAAAATGATATGCTGAAGAAAGCTCCATACGATCGGTAGCATTTAAAATAAAAGCTTTATCTTCACGCGCACTAACAAAAGTAGCACGAAAACCGAATTACTTTGAAATTAGAAATTTCTTTTAAAAACCTTACGTCCAAGGTATAGTTAGAAACATCATTAAATTGACACTTATGCCATTCGAAGCCTTTCTAAATGAGCCAGTGCGTAACATTTCAAACAATTTCACATTTATGCGTAGCTTTAAAGATGCACAGTCAGGACATCGACACAATGACAACAAGAATGTATTCTGACTGCCAGAAGAGGGATTAAAACATTGTCAACCTATAGCTCATGGTGAAGACTCTGGCTAGACTGTGCGGCTGCACAGGCTGGCCAGAGGATTTGCTTTGAGCACATTCGAAGTTGTTGGAAATGTCACTCACAGGGTCAAATAGCTCTCTCAACGTTCCATTCATTCATTCATTCATTCATTCATTCATTCATTATGGCCGATATATTGCATTGTATTACCTCTCTTTAATTCCACTCAAAAACTCGCTCCGCACACTCATCGAATCGCATTCCAAGATCATTCAACTTGCTAAGTTCATGATGTATCTAGCTGTACTTTTAAGTTTACGGAAAAGTCCGAGTGATATTCCGAATAGTCCCGCGCAACTTACGTTGACACCGACTACGTCGAAGACAGTATGATCAAAATAACTCGACTTTTTGTTCCAAAAGAAAACTATTGAAAATGTTCGCGTTTCATTCAACTTCATTCCGATCAACAACAGTCTAACATTAACGACACTGTCAATTAATTGATATTCAGTACAGCTTTTTTCTGGATATTCTATTGTGGGAGACAGCGGGTTGTGATAAAGAGGTTTACCAGCCTCCCCTATGTAAGTTTGATATTGATAAAATATTTGCGCCAAACCCCATGCAAACAAACTCGTTTCATGATGTTCTAAAAAGTCAGACCTTCGTTGCTTAAAGGGACACAATTCCACACACATTTCACCAACTTACACGGAAAAGCTTACGATTGCTGTAAAATTATGCAATTGTCCTCTAAAACTTACCATTAAAAGCTCACAACCCATGTTAAATATTGAAATTATCCTCTATAACTCACCAGTAAAAGCTTACCACCCCTGTTAAATATTGCATATTCTTCATCATTGGCGACACTTTATGGTAACACAGGACGTCTGTGATTCCGTGCTCAAGAATAATTCCATATATGGACATGTGCTGTAGATTATGATTTCTCACGAAACGACCGTCCACAACAAAGGGTACGTTCAACCCATGACTGAATGCCTCGCCAAGAAGACCTTAAAAAGAAGTGCTTTGAATGACAATCGCCCAAGACATATCATTTTTACCGATTCCCAATAGAAACGAATTTCAACTTGATTTCTCAAGGACTGGGGAAAATTCACGAACTAAAAATCGTACAAAAATGTACACACTATCTATCTAAGTGATCAAAGGAAAGGGATTTTTCTTAAAAATTGTATCGGTGTCAATGATTCGGTGTACAAATGATTTTAGTAACGTCATTAAGATAGTGTTCTACCGTACGATGGTATTCTGAAACGTTGTTCTTCATAAGCAATGCCGAAATAATGAGTCTTTCCGAGAATAATAGAAAATGTCTTATTTCACGTTTCCAGAAAACTGAAAAGCACACAAAAGACATGTAAATATCAAAATAACGTTTCTGGTAGAGTTTCGAATTTCCTGCCTGTATTTTTATCTTGAAAAAGAGGTCAGGGGAAAAAGACTGACAGGGGCCCAGTCGACTATGGCCCCTCGATTTTGGGCTGGGTCCCTACACGGTTTGCAAAAATGCCTATATCCCATTATACAAAATATCAAATTTTGGCAGTCGGGGCCCCTACGTAATCAACAAGCTAAAAGCCTGGTTTATAAACAGGCAAGGTGACATTTGAAGGAATGCACTCCATTTTTTCAATCTTTTTAGTAAGGCTTTTTAGGCGAGGGAAACCAAGGGTTCCATTTACCTATAGGGATCGTAAGCCACATTCCGAACTCACTTCAAAGGAAAAATGTCGAACGGTTTTCTCATTATATAGCGCTGCGTCCGCCGAAAACAATTAATTCCCAAGGTATAGATTACTACGGCCGATACCGCTTTGCAGACAGGCGCAACACTCGTTTTTATAATTTTAGTTGAGTTGATTGGTTTGATACTAGTCAGTCAATTTATCTATTCGATCATTCCGTCTAACAATCGTAGTTATGTTGTTTTTCTAGGAACACAAGCTCGTCGGCTCTTTCTTTTACATTGAATTGAATTCCATAAAGAAGTTGTATTTTACTGTAGGAACAAAAGGAATTGATAGGGTCAATTTCTATCGTTCCCAAAATATGGTCCACCCTATACTCATACCCATTTTTTTTAAATTTCTTCCCTAGATATATATAATATGATATATATATATATATATCAAATTACACTCATGTTGATTTATTGTCTGCAACCTGTTCCAAGTTGGCCCAGTCAATTTTGTCATCTGTTTAAGGGTTAAAGGATGGGACAAGGCTTTTTTTTCTTATTTAGATTAATCCATTAAAAGGCAACAAATGTTTAGATAGGTCCGAATTGTAAAGGGTTGCAGATTACATACAAAATGTGGGCAAATTAATAAAATTTGTAGTAGAAAGGGAAGATAATATTAGGGAGAAAGGAAACGAGAAAGTGTTAGTAAGCAGCATTTTCTTCTTTTCCCTATTAGCAAGGTCATCCGTCAAGATCAAATATAAAAGCTATGTATCTTTAACACAGCAGTGATTTTGGCAGTGATAAGTAAACAAATAGCTGGTATACATGATAAGGACAAGGTGAATAATCAAGGTTATATTCCAGAAAATTGACCTCGTGTGTTGTCCGTCTCTTTAGATCCCTCGCCTTTAGTACTATCAGTAATTTGTTTTTAGCACAGCGTAGTGATATGCAAGCACTGTCTGAACACACAAAGCACTTCGTGTCGCACAAAAGTTGATGACGTATACTAGACCTATTTTTTGCGGGGCGTTTGTGCACAAAAAAGCTACGTAGTACACATATTGTTCGATTTTGACTCGATTTTCTTTTCCTAGGCAACTCTAGGATACAGAGTTGTTTCCTATGGCCAGCTAAACCAGGCAAAAAATGTTAGTCTTTTTCCCTTGAGATTCCGTTATATATAAATATCTTGCGGAATAAATCATCGTCATTTGAGATCAAATGTGGTTGAAATCCGTCACTGTGTTTTGAAGAAAGAGTCGATATTATCCACTAATATTTACGAAACATTATCTTTCATAAGTCAATTATTATTTATGTAATAATTTTGATTACGCGTTGATGAGTCAATGATTACGCCAGATGGAGGGGGAGTTATATGCAAAAGATAAAATCCGAGGGCAAGCCCGATGATTTTGCTATGCACATAACTCCTTCCCCAATAAGCCTTTATTCATTGACGTATCACAGGGAAAGAAAAAGATGCAAAGCATCTTTTTAACGTTTGTAAAGTATTTCATACGTTTAACAAACCCAATCCATCCGTAAGTGCAGTGGGACCAGGCCTTAATTTCGTGTGAAAATGTATGTCGTAAAACAAGACTTCGACCATTCCCTGTGATAAGATCTGTATACTTACAAATTATCATGAAAACAACTTTCAGATACATTTCTATGGGCCATTTTCTGTTTCGAATAGTGGATGGATAGGACAATTTCGAACGGTACGTTTCTCCTGTTCGTAGACACTGCAATTAAAGAAAGGTATAGAGGATAATCGTTTGTTTCAGTGTAAGATCGGTTTACATTTCATTGAGTGAACAATAAAAGCTATGTTTTCACGATTGGCGAAGCAAAGGCAGGTGGGAAAATATGACGTCATAAGCGTCAATATGACTGATTAAACCAATATAAAGGAAATATATATATATTTTATTTTATTTATTTATATTAAGAAACACAAAAAAACAAAAAAAAACTGAGCATGTAAGTTTGATAACCAATCGAAGAACTTTACTGTGTTTTGTTATCAGCTTATAATTTGGCGTTAGATCAACATGGACGATCGGAAATCATTCAAAAAAATTGCTTTTCTTTTACGCGTAATGACCAAAGAACCAACAGAAACCGAATTATCTACAAAATGACCCAAAAGTACTACACTTAACGTCCCAGGTACTATCCAGCTTACAGAAAAGTCCGAGCGGTGTGCTGAATATACTTACCCCATTCGGAACACCACTCGGCCAATCTCACGACCAACCCCGGATGTACATAGACGGACTATTTTTAAAAAAGTACGGGAAAACCTTTGAAAAATTCGATGACGTCAGTTAAAATGGCGTTAGCCATCGAAACTGTGAGTGAAAGCATTCGACATCGCCAACACTACTCGTTTAATTCACTGACGTGAAACCATCGAATCCTAATATGAATATCCTTAGATTCTTAAATAACTGCTGAAAAAATCTTAATTTTTGAGAATGATTCGTCATTCTCAAAAATTAAGATTTTTCAGCCGTTATTTACTGTAAAAAAGATATCTGAATTGCTAGTATTCTTACACTGTTTCCGCCTAACAAAATGCACGATTTCGTTACATGCCCATCCGCTTTACATACATCCGAGGTATGTTGTAGTTTACGGAAATGGCCGAGTGATGTTCCGAATGATACTTACCCTTCTATAGTCACGAAAAGCATTCACCAACCACCAGAGGGCGAGCAGTATCAAAGCACTTCCGGGTTCAATATGGCCTATAAACGACGGCATTGTGGAATCACGTCACAGCGGCGAGAAAAAGCCCTGAAATACATAACATGTTTCAAAAATATGTATAAAACAATGGTTTAAAAGAGAGATGAAGAGAATTTTTCATGTCAGGGAGGTTAGAAAAGATAAGCTTAAGTACACGCGGTGCTTCTTTTATGGTGTTATTTAGGAAAAGCTGGTTTAATGAATATTTGCAAAAAATATATATTATCAAACAGAGGTCAACTTTCAATTTACATCGGAAAATCCCTCAAACGCTCCGAAATCGTTAAAAACAATTCGAAATCTTTCAAAACGATCAACATTTCATTGATAATGATCAAATTATTCAACTTTTTTTACAGGTTTGGATTTTTAAGCGTCTTGTTTGTTCATGAAGACAGACAAATTAGAGAGTCCGTATCCTCTTTTAAAGAGAGGTAATGAAATATCGTTAAATTAGACCAATTTGTCTCCCTTTAATTTAGTTCAAAACTCGCTCCTTTCACTAATTCAATACCATTCTGAAATCATTCAACTTGTCAATTACACGACGGTGTTAACTGTCTTCTCGTGATAATTTTCAATTGAAGTCGATGCTCGACTAAATAACGCAGTTGGTAGCGCGTCGGACTTTCATTCTAGAGGTTCTGGATTCGATCCCCGACGGTGGCACTCATTCTTTCCGACTATTTGTCTCGCACCAATGGGTCGATAGATATTAGACCTATGTGAGATAGCAGCTTAAGGCTAGGAATTGATGTTATGGAAGTACTGGCGTGAGGAATACCAGGAATCTATAGCGATATGACTGAAATAGTATTGAAAGCGGTGTAAACCCCTATTCAATTCAATCTGTGTTCATGAAGACACACAAATTAGAGTCTATAGACTTTTTCAGAGATGTGATGAAATATCGGTAACTTCGTCGTCCATATCATTCGTAACATCACTCGGCCATTTCCGTAAACTAAAACATACATCGGATGTATGTAAGGCGGATGGGGTATGTAACAAAATCGTGTATTTTGTTAGCCGGAAACAGTGTAAGAAAACAAGCACTATAGATTTATATCTTTTACAGTAAATAACGGCTGAAAAATCTTACTTTTTGAGAATGACGAATCATTCTCAAAAATAAAGATTTTTTCAGCAGTTATTTAAGAATCTAAATATATT
This sequence comes from Fragum whitleyi, assembly GCA_948146395.1. Classification (NCBI taxonomy): domain Eukaryota; kingdom Metazoa; phylum Mollusca; class Bivalvia; order Cardiida; family Cardiidae; genus Fragum; species Fragum whitleyi. The sequence goes on from OX411559.1 coordinate 20,077,853, forward strand.
TATATTAGGATTCGGTGGTTTCACGTCAGTGACTTAAACGAATAGCGTTGGCGACGTCGAATGTTTTCACTCAAAGTTTCGAGGGCTTATGCCATTTTAACTGACGTCATCGAATTTTTCAGAGGGTTTCCCGTAATTTTTAAAAATAGTCCGTCTATGTACATCCGAGGTTGATCGTGAGATTGACCGAGTGGTGTTCCGAATGCGTCCATATGTCTCCCTTCAATTTAGTTCAAAACTCGCTCCTTTAACTCATTCAATATCATTCTGAAATAATCGAACTTTATAATTGAACGATGATATTAACTGTAAGTCTTCTCGTGATAATTTTCAACTTACGACGATTCTACGACCAGTTTTTGCATAAGTCAAAAATTAAAGTTACATTCACAGCAGTAATTAAATATGAAATTCTGCCATGCATCACCTCAATGGAATCGTCTTCGTAAGACGATTCAAATGAGATATTGCAAGGCAGAAACTAACAATGAATAAAAGCACGGGGTACGGTTTGTGATTTTGACTTACGATCATTTTTTTATTCGTAAAAAGTTTAGTTAGACGGGCCACAGTTTCCTTAAATGCATCATGATGCAGTCAAAAATATCGTGAAATCGACGCTCATCCGACAAAAGTAATTCTAAATCGTTGGCTCGGTCACTCCACGTTTTCTCAAATCGTTCAAAATTCACAAAAATATTAAAAACGCTCAGAAATTGTTTAAAACTCACTACTACTTCTTATAAATCGATCAATTTATTCAAAGATTTCTTTGTCCTCGTGGATCTAGAAGCGTGTGATTGGTCTATGATAGTTGGTAAGATCTCTTTATTTTCGATGAAGAATGTGTCCGTCCTGATCATTCTTTTTTCATTTAGAAATATTTCGAAATTATTCACCCGGTCAATTTCAAGATGTTGTTAAGTTGAATATCGAAGTTTCACGATAAACCAACGTTTCTTGGAAATAATTCTAGATGGTGTTAGGTTCTTTGTAAAAGGGTTATAGCTATTTCCAGTAAGTAATGATAAGTAGTGATGGGCAGATTAATCGAATATAATCGATGATCAGTTGGAGGGGCTTTTGATTGTGATAATCGACTAAGAAATTTCATAATCGATTAATCAGTCCCTAACACGTTTCGAAACCAACATCAATTTGATGACTCAGCGTGAAACAGATGTAACTGCCTTTAGGTTTGTAGGCAGTTACAAGTGTTTCATGCTATAAAGTTAGTAGGAAAATCTGATCGATCATTAGTTGATTTACTCTTCTAAATAAAAACCAATTATCGATTGGGATTTGAAATCGATTGCCCAACACTAGTGTCGAGATAAATTGAAAAATCCATGGAACTATTACACCTTAACACAAGTTATACTAACACGAAGATCTCGGGTACCAGATAGGAAAGCTTATTCAGATGTTAGTCAATATTCAATCAAAAGCCTAAAAAAACAAAAAAAAACGTTGAATTTAAAATGAAAAGATACTGTCGAAAAAAATGTGGATGATGACGTAGACTATGACTTATACTGGACAAAAAAGTTAGGGATTACACCTTTATTCATTCTTTTCTAGATGACGCACTATGTTTCCAAAAGCCATTTTCTTCTGTTACATGCGTCCATTATTCTAAAGCATAAGTTTGTGATAAATTATGATTTTGTTTTCAAAGGATGCGGCTCCATGATATAGACATCTAACATTCGCATAAAAACAGACTGTAAAATTGGTATCACCAGCACCCCTGAATTCAAAGAACTCTTTCTCTATTTGTGTTAAGTAACTGATAATACAAAACTTTGCTTCAACTTGACGAATTATTGCTTGACAGTTTGTCTGCATCGATCTTACACATAATTTGTGGAACATTTAACCCTTTGCTGTTTAATCCCTGCTTTTTACGTGCCTATGATTTTATGATTGAGAAAACATTGTGAAAAAAGAAGAAATTGCTTCTGACAAGCAATTTCTTCTTTATCCACACTATTTTCTACCCTACTGAATGGTTATGTTTCAAATTAAATCCACTTTCAATTTTCGTCTGCTAAACCTTTGAATTTGGACAAGTCCAAAATTTTGTAAAACAGGAAAGGGTTAAAAAGTCCCTCTCCATTCTTCACTAATCACATAAACAAGATCATCCTGTATTTCAGTTTTGCGATTTTTGTCTAATATCTTTTGTTTTCAATAAACCCTGTGTTTACCCTAACGTACACTAAAGTCTGGAGCGACTAGTCCTGTCTGTTCGAACAAAATTTTCAAGTGCAAGATACAGATTGACAAAAATTTCCTAGGAGAACGCTCATTTCAGTCGATTTAAAAAGAAACCATCCACAATATCACGGGCGAAAGATCGTCAAATTGGAAAAGGATTTCCAATTCTAAACCTCGAAACAGCAAGCGTAACTCTGTCAATGTTACAGATGTCCAAATGGCCACCAATTCTGATTCTGGATAATACCATCACTGATGCAACAGAAAGATCGGTAGTTTTACGGAATAAAACAAACACCCAAGGAAGCACTCACTCGGCATGCAACACACTATTTTCCTGTCGCTTTTAAAGTCCATACACAAGTTTGACCCGTCTGTGTAAAGAACAGAGGATTAGTGACCATATACTCGTGTTGAGATCGGACTGCATGTCTCTTAATACCAGGGAAAGGGTTAAACACTTAAAGTTTATAATGGTCTTCTATAAGGCATGTCTAAATCAAGTTATAGTTAGTTTTTTTTTCCAATACAAAGTTGATTTATTAAGTTCTTTGTTAGACATGATTTAGATAAGCGTCTCAGAGAAAATCTTTAGTTAGAAACAGCATGAAATTGACATCCACCTCAATCAAAACTATTCAAAATCGATCACCCAGTTCTCCATTCATTCATTCCAAACGCTCACTCAAATCACTCAAAAACGCTCCGAAATCGTAAAATAAAATCGAAATCGTTTAAACTACGAATAATTCATTGAAATTGAATAAATTATACCTAATACTTCAGTTGGTGTGGATTTCAAAGCGTGTGATTGGTACGGGATGATAGACAAATTAGAAAGTCTGAAGATTTCAATAAAAGGGGGTGGGGTGTGGGGAAACAAGATATAGCTTATTTCGTCTAAGTTATCAGCGATATTGGATTACAGTAGATAACATCTTGAAATTGACAAAGTGAATGGTTTAAGAATGATTTTAGAATGAAATTGAATGAGTGAATGAAGCGAGTTTTGGGTGAAATTTAAAGGAGGTAATCCAATATCGCTAATTTTGTTCAGGTTTAACAAAATGATCGACATTCATTGCCTCCCTTTAATAAAATTTGCATGTAAGGTCTACAAATAGCTTCCTATATGTCTCCAAGAACCAATCAGACGCCTACTGTTTCGATTATGATATTGAAATGGAGATTTCAATTCATATCAATTTAGTTGTGGATCTTATCTTTATAGTCCTTTTGAGCCTTTTTTCGGGTTTTATTTTACTTTGAATTATAAATTCATTATTTCGTTTGTTTGTGCTGTTTTGTTTTTCAAACAGAATTTGGAGATGGTTATTTTGTACAGAAGGATAAACTTAACAAAGTACTAGTACGTCTTTTTTCCCCAGTGTAATAAAATGAAACTTCATCATTTTGGACTTTCGACTATACAAACCATTATATCTTAGCAGAAGAAGAACTTACTATGTCCATATACTACAGTTAGTTACATCGTGAATTTGACATTCATCCCAATCATATCCATTCAAAATCGCTAACTCGGCGCTCAATTCATTCATTCCAAACACGCATTCAAAACGATCAAAAACGCTCCAAAATCACTAAAAAGACAAAATAAACAGCTTCATTTAAATAAATATGAATAGAAAAAATTGCGATTTCACTCACATAACTGAAATTGTAAGCGTGTGATTGGTTCTTGAAGAAATAGGAAGCTATTAATAGAACTTTTATGCATATCTTATTAAAGGGAGGCAATAAATATCGCTATTTTTGTTCATCTTGAAAAAAATTAGCGTTATTGGACTATCTCATTTAATTTCACTCAAAACTCGCTCCCATACTCATTCGATTTCACTCGAAAATCATTCCAAAATCAATCATCTTGTCAATTTCACGATGTAACTGACTGTCTTTTTTAAAATGATTTTTAACTACCAAGATATCCTTATACTTTAGTTTTATCACTCTGTCAGAACTGTCAGAAGAAAACGATTAATGTAAAATACGAAAGAGAATAAAAAATAGAATTTTTATGCCCCTGCGTCGAAAGATCCGGGGCAATTCGTTTTACCGATGTCCGTCTGTCCGTCCGTCCGTCTGTCCGTCTATCTGTCTGTCTGTCTGCAAAGCTTAACCAAAAAACTTAACATTGTCAATATTTTCAGGGCGATTTAATATACAAGGCTTATATTTGTTATGATGATAGTTCTTAATGATACGCATCTGCTGGTACCAAGGTCAAGGTCATTTGACAAGGTCAAGGTTGTTTGTCAAGATCAAATTCTAAAAAAAAATTCGTTTAGGGGGTATTCCTATTTCACACACACATCTTGTTTGGAATAAAAATATAAAAAAATGTAAAATTTTAATATGACCGCTAAACAGACAAAACAATACTAATAATAAAGACGATACCATTACCTCCTTTTAAAAAGTCTTAAGAGTTGTGTACTTAAAATTGATTTTGAAAAAAAAAACTATAGAAACTAACCTTTGCGAATACGAACCAACAAGCGAACTTGGATTAGATTACTCAAAAGGTTTGCTATAAAGATGTTATATGAAAAGCGAAATTACAAAAATTGCTCTCAGTCAATGAAGCAAATCGCATGGGTGACGTAACACATGTACATGTGAACTACAGTTAGTAACGTCGTGAAATAGACTTTCACCTAGATCAAAACCAAATTTAATTGATCACGCATTGTTCAATTCAGTCATTCAAAACGCTCACTCAAAAACGCTACAGAATCGTTAAAAACAGTTCGAAATCGTTCAAAACGACAAGCATTTCATTGAAATTAATCAAAACTATTCCACATTTTTGGGCTGGTGTAGATTTTAAAGCGTCTGATTCGTACGTGGAGACACACAAATTGAAAAGTACGATTTTTTTGAATGGAGGTTCTTAAATATCGATAATTTCGTTCTAGTTGGCGATATCTTATTATCTCCCTTAAATATCACACAAAACTGGGGCCTGTTTTACTTAACATCTTACGATCATTTTTTGCGTAAGTCAAAAATTAAAGTTATTTCTACAAAACAAACTAAACATAGAATTCTGCCATGCATAATCTCATTTGGATCGTCTCTTGGAGACGATTCTAATGAGATATTGCAAGGCAGAATCTAACAATTAATTAAAACACCAGGTACGATTTGTGATTTTGACCTACGATCAAAATTTTCGTAAGTTGTTTAGTAAAACGGGCCCCTGGTCCCAAACACTCTTTAAATCTCGTCCCGAAATCATTCCAAAATACAGTCAAACCTGTCTTAAGCAAGCACCCAAGGGACATTGAAAAGGTGCTTGCTTACGACAGGTGCTTGCTTAATATAGGTCTATTTCAGTGCAATTGGTTCATTAGGGAACTAGAGGGACGCTTGCTTAGTACAGGTTGCTTGCTGAATAAAGGTGGCTGCTAAGACAGGTTTGACTGTAATTTCACTTGTCTACATCATTTTAAGATGTTATTAACTGCACCGCCTTTATGCGCATGTCAAATGAACACGAATCTTAAGAAATCTCGCGAATCCGGGAATCTTTCGGTTAGTGGCTGTGTCGAAGATTATTTATAGATTGGTGATTTCCCTCTAGTAACAAGAGGATCACTGGCTCTTAAGCGCTAAAATAAGGCATATAGTTGACAAAGGAAGCCAAGTGTCATCACTACTTATTTGAAATTCATGGCGGGATAAACAAAAGTCAAAGATTTTAGAAAAGGCAAAAATTTGAGTCAAATATGTTCCATCTAAAGTATTAAATCGAAATCGCTGAGATTCGAAGAAGTGTCCTAAATGTTGATCCTTTTTCAAGGTTGTTAAAGGTTTAAAGATAAACACTCTGATGCCGCATGCTCAATCAGAGAGTGCACACAAAGATTTTCATATCTTTGACACCCTGCCGTAATTTTAAGGCCTTCTTGACCCAATTTCGAACTTGACCTAGATTTCGCGGAGACAATAGAATTGATTGATTGAATGGAGTTTAACGCCGCATTCAACATTTTTATCATTTATATCGCGGCGGCTGGAGCACCTAACAATGGTTTCCTGGTAAATTTCACCAGTACAACCACCACATCCCTTCCTAGCCTCCAGCTGCTATCTCACATAGTTCTACGATTATCAACCCATTGATGAGAGAAAAATAAGTCGGAAAGAATGAGTGCCGCCGTCGGGGATCGAACCCGGGACATCTAGATTGACAGTCCGCTGCGCTACCAACTACGCTAAAACGGAGGCTTTCGTGAAGACAAATACTCTGACCAAGTTTTAAGACATTTGAGCCTAAAACGTCTTGAAACTTGGCCCCTTGACCCCATATTTGACCTCACTTGACCCGGGCATGATATATGAAACGTTCTGACCAAGCTTCAAGACAAAAGACGGGCCAAATATGTGGCCTCTCGAGTTGACACAAGATTTTCCATAATTTTGACCCTAAACCCATCCAATTTTGAATTTTTACTACATTTCATAAACACAAACATTCGGACCAAGCTTCAAGACATTTGGGCCAAAAACGTGGCCTCTAAAGTACACACAATGTTTATAAATGTATACATATATATAAAATTTTACTCCATTTTGGCCCCATTTGACCCACTTTCGAACTAGACCGAGGGCTTCATGATAGAAATATTCTGACAAAGTTTCGAGACAATCGGACCAAAATGGTGCCTCTAGAGTGCACACAGGATGTTGATAGACGACACACGACGATCGCCAGACACAGCGTCATGACGCTAGCTCACCATTAGCACTTCGTGCTCAGGTGAGCTTAAATGTAGGACATGTAGTGATTTGTTTTTCTTCGTGTAACAATTAGACGCTTCCAAAACAATGAAAAGGAATGATTTATATAAATAAAGTTGTGGGGTACATAAAAGCACGGGGTACGGTTTGTGATTTTGACTTACGATCATTTTTTTATTCGTAAAAAGTTTAGTTAGACGGGCCACAGTTTCCTTAAATGCATCATGATGCAGTCAAAAATATCGTGAAATCGACGCTCATCCGACAAAAGTAATTCTAAATCGTTGGCTCGGTCACTCCACGTTTTCTCAAATCGTTCAAAATTCACAAAAATATTAAAAACGCTCAGAAATTGTTTAAAACTCACTACTACTTCTTATAAATCGATCAATTTATTCAAAGATTTCTTTGTCCTCGTGGATCTAGAAGCGTGTGATTGGTCTATGATAGTTGGTAAGATCTCTTTATTTTCGATGAAGAATGTGTCCGTCCTGATCATTCTTTTTTCATTTAGAAATATTTCGAAATTATTCACCCGGTCAATTTCAAGATGTTGTTAAGTTGAATATCGAAGTTTCACGATAAACCAACGTTTCTTGGAAATAATTCTAGATGGTGTTAGGTTCTTTGTAAAAGGGTTATAGCTATTTCCAGTAAGTAATGATAAGTAGTGATGGGCAGATTAATCGAATATAATCGATGATCAGTTGGAGGGGCTTTTGATTGTGATAATCGACTAAGAAATTTCATAATCGATTAATCAGTCCCTAACACGTTTCGAAACCAACATCAATTTGATGACTCAGCGTGAAACAGATGTAACTGCCTTTAGGTTTGTAGGCAGTTACAAGTGTTTCATGCTATAAAGTTAGTAGGAAAATCTGATCGATCATTAGTTGATTTACTCTTCTAAATAAAAACCAATTATCGATTGGGATTTGAAATCGATTGCCCAACACTAGTGTCGAGATAAATTGAAAAATCCATGGAACTATTACACCTTAACACAAGTTATACTAACACGAAGATCTCGGGTACCAGATAGGAAAGCTTATTCAGATGTTAGTCAATATTCAATCAAAAGCCTAAAAAAACAAAAAAAAAACCGTTGAATTTAAAATGAAAAGATACTGTCGAAAAAAATGTGGATGATGACGTAGACTATGACTTATACTGGACAAAAAAGTTAGGGATTACACCTTTATTCATTCTTTTCTAGATGACGCACTATGTTTCCAAAAGCCATTTTCTTCTGTTACATGCGTCCATTATTCTAAAGCATAAGTTTGTGATAAATTATGATTTTGTTTTCAAAGGATGCGGCTCCATGATATAGACATCTAACATTCGCATAAAAACAGACTGTAAAATTGGTATCACCAGCACCCCTGAATTCAAAGAACTCTTTCTCTATTTGTGTTAAGTAACTGATAATACAAAACTTTGCTTCAACTTGACGAATTATTGCTTGACAGTTTGTCTGCATCGATCTTACACATAATTTGTGGAACATTTAACCCTTTGCTGTTTAATCCCTGCTTTTTACGTGCCTATGATTTTATGATTGAGAAAACATTGTGAAAAAAGAAGAAATTGCTTCTGACAAGCAATTTCTTCTTTATCCACACTATTTTCTACCCTACTGAATGGTTATGTTTCAAATTAAATCCACTTTCAATTTTCGTCTGCTAAACCTTTGAATTTGGACAAGTCCAAAATTTTGTAAAACAGGAAAGGGTTAAAAAGTCCCTCTCCATTCTTCACTAATCACATAAACAAGATCATCCTGTATTTCAGTTTTGCGATTTTTGTCTAATATCTTTTGTTTTCAATAAACCCTGTGTTTACCCTAACGTACACTAAAGTCTGGAGCGACTAGTCCTGTCTGTTCGAACAAAATTTTCAAGTGCAAGATACAGATTGACAAAAATTTCCTAGGAGAACGCTCATTTCAGTCGATTTAAAAAGAAACCATCCACAATATCACGGGCGAAAGATCGTCAAATTGGAAAAGGATTTCCAATTCTAAACCTCGAAACAGCAAGCGTAACTCTGTCAATGTTACAGATGTCCAAATGGCCACCAATTCTGATTCTGGATAATACCATCACTGATGCAACAGAAAGATCGGTAGTTTTACGGAATAAAACAAACACCCAAGGAAGCACTCACTCGGCATGCAACACACTATTTTCCTGTCGCTTTTAAAGTCCATACACAAGTTTGACCCGTCTGTGTAAAGAACAGAGGATTAGTGACCATATACTCGTGTTGAGATCGGACTGCATGTCTCTTAATACCAGGGAAAGGGTTAAACACTTAAAGTTTATAATGGTCTTCTATAAGGCATGTCTAAATCAAGTTATAGTTAGTTTTTTTTCCAATACAAAGTTGATTTATTAAGTTCTTTGTTAGACATGATTTAGATAAGCGTCTCAAAGAAAATCTTTAGTTAGAAACAGCATGAAATTGACATCCACCTCAATCAAAACTATTCAAAATCGATCACCCAGTTCTCCATTCATTCATTCCAAACGCTCACTCAAATCACTCAAAAACGCTCCGAAATCGTAAAATAAAATCGAAATCGTTTAAACTACGAATAATTCATTGAAATTGAATAAATTATACCTAATACTTCAGTTGGTGTGGATTTCAAAGCGTGTGATTGGTACGGGATGATAGACAAATTAGAAAGTCTGAAGATTTCAATAAAAGGGGGTGGGGTGTGGGGAAACAAGATATAGCTTATTTCGTCTAAGTTATCAGCGATATTGGATTACAGTAGATAACATCTTGAAATTGACAAAGTGAATGGTTTAAGAATGATTTTAGAATGAAATTGAATGAGTGAATGAAGCGAGTTTTGGGTGAAATTTAAAGGAGGTAATCCAATATCGCTAATTTTGTTCAGGTTTAACAAAATGATCGACATTCATTGCCTCCCTTTAATAAAATTTGCATGTAAGGTCTACAAATAGCTTCCTATATGTCTCCAAGAACCAATCAGACGCCTACTGTTTCGATTATGATATTGAAATGGAGATTTCAATTCATATCAATTTAGTTGTGGATCTTATCTTTATAGTCCTTTTGAGCCTTTTTTCGGGTTTTATTTTACTTTGAATTATAAATTCATTATTTCGTTTGTTTGTGCTGTTTTGTTTTTCAAACAGAATTTGGAGATGGTTATTTTGTACAGAAGGATAAACTTAACAAAGTACTAGTACGTCTTTTTTCCCCAGTGTAATAAAATGAAACTTCATCATTTTGGAATTTCGACTATACAAACCATTATATCTTAGCAGAAGAAGAACTTACTATGTCCATATACTACAGTTAGTTACATCGTGAATTTGACATTCATCCCAATCATATCCATTCAAAATCGCTAACTCGGCGCTCAATTCATTCATTCCAAACACGTATTCAAAACGATCAAAAACGCTCCAAAATCACTAAAAAGACAAAATAAACAGCTTCATTTAAATAAATATGAATAGAAAAAATTGCGATTTCACTCACATAACTGAAATTGTAAGCGTGTGATTGGTTCTTGAAGAAATAGGAAGCTATTAATAGAACTTTTATGCATATCTTATTAAAGGGAGGCAATAAATATCGCTATTTTTGTTCATCTTGAAAAAAATTAGCGTTATTGGACTATCTCCTTTAATTTCACTCAAAACTCGCTCCACACACTCATTCGATTTCACTCCAAAATCATTCCAAAATCAATCATCTTGTCAATTTCACGATGTAACTGACTGTCTTTTTTTAAATGATTTTTAACTACCAAGATATCCTTATACTTTAGTTTTATCACTCTGTCAGAACTGTCAGAAGAAAACGATTAATGTAAAATACGAAAGAGAATAAAAAATAGAATTTTTATGCCCCTGCGTCGAAAGATCCGGGGCAATTCGTTTTACCGATGTCCGTCTGTCCGTCCGTCCGTCTGTCCGTCTATCTGTCTGTCTGTCTGCAAAGCTTAACCAAAAAACTTAACATTGTCAATATTTTCAGGGCGATTTAATATACAAGGCTTATATTTGTTATGATGATAGTTCTTAATGATACGCATCTGCTGGTACCAAGGTCAAGGTCATTTGACAAGGTCAAGGTTGTTTGTCAAGATCAAATTCTAAAAAAAAATTCGTTTAGGGGGTATTCCTATTTCACACACACATCTTGTTTGGAATAAAAATATAAAAAAAATGTAAAATTTTAATATGACCGCTAAACAGACAAAAAAATACTAATAATAAAGACGATACCATTACCTCCTTTTAAAAAGTCTTAAGAGTTGTGTACTTAAAATTGATTTTGAAAAAAAAAACTATAGAAACTAACCTTTGCGAATACGAACCAACAAGCGAACTTGGATTAGATTACTCAAAAGGTTTGCTATAAAGATGTTATATGAAAAGCGAAATTACAAAAATTGCTCTCAGTCAATGAAGCAAATCGCATGGGTGACGTAACACATGTACATGTGAACTACAGTTAGTAACGTCGTGAAATAGACTTTCACCTAGATCAAAACCAAATTTAATTGATCACGCATTGTTCAATTCAGTCATTCAAAACGCTCACTCAAAAACGCTACAGAATCGTTAAAAACAGTTCGAAATCGTTCAAAACGACAAGCATTTCATTGAAATTAATCAAAACTATTCCACATTTTTGGGCTGGTGTAGATTTTAAAGCGTCTGATTCGTACGTGGAGACACACAAATTGAAAAGTACGATTTTTTTGAATGGAGGTTCTTAAATATCGATAATTTCGTTCTAGTTAGCGATATCTTATTATCTCCCTTAAATATCACACAAAACTGGGGCCTGTTTTACTTAACATCTTACGATCATTTTTTGCGTAAGTCAAAAATTAAAGTTATTTCTACAAAACAAACTAAACATAGAATTCTGCCATGCATAATCTCATTTGGATCGTCTCTTGGAGACGATTCTAATGAGATATTGCAAGGCAGAATCTAACAATTAATTAAAACACCAGGTACGATTTGTGATTTTGACCTACGATCAAAATTTTCGTAAGTTGTTTAGTAAAACGGGCCCCTGGTCCCAAACACTCTTTAAATCTCGTCCCGAAATCATTCCAAAATACAGTCAAACCTGTCTTAAGCAAGCACCCAAGGGACATTGAAAAGGTGCTTGCTTACGACAGGTGCTTGCTTAATATAGGTCTATTTCAGTGCAATTGGTTCATTAGGGAACTAGAGGGACGCTTGCTTAGTACAGGTTGCTTGCTGAATAAAGGTGGCTGCTAAGACAGGTTTGACTGTAATTTCACTTGTCTACATCATTTTAAGATGTTATTAACTGCACCGCCTTTATGCGCATGTCAAATGAACACGAATCTTAAGAAATCTCGCGAATCCGGGAATCTTTCGGTTAGTGGCTGTGTCGAAGATTATTTATAGATTGGTGATTTCCCTCTAGTAACAAGAGGATCACTGGCTCTTAAGCGCTAAAATAAGGCATATAGTTGACAAAGGAAGCCAAGTGTCATCACTACTTATTTGAAATTCATGGCGGGATAAACAAAAGTCAAAGATTTTAGAAAAGGCAAAAATTTGAGTCAAATATGTTCCATCTAAAGTATTAAATCGAAATCGCTGAGATTCGAAGAAGTGTCCTAAATGTTGATCCTTTTTCAAGGTTGTTAAAGGTTTAAAGATAAACACTCTGATGCCGCATGCTCAATCAGAGAGTGCACACAAAGATTTTCATATCTTTGACACCCTGCCGTAATTTTAAGGCCTTCTTGACCCAATTTCGAACTTGACCTAGATTTCGCGGAGACAATAGAATTGATTGATTGAATGGAGTTTAACGCCGCATTCAACATTTTTATCATTTATATCGCGGCGGCTGGAGCACCTAACAATGGTTTCCTGGTAAATTTCACCAGTACAACCACCACATCCCTTCCTAGCCTCCAGCTGCTATCTCACATAGTTCTACGATTATCAACCCATTGATGAGAGAAAAATAAGTCGGAAAGAATGAGTGCCGCCGTCGGGGATCGAACCCGGGACATCTAGATTGACAGTCCGCTGCGCTACCAACTACGCTAAAACGGAGGCTTTCGTGGAGACAAATACTCTGACCAAGTTTTAAGACATTTGAGCCTAAAACGTCTTGAAACTTGGCCCCTTGACCCCATATTTGACCTCACTTGACCCGGGCATGATATATGAAACGTTCTGACCAAGCTTCAAGACAAAAGACGGGCCAAATATGTGGCCTCTCGAGTTGACACAAGGTTTTCCATAATTTTGACCCTAAACCCATCCAATTTTGAATTTTTACTACATTTCATAAACACAAACATTCGGACCAAGCTTCAAGACATTTGGGCCAAAAACGTGGCCTCTAAAGTACACACAATGTTTATAAATGTATACATATATATAAAATTTTACTCCATTTTGGCCCCATTTGACCCACTTTCGAACTAGACCGAGGGCTTCATGATAGAAATATTCTGACAAAGTTTCGAGACAATCGGACCAAAATGGGGCCTCTAGAGTGCACACAGGATGTTGATAGACGACACACGACGATCGCCAGACACAGCGTCATGACGCTAGCTCACCATTAGCACTTCGTGCTCAGGTGAGCTTAAATGTAGGACATGTAGTGATTTGTTTTTCTTCGTGTAACAATTAGACGCTTCCAAAACAATGAAAAGGAATGATTTATATAAATAAAGTTGTGGGGTACATAAAAGCACGGGGTACGGTTTGTGATTTTGACTTACGATCATTTTTTTATTCGTAAAAAGTTTAGTTAGACGGGCCACAGTTTCCTTAAATGCATCATGATGCAGTCAAAAATATCGTGAAATCGACGCTCATCCGACAAAAGTAATTCTAAATCGTTGGCTCGGTCACTCCACGTTTTCTCAAATCGTTCAAAATTCACAAAAATATTAAAAACGCTCAGAAATTGTTTAAAACTCACTACTACTTCTTATAAATCGATCAATTTATTCAAAGATTTCTTTGTCCTCGTGGATCTAGAAGCGTGTGATTGGTCTATGATAGTTGGTAAGATCTCTTTATTTTCGATGAAGAATGTGTCCGTCCTGATCATTCTTTTTTCATTTAGAAATATTTCGAAATTATTCACCCGGTCAATTTCAAGATGTTGTTAAGTTGAATATCGAAGTTTCACGATAAACCAACGTTTCTTGGAAATAATTCTAGATGGTGTTAGGTTCTTTGTAAAAGGGTTATAGCTATTTCCAGTAAGTAATGATAAGTAGTGATGGGCAGATTAATCGAATATAATCGATGATCAGTTGGAGGGGCTTTTGATTGTGATAATCGACTAAGAAATTTCATAATCGATTAATCAGTCCCTAACACGTTTCGAAACCAACATCAATTTGATGACTCAGCGTGAAACAGATGTAACTGCCTTTAGGTTTGTAGGCAGTTACAAGTGTTTCATGCTATAAAGTTAGTAGGAAAATCTGATCGATCATTAGTTGATTTACTCTTCTAAATAAAAACCAATTATCGATTGGGATTTGAAATCGATTGCCCAACACTAGTGTCGAGATAAATTGAAAAATCCATGGAACTATTACACCTTAACACAAGTTATACTAACACGAAGATCTCGGGTACCAGATAGGAAAGCTTATTCAGATGTTAGTCAATATTCAATCAAAAGCCTAAAAAAACAAAAAAAAAACCGTTGAATTTAAAATGAAAAGATACTGTCGAAAAAAATGTGGATGATGACGTAGACTATGACTTATACTGGACAAAAAAGTTAGGGATTACACCTTTATTCATTCTTTTCTAGATGACGCACTATGTTTCCAAAAGCCATTTTCTTCTGTTACATGCGTCCATTATTCTAAAGCATAAGTTTGTGATAAATTATGATTTTGTTTTCAAAGGATGCGGCTCCATGATATAGACATCTAACATTCGCATAAAAACAGACTGTAAAATTGGTATCACCAGCACCCCTGAATTCAAAGAACTCTTTCTCTATTTGTGTTAAGTAACTGATAATACAAAACTTTGCTTCAACTTGACGAATTATTGCTTGACAGTTTGTCTGCATCGATCTTACACATAATTTGTGGAACATTTAACCCTTTGCTGTTTAATCCCTGCTTTTTACGTGCCTATGATTTTATGATTGAGAAAACATTGTGAAAAAAGAAGAAATTGCTTCTGACAAGCAATTTCTTCTTTATCCACACTATTTTCTACCCTACTGAATGGTTATGTTTCAAATTAAATCCACTTTCAATTTTCGTCTGCTAAACCTTTGAATTTGGACAAGTCCAAAATTTTGTAAAACAGGAAAGGGTTAAAAAGTCCCTCTCCATTCTTCACTAATCACATAAACAAGATCATCCTGTATTTCAGTTTTGCGATTTTTGTCTAATATCTTTTGTTTTCAATAAACCCTGTGTTTACCCTAACGTACACTAAAGTCTGGAGCGACTAGTCCTGTCTGTTCGAACAAAATTTTCAAGTGCAAGATACAGATTGACAAAAATTTCCTAGGAGAACGCTCATTTCAGTCGATTTAAAAAGAAACCATCCACAATATCACGGGCGAAAGATCGTCAAATTGGAAAAGGATTTCCAATTCTAAACCTCGAAACAGCAAGCGTAACTCTGTCAATGTTACAGATGTCCAAATGGCCACCAATTCTGATTCTGGATAATACCATCACTGATGCAACAGAAAGATCGGTAGTTTTACGGAATAAAACAAACACCCAAGGAAGCACTCACTCGGCATGCAACACACTATTTTCCTGTCGCTTTTAAAGTCCATACACAAGTTTGACCCGTCTGTGTAAAGAACAGAGGATTAGTGACCATATACTCGTGTTGAGATCGGACTGCATGTCTCTTAATACCAGGGAAAGGGTTAAACACTTAAAGTTTATAATGGTCTTCTATAAGGCATGTCTAAATCAAGTTATAGTTAGTTTTTTTTTTCCAATACAAAGTTGATTTATTAAGTTCTTTGTTAGACATGATTTAGATAAGCGTCTCAAAGAAAATCTTTAGTTAGAAACAGCATGAAATTGACATCCACCTCAATCAAAACTATTCAAAATCGATCACCCAGTTCTCCATTCATTCATTCCAAACGCTCACTCAAATCACTCAAAAACGCTCCGAAATCGTAAAATAAAATCGAAATCGTTTAAACTACGAATAATTCATTGAAATTGAATAAATTATACCTAATACTTCAGTTGGTGTGGATTTCAAAGCGTGTGATTGGTACGGGATGATAGACAAATTAGAAAGTCTGAAGATTTCAATAAAAGGGGGTGGGGTGTGGGGAAACAAGATATAGCTTATTTCGTCTAAGTTATCAGCGATATTGGATTACAGTAGATAACATCTTGAAATTGACAAAGTGAATGGTTTAAGAATGATTTTAGAATGAAATTGAATGAGTGAATGAAGCGAGTTTTGGGTGAAATTTAAAGGAGGTAATCCAATATCGCTAATTTTGTTCAGGTTTAACAAAATGATCGACATTCATTGCCTCCCTTTAATAAAATTTGCATGTAAGGTCTACAAATAGCTTCCTATATGTCTCCAAGAACCAATCAGACGCCTACTGTTTCGATTATGATATTGAAATGGAGATTTCAATTCATATCAATTTAGTTGTGGATCTTATCTTTATAGTCCTTTTGAGCCTTTTTTCGGGTTTTATTTTACTTTGAATTATAAATTCATTATTTCGTTTGTTTGTGCTGTTTTGTTTTTCAAACAGAATTTGGAGATGGTTATTTTGTACAGAAGGATAAACTTAACAAAGTACTAGTACGTCTTTTTTCCCCAGTGTAATAAAATGAAACTTCATCATTTTGGAATTTCGACTATACAAACCATTATATCTTAGCAGAAGAAGAACTTACTATGTCCATATACTACAGTTAGTTACATCGTGAATTTGACATTCATCCCAATCATATCCATTCAAAATCGCTAACTCGGCGCTCAATTCATTCATTCCAAACACGCATTCAAAACGATCAAAAACGCTCCAAAATCACTAAAAAGACAAAATAAACAGCTTCATTTAAATAAATATGAATAGAAAAAATTGCGATTTCACTCACATAACTGAAATTGTAAGCGTGTGATTGGTTCTTGAAGAAATAGGAAGCTATTAATAGAACTTTTATGCATATCTTATTAAAGGGAGGCAATAAATATCGCTATTTTTGTTCATCTTGAAAAAAATTAGCGTTATTGGACTATCTCCTTTAATTTCACTCAAAACTCGCTCCACACACTCATTCGATTTCACTCCAAAATCATTCCAAAATCAATCATCTTGTCAATTTCACGATGTAACTGACTGTCTTTTTTTAAATGATTTTTAACTACCAAGATATCCTTATACTTTAGTTTTATCACTCTGTCAGAACTGTCAGAAGAAAACGATTAATGTAAAATACGAAAGAGAATAAAAAATAGAATTTTTATGCCCCTGCGTCGAAAGATCCGGGGCAATTCGTTTTACCGATGTCCGTCTGTCCGTCCGTCCGTCCGTCTGTCCGTCTATCTGTCTGTCTGTCTGCAAAGCTTAACCAAAAAACTTAACATTGTCAATATTTTCAGGGCGATTTAATATACAAGGCTTATATTTGTTATGATGATAGTTCTTAATGATACGCATCTGCTGGTACCAAGGTCAAGGTCATTTGACAAGGTCAAGGTTGTTTGTCAAGATCAAATTCTAAAAAAAAATTCGTTTAGGGGGTATTCCTATTTCACACACACATCTTGTTTGGAATAAAAATATAAAAAAATGTAAAATTTTAATATGACCGCTAAACAGACAAAAAAATACTAATAATAAAGACGATACCATTACCTCCTTTTAAAAAGTCTTAAGAGTTGTGTACTTAAAATTGATTTTGAAAAAAAAAAACTATAGAAACTAACCTTTGCGAATACGAACCAACAAGCGAACTTGGATTAGATTACTCAAAAGGTTTGCTATAAAGATGTTATATGAAAAGCGAAATTACAAAAATTGCTCTCAGTCAATGAAGCAAATCGCATGGGTGACGTAACACATGTACATGTGAACTACAGTTAGTAACGTCGTGAAATAGACTTTCACCTAGATCAAAACCAAATTTAATTGATCACGCATTGTTCAATTCAGTCATTCAAAACGCTCACTCAAAAACGCTACAGAATCGTTAAAAACAGTTCGAAATCGTTCAAAACGACAAGCATTTCATTGAAATTAATCAAAACTATTCCACATTTTTGGGCTGGTGTAGATTTTAAAGCGTCTGATTCGTACGTGGAGACACACAAATTGAAAAGTACGATTTTTTTGAATGGAGGTTCTTAAATATCGATAATTTCGTTCTAGTTAGCGATATCTTATTATCTCCCTTAAATATCACACAAAACTGGGGCCTGTTTTACTTAACATCTTACGATCATTTTTTGCGTAAGTCAAAAATTAAAGTTATTTCTACAAAACAAACTAAACATAGAATTCTGCCATGCATAATCTCATTTGGATCGTCTCTTGGAGACGATTCTAATGAGATATTGCAAGGCAGAATCTAACAATTAATTAAAACACCAGGTACGATTTGTGATTTTGACCTACGATCAAAATTTTCGTAAGTTGTTTAGTAAAACGGGCCCCTGGTCCCAAACACTCTTTAAATCTCGTCCCGAAATCATTCCAAAATACAGTCAAACCTGTCTTAAGCAAGCACCCAAGGGACATTGAAAAGGTGCTTGCTTACGACAGGTGCTTGCTTAATATAGGTCTATTTCAGTGCAATTGGTTCATTAGGGAACTAGAGGGACGCTTGCTTAGTACAGGTTGCTTGCTGAATAAAGGTGGCTGCTAAGACAGGTTTGACTGTAATTTCACTTGTCTACATCATTTTAAGATGTTATTAACTGCACCGCCTTTATGCGCATGTCAAATGAACACGAATCTTAAGAAATCTCGCGAATCCGGGAATCTTTCGGTTAGTGGCTGTGTCGAAGATTATTTATAGATTGGTGATTTCCCTCTAGTAACAAGAGGATCACTGGCTCTTAAGCGCTAAAATAAGGCATATAGTTGACAAAGGAAGCCAAGTGTCATCACTACTTATTTGAAATTCATGGCGGGATAAACAAAAGTCAAAAATTTTAGAAAAGGCAAAAATTTGAGTCAAATATGTTCCATCTAAAGTATTAAATCGAAATCGCTGAGATTCGAAGAAGTGTCCTAAATGTTGATCCTTTTTCAAGGTTGTTAAAGGTTTAAAGATAAACACTCTGATGCCGCATGCTCAATCAGAGAGTGCACACAAAGATTTTCATATCTTTGACACCCTGCCGTAATTTTAAGGCCTTCTTGACCCAATTTCGAACTTGACCTAGATTTCGCGGAGACAATAGAATTGATTGATTGAATGGAGTTTAACGCCGCATTCAACATTTTTATCATTTATATCGCGGCGGCTGGAGCACCTAACAATGGTTTCCTGGTAAATTTCACCAGTACAACCACCACATCCCTTCCTAGCCTCCAGCTGCTATCTCACATAGTTCTACGATTATCAACCCATTGATGAGAGAAAAATAAGTCGGAAAGAATGAGTGCCGCCGTCGGGGATCGAACCCGGGACATCTAGATTGACAGTCCGCTGCGCTACCAACTACGCTAAAACGGAGGCTTTCGTGGAGACAAATACTCTGACCAAGTTTTAAGACATTTGAGCCTAAAACGTCTTGAAACTTGGCCCCTTGACCCCATATTTGACCTCACTTGACCCGGGCATGATATATGAAACGTTCTGACCAAGCTTCAAGACAAAAGACGGGCCAAATATGTGGCCTCTCGAGTTGACACAAGGTTTTCCATAATTTTGACCCTAAACCCATCCAATTTTGAATTTTTACTACATTTCATAAACACAAACATTCGGACCAAGCTTCAAGACATTTGGGCCAAAAACGTGGCCTCTAAAGTACACACAATGTTTATAAATGTATACATATATATAAAATTTTACTCCATTTTGGCCCCATTTGACCCACTTTCGAACTAGACCGAGGGCTTCATGATAGAAATATTCTGACAAAGTTTCGAGACAATCGGACCAAAATGGTGCCTCTAGAGTGCACACAGGATGTTGATAGACGACACACGACGATCGCCAGACACAGCGTCATGACGCTAGCTCACCATTAGCACTTCGTGCTCAGGTGAGCTTAAATGTAGGACATGTAGTGATTTGTTTTTCTTCGTGTAACAATTAGACGCTTCCAAAACAATGAAAAGGAATGATTTATATAAATAAAGTTGTGGGGTACATAAAAGCACGGGGTACGGTTTGTGATTTTGACTTACGATCATTTTTTTATTCGTAAAAAGTTTAGTTAGACGGGCCACAGTTTCCTTAAATGCATCATGATGCAGTCAAAAATATCGTGAAATCGACGCTCATCCGACAAAAGTAATTCTAAATCGTTGGCTCGGTCACTCCACGTTTTCTCAAATCGTTCAAAATTCACAAAAATATTAAAAACGCTCAGAAATTGTTTAAAACTCACTACTACTTCTTATAAATCGATCAATTTATTCAAAGATTTCTTTGTCCTCGTGGATCTAGAAGCGTGTGATTGGTCTATGATAGTTGGTAAGATCTCTTTATTTTCGATGAAGAATGTGTCCGTCCTGATCATTCTTTTTTCATTTAGAAATATTTCGAAATTATTCACCCGGTCAATTTCAAGATGTTGTTAAGTTGAATATCGAAGTTTCACGATAAACCAACGTTTCTTGGAAATAATTCTAGATGGTGTTAGGTTCTTTGTAAAAGGGTTATAGCTATTTCCAGTAAGTAATGATAAGTAGTGATGGGCAGATTAATCGAATATAATCGATGATCAGTTGGAGGGGCTTTTGATTGTGATAATCGACTAAGAAATTTCATAATCGATTAATCAGTCCCTAACACGTTTCGAAACCAACATCAATTTGATGACTCAGCGTGAAACAGATGTAACTGCCTTTAGGTTTGTAGGCAGTTACAAGTGTTTCATGCTATAAAGTTAGTAGGAAAATCTGATCGATCATTAGTTGATTTACTCTTCTAAATAAAAACCAATTATCGATTGGGATTTGAAATCGATTGCCCAACACTAGTGTCGAGATAA
This sequence comes from Fragum whitleyi, assembly GCA_948146395.1. NCBI lineage: Eukaryota > Metazoa > Mollusca > Bivalvia > Cardiida > Cardiidae > Fragum > Fragum whitleyi. The sequence continues at coordinate 20,099,062 of OX411559.1, forward strand.
ATTGAAAAATCCATGGAACTATTACACCTTAACACAAGTTATACTAACACGAAGATCTCGGGTACCAGATAGGAAAGCTTATTCAGATGTTAGTCAATATTCAATCAAAAGCCTAAAAAAACAAAAAAAAAAAAACGTTGAATTTAAAATGAAAAGATACTGTCGAAAAAAATGTGGATGATGACGTAGACTATGACTTATACTGGACAAAAAAGTTAGGGATTACACCTTTATTCATTCTTTTCTAGATGACGCACTATGTTTCCAAAAGCCATTTTCTTCTGTTACATGCGTCCATTATTCTAAAGCATAAGTTTGTGATAAATTATGATTTTGTTTTCAAAGGATGCGGCTCCATGATATAGACATCTAACATTCGCATAAAAACAGACTGTAAAATTGGTATCACCAGCACCCCTGAATTCAAAGAACTCTTTCTCTATTTGTGTTAAGTAACTGATAATACAAAACTTTGCTTCAACTTGACGAATTATTGCTTGACAGTTTGTCTGCATCGATCTTACACATAATTTGTGGAACATTTAACCCTTTGCTGTTTAATCCCTGCTTTTTACGTGCCTATGATTTTATGATTGAGAAAACATTGTGAAAAAAGAAGAAATTGCTTCTGACAAGCAATTTCTTCTTTATCCACACTATTTTCTACCCTACTGAATGGTTATGTTTCAAATTAAATCCACTTTCAATTTTCGTCTGCTAAACCTTTGAATTTGGACAAGTCCAAAATTTTGTAAAACAGGAAAGGGTTAAAAAGTCCCTCTCCATTCTTCACTAATCACATAAACAAGATCATCCTGTATTTCAGTTTTGCGATTTTTGTCTAATATCTTTTGTTTTCAATAAACCCTGTGTTTACCCTAACGTACACTAAAGTCTGGAGCGACTAGTCCTGTCTGTTCGAACAAAATTTTCAAGTGCAAGATACAGATTGACAAAAATTTCCTAGGAGAACGCTCATTTCAGTCGATTTAAAAAGAAACCATCCACAATATCACGGGCGAAAGATCGTCAAATTGGAAAAGGATTTCCAATTCTAAACCTCGAAACAGCAAGCGTAACTCTGTCAATGTTACAGATGTCCAAATGGCCACCAATTCTGATTCTGGATAATACCATCACTGATGCAACAGAAAGATCGGTAGTTTTACGGAATAAAACAAACACCCAAGGAAGCACTCACTCGGCATGCAACACACTATTTTCCTGTCGCTTTTAAAGTCCATACACAAGTTTGACCCGTCTGTGTAAAGAACAGAGGATTAGTGACCATATACTCGTGTTGAGATCGGACTGCATGTCTCTTAATACCAGGGAAAGGGTTAAACACTTAAAGTTTATAATGGTCTTCTATAAGGCATGTCTAAATCAAGTTATAGTTAGTTTTTTTTTTTTCCAATACAAAGTTGATTTATTAAGTTCTTTGTTAGACATGATTTAGATAAGCGTCTCAAAGAAAATCTTTAGTTAGAAACAGCATGAAATTGACATCCACCTCAATCAAAACTATTCAAAATCGATCACCCAGTTCTCCATTCATTCATTCCAAACGCTCACTCAAATCACTCAAAAACGCTCCGAAATCGTAAAATAAAATCGAAATCGTTTAAACTACGAATAATTCATTGAAATTGAATAAATTATACCTAATACTTCAGTTGGTGTGGATTTCAAAGCGTGTGATTGGTACGGGATGATAGACAAATTAGAAAGTCTGAAGATTTCAATAAAAGGGGGTGGGGTGTGGGGAAACAAGATATAGCTTATTTCGTCTAAGTTATCAGCGATATTGGATTACAGTAGATAACATCTTGAAATTGACAAAGTGAATGGTTTAAGAATGATTTTAGAATGAAATTGAATGAGTGAATGAAGCGAGTTTTGGGTGAAATTTAAAGGAGGTAATCCAATATCGCTAATTTTGTTCAGGTTTAACAAAATGATCGACATTCATTGCCTCCCTTTAATAAAATTTGCATGTAAGGTCTACAAATAGCTTCCTATATGTCTCCAAGAACCAATCAGACGCCTACTGTTTCGATTATGATATTGAAATGGAGATTTCAATTCATATCAATTTAGTTGTGGATCTTATCTTTATAGTCCTTTTGAGCCTTTTTTCGGGTTTTATTTTACTTTGAATTATAAATTCATTATTTCGTTTGTTTGTGCTGTTTTGTTTTTCAAACAGAATTTGGAGATGGTTATTTTGTACAGAAGGATAAACTTAACAAAGTACTAGTACGTCTTTTTTCCCCAGTGTAATAAAATGAAACTTCATCATTTTGGAATTTCGACTATACAAACCATTATATCTTAGCAGAAGAAGAACTTACTATGTCCATATACTACAGTTAGTTACATCGTGAATTTGACATTCATCCCAATCATATCCATTCAAAATCGCTAACTCGGCGCTCAATTCATTCATTCCAAACACGCATTCAAAACGATCAAAAACGCTCCAAAATCACTAAAAAGACAAAATAAACAGCTTCATTTAAATAAATATGAATAGAAAAAATTGCGATTTCACTCACATAACTGAAATTGTAAGCGTGTGATTGGTTCTTGAAGAAATAGGAAGCTATTAATAGAACTTTTATGCATATCTTATTAAAGGGAGGCAATAAATATCGCTATTTTTGTTCATCTTGAAAAAAATTAGCGTTATTGGACTATCTCCTTTAATTTCACTCAAAACTCGCTCCACACACTCATTCGATTTCACTCCAAAATCATTCCAAAATCAATCATCTTGTCAATTTCACGATGTAACTGACTGTCTTTTTTTAAATGATTTTTAACTACCAAGATATCCTTATACTTTAGTTTTATCACTCTGTCAGAACTGTCAGAAGAAAACGATTAATGTAAAATACGAAAGAGAATAAAAAATAGAATTTTTATGCCCCTGCGTCGAAAGATCCGGGGCAATTCGTTTTACCGATGTCCGTCTGTCCGTCCGTCCGTCTGTCCGTCTATCTGTCTGTCTGTCTGCAAAGCTTAACCAAAAAACTTAACATTGTCAATATTTTCAGGGCGATTTAATATACAAGGCTTATATTTGTTATGATGATAGTTCTTAATGATACGCATCTGCTGGTACCAAGGTCAAGGTCATTTGACAAGGTCAAGGTTGTTTGTCAAGATCAAATTCTAAAAAAAAATTCGTTTAGGGGGTATTCCTATTTCACACACACATCTTGTTTGGAATACAAATATAAAAAAATGTAAAATTTTAATATGACCGCTAAACAGACAAAAAAATACTAATAATAAAGACGATACCATTACCTCCTTTTAAAAAGTCTTAAGAGTTGTGTACTTAAAATTGATTTTGAAAAAAAAAAACTATAGAAACTAACCTTTGCGAATACGAACCAACAAGCGAACTTGGATTAGATTACTCAAAAGGTTTGCTATAAAGATGTTATATGAAAAGCGAAATTACAAAAATTGCTCTCAGTCAATGAAGCAAATCGCATGGGTGACGTAACACATGTACATGTGAACTACAGTTAGTAACGTCGTGAAATAGACTTTCACCTAGATCAAAACCAAATTTAATTGATCACGCATTGTTCAATTCAGTCATTCAAAACGCTCACTCAAAAACGCTACAGAATCGTTAAAAACAGTTCGAAATCGTTCAAAACGACAAGCATTTCATTGAAATTAATCAAAACTATTCCACATTTTTGGGCTGGTGTAGATTTTAAAGCGTCTGATTCGTACGTGGAGACACACAAATTGAAAAGTACGATTTTTTTGAATGGAGGTTCTTAAATATCGATAATTTCGTTCTAGTTAGCGATATCTTATTATCTCCCTTAAATATCACACAAAACTGGGGCCTGTTTTACTTAACATCTTACGATCATTTTTTGCGTAAGTCAAAAATTAAAGTTATTTCTACAAAACAAACTAAACATAGAATTCTGCCATGCATAATCTCATTTGGATCGTCTCTTGGAGACGATTCTAATGAGATATTGCAAGGCAGAATCTAACAATTAATTAAAACACCAGGTACGATTTGTGATTTTGACCTACGATCAAAATTTTCGTAAGTTGTTTAGTAAAACGGGCCCCTAGTCCCAAACACTCTTTAAATCTCGTCCCGAAATCATTCCAAAATACAGTCAAACCTGTCTTAAGCAAGCACCCAAGGGACATTGAAAAGGTGCTTGCTTACGACAGGTGCTTGCTTAATATAGGTCTATTTCAGTGCAATTGGTTCATTAGGGAACTAGAGGGACGCTTGCTTAGTACAGGTTGCTTGCTGAATAAAGGTGGCTGCTAAGACAGGTTTGACTGTAATTTCACTTGTCTACATCATTTTAAGATGTTATTAACTGCACCGCCTTTATGCGCATGTCAAATGAACACGAATCTTAAGAAATCTCGCGAATCCGGGAATCTTTCGGTTAGTGGCTGTGTCGAAGATTATTTATAGATTGGTGATTTCCCTCTAGTAACAAGAGGATCACTGGCTCTTAAGCGCTAAAATAAGGCATATAGTTGACAAAGGAAGCCAAGTGTCATCACTACTTATTTGAAATTCATGGCGGGATAAACAAAAGTCAAAGATTTTAGAAAAGGCAAAAATTTGAGTCAAATATGTTCCATCTAAAGTATTAAATCGAAATCGCTGAGATTCGAAGAAGTGTCCTAAATGTTGATCCTTTTTCAAGGTTGTTAAAGGTTTAAAGATAAACACTCTGATGCCGCATGCTCAATCAGAGAGTGCACACAAAGATTTTCATATCTTTGACACCCTGCCGTAATTTTAAGGCCTTCTTGACCCAATTTCGAACTTGACCTAGATTTCGCGGAGACAATAGAATTGATTGATTGAATGGAGTTTAACGCCGCATTCAACATTTTTATCATTTATATCGCGGCGGCTGGAGCACCTAACAATGGTTTCCTGGTAAATTTCACCAGTACAACCACCACATCCCTTCCTAGCCTCCAGCTGCTATCTCACATAGTTCTACGATTATCAACCCATTGATGAGAGAAAAATAAGTCGGAAAGAATGAGTGCCGCCGTCGGGGATCGAACCCGGGACATCTAGATTGACAGTCCGCTGCGCTACCAACTACGCTAAAACGGAGGCTTTCGTGGAGACAAATACTCTGACCAAGTTTTAAGACATTTGAGCCTAAAACGTCTTGAAACTTGGCCCCTTGACCCCATATTTGACCTCACTTGACCCGGGCATGATATATGAAACGTTCTGACCAAGCTTCAAGACAAAAGACGGGCCAAATATGTGGCCTCTCGAGTTGACACAAGGTTTTCCATAATTTTGACCCTAAACCCATCCAATTTTGAATTTTTACTACATTTCATAAACACAAACATTCGGACCAAGCTTCAAGACATTTGGGCCAAAAACGTGGCCTCTAAAGTACACACAATGTTTATAAATGTATACATATATATAAAATTTTACTCCATTTTGGCCCCATTTGACCCACTTTCGAACTAGACCGAGGGCTTCATGATAGAAATATTCTGACAAAGTTTCGAGACAATCGGACCAAAATGGTGCCTCTAGAGTGCACACAGGATGTTGATAGACGACACACGACGATCGCCAGACACAGCGTCATGACGCTAGCTCACCATTAGCACTTCGTGCTCAGGTGAGCTTAAATGTAGGACATGTAGTGATTTGTTTTTCTTCGTGTAACAATTAGACGCTTCCAAAACAATGAAAAGGAATGATTTATATAAATAAAGTTGTGGGGTACATAAAAGCACGGGGTACGGTTTGTGATTTTGACTTACGATCATTTTTTTATTCGTAAAAAGTTTAGTTAGACGGGCCACAGTTTCCTTAAATGCATCATGATGCAGTCAAAAATATCGTGAAATCGACGCTCATCCGACAAAAGTAATTCTAAATCGTTGGCTCGGTCACTCCACGTTTTCTCAAATCGTTCAAAATTCACAAAAATATTAAAAACGCTCAGAAATTGTTTAAAACTCACTACTACTTCTTATAAATCGATCAATTTATTCAAAGATTTCTTTGTCCTCGTGGATCTAGAAGCGTGTGATTGGTCTATGATAGTTGGTAAGATCTCTTTATTTTCGATGAAGAATGTGTCCGTCCTGATCATTCTTTTTTCATTTAGAAATATTTCGAAATTATTCACCCGGTCAATTTCAAGATGTTGTTAAGTTGAATATCGAAGTTTCACGATAAACCAACGTTTCTTGGAAATAATTCTAGATGGTGTTAGGTTCTTTGTAAAAGGGTTATAGCTATTTCCAGTAAGTAATGATAAGTAGTGATGGGCAGATTAATCGAATATAATCGATGATCAGTTGGAGGGGCTTTTGATTGTGATAATCGACTAAGAAATTTCATAATCGATTAATCAGTCCCTAACACGTTTCGAAACCAACATCAATTTGATGACTCAGCGTGAAACAGATGTAACTGCCTTTAGGTTTGTAGGCAGTTACAAGTGTTTCATGCTATAAAGTTAGTAGGAAAATCTGATCGATCATTAGTTGATTTACTCTTCTAAATAAAAACCAATTATCGATTGGGATTTGAAATCGATTGCCCAACACTAGTGTCGAGATAAATTGAAAAATCCATGGAACTATTACACCTTAACACAAGTTATACTAACACGAAGATCTCGGGTACCAGATAGGAAAGCTTATTCAGATGTTAGTCAATATTCAATCAAAAGCCTAAAAAAACAAAAAAAAAAAAACGTTGAATTTAAAATGAAAAGATACTGTCGAAAAAAATGTGGATGATGACGTAGACTATGACTTATACTGGACAAAAAAGTTAGGGATTACACCTTTATTCATTCTTTTCTAGATGACGCACTATGTTTCCAAAAGCCATTTTCTTCTGTTACATGCGTCCATTATTCTAAAGCATAAGTTTGTGATAAATTATGATTTTGTTTTCAAAGGATGCGGCTCCATGATATAGACATCTAACATTCGCATAAAAACAGACTGTAAAATTGGTATCACCAGCACCCCTGAATTCAAAGAACTCTTTCTCTATTTGTGTTAAGTAACTGATAATACAAAACTTTGCTTCAACTTGACGAATTATTGCTTGACAGTTTGTCTGCATCGATCTTACACATAATTTGTGGAACATTTAACCCTTTGCTGTTTAATCCCTGCTTTTTACGTGCCTATGATTTTATGATTGAGAAAACATTGTGAAAAAAGAAGAAATTGCTTCTGACAAGCAATTTCTTCTTTATCCACACTATTTTCTACCCTACTGAATGGTTATGTTTCAAATTAAATCCACTTTCAATTTTCGTCTGCTAAACCTTTGAATTTGGACAAGTCCAAAATTTTGTAAAACAGGAAAGGGTTAAAAAGTCCCTCTCCATTCTTCACTAATCACATAAACAAGATCATCCTGTATTTCAGTTTTGCGATTTTTGTCTAATATCTTTTGTTTTCAATAAACCCTGTGTTTACCCTAACGTACACTAAAGTCTGGAGCGACTAGTCCTGTCTGTTCGAACAAAATTTTCAAGTGCAAGATACAGATTGACAAAAATTTCCTAGGAGAACGCTCATTTCAGTCGATTTAAAAAGAAACCATCCACAATATCACGGGCGAAAGATCGTCAAATTGGAAAAGGATTTCCAATTCTAAACCTCGAAACAGCAAGCGTAACTCTGTCAATGTTACAGATGTCCAAATGGCCACCAATTCTGATTCTGGATAATACCATCACTGATGCAACAGAAAGATCGGTAGTTTTACGGAATAAAACAAACACCCAAGGAAGCACTCACTCGGCATGCAACACACTATTTTCCTGTCGCTTTTAAAGTCCATACACAAGTTTGACCCGTCTGTGTAAAGAACAGAGGATTAGTGACCATATACTCGTGTTGAGATCGGACTGCATGTCTCTTAATACCAGGGAAAGGGTTAAACACTTAAAGTTTATAATGGTCTTCTATAAGGCATGTCTAAATCAAGTTATAGTTAGTTTTTTTTTTTCCAATACAAAGTTGATTTATTAAGTTCTTTGTTAGACATGATTTAGATAAGCGTCTCAAAGAAAATCTTTAGTTAGAAACAGCATGAAATTGACATCCACCTCAATCAAAACTATTCAAAATCGATCACCCAGTTCTCCATTCATTCATTCCAAACGCTCACTCAAATCACTCAAAAACGCTCCGAAATCGTAAAATAAAATCGAAATCGTTTAAACTACGAATAATTCATTGAAATTGAATAAATTATACCTAATACTTCAGTTGGTGTGGATTTCAAAGCGTGTGATTGGTACGGGATGATAGACAAATTAGAAAGTCTGAAGATTTCAATAAAAGGGGGTGGGGTGTGGGGAAACAAGATATAGCTTATTTCGTCTAAGTTATCAGCGATATTGGATTACAGTAGATAACATCTTGAAATTGACAAAGTGAATGGTTTAAGAATGATTTTAGAATGAAATTGAATGAGTGAATGAAGCGAGTTTTGGGTGAAATTTAAAGGAGGTAATCCAATATCGCTAATTTTGTTCAGGTTTAACAAAATGATCGACATTCATTGCCTCCCTTTAATAAAATTTGCATGTAAGGTCTACAAATAGCTTCCTATATGTCTCCAAGAACCAATCAGACGCCTACTGTTTCGATTATGATATTGAAATGGAGATTTCAATTCATATCAATTTAGTTGTGGATCTTATCTTTATAGTCCTTTTGAGCCTTTTTTCGGGTTTTATTTTACTTTGAATTATAAATTCATTATTTCGTTTGTTTGTGCTGTTTTGTTTTTCAAACAGAATTTGGAGATGGTTATTTTGTACAGAAGGATAAACTTAACAAAGTACTAGTGCGTCTTTTTTCCCCAGTGTAATAAAATGAAACTTCATCATTTTGGAATTTCGACTATACAAACCATTATATCTTAGCAGAAGAAGAACTTACTATGTCCATATACTACAGTTAGTTACATCGTGAATTTGACATTCATCCCAATCATATCCATTCAAAATCGCTAACTCGGCGCTCAATTCATTCATTCCAAACACGCATTCAAAACGATCAAAAACGCTCCAAAATCACTAAAAAGACAAAATAAACAGCTTCATTTAAATAAATATGAATAGAAAAAATTGCGATTTCACTCACATAACTGAAATTGTAAGCGTGTGATTGGTTCTTGAAGAAATAGGAAGCTATTAATAGAACTTTTATGCATATCTTATTAAAGGGAGGCAATAAATATCGCTATTTTTGTTCATCTTGAAAAAAATTAGCGTTATTGGACTATCTCCTTTAATTTCACTCAAAACTCGCTCCACACACTCATTCGATTTCACTCCAAAATCATTCCAAAATCAATCATCTTGTCAATTTCACGATGTAACTGACTGTCTTTTTTTAAATGATTTTTAACTACCAAGATATCCTTATACTTTAGTTTTATCACTCTGTCAGAACTGTCAGAAGAAAACGATTAATGTAAAATACGAAAGAGAATAAAAAATAGAATTTTTATGCCCCTGCGTCGAAAGATCCGGGGCAATTCGTTTTACCGATGTCCGTCTGTCCGTCCGTCCGTCTGTCCGTCTATCTGTCTGTCTGTCTGCAAAGCTTAACCAAAAAACTTAACATTGTCAATATTTTCAGGGCGATTTAATATACAAGGCTTATATTTGTTATGATGATAGTTCTTAATGATACGCATCTGCTGGTACCAAGGTCAAGGTCATTTGACAAGGTCAAGGTTGTTTGTCAAGATCAAATTCTAAAAAAAAATTCGTTTAGGGGGTATTCCTATTTCACACACACATCTTGTTTGGAATACAAATATAAAAAAATGTAAAATTTTAATATGACCGCTAAACAGACAAAAAAATACTAATAATAAAGACGATACCATTACCTCCTTTTAAAAAGTCTTAAGAGTTGTGTACTTAAAATTGATTTTGAAAAAAAAAAACTATAGAAACTAACCTTTGCGAATACGAACCAACAAGCGAACTTGGATTAGATTACTCAAAAGGTTTGCTATAAAGATGTTATATGAAAAGCGAAATTACAAAAATTGCTCTCAGTCAATGAAGCAAATCGCATGGGTGACGTAACACATGTACATGTGAACTACAGTTAGTAACGTCGTGAAATAGACTTTCACCTAGATCAAAACCAAATTTAATTGATCACGCATTGTTCAATTCAGTCATTCAAAACGCTCACTCAAAAACGCTACAGAATCGTTAAAAACAGTTCGAAATCGTTCAAAACGACAAGCATTTCATTGAAATTAATCAAAACTATTCCACATTTTTGGGCTGGTGTAGATTTTAAAGCGTCTGATTCGTACGTGGAGACACACAAATTGAAAAGTACGATTTTTTTGAATGGAGGTTCTTAAATATCGATAATTTCGTTCTAGTTAGCGATATCTTATTATCTCCCTTAAATATCACACAAAACTGGGGCCTGTTTTACTTAACATCTTACGATCATTTTTTGCGTAAGTCAAAAATTAAAGTTATTTCTACAAAACAAACTAAACATAGAATTCTGCCATGCATAATCTCATTTGGATCGTCTCTTGGAGACGATTCTAATGAGATATTGCAAGGCAGAATCTAACAATTAATTAAAACACCAGGTACGATTTGTGATTTTGACCTACGATCAAAATTTTCGTAAGTTGTTTAGTAAAACGGGCCCCTAGTCCCAAACACTCTTTAAATCTCGTCCCGAAATCATTCCAAAATACAGTCAAACCTGTCTTAAGCAAGCACCCAAGGGACATTGAAAAGGTGCTTGCTTACGACAGGTGCTTGCTTAATATAGGTCTATTTCAGTGCAATTGGTTCATTAGGGAACTAGAGGGACGCTTGCTTAGTACAGGTTGCTTGCTGAATAAAGGTGGCTGCTAAGACAGGTTTGACTGTAATTTCACTTGTCTACATCATTTTAAGATGTTATTAACTGCACCGCCTTTATGCGCATGTCAAATGAACACGAATCTTAAGAAATCTCGCGAATCCGGGAATCTTTCGGTTAGTGGCTGTGTCGAAGATTATTTATAGATTGGTGATTTCCCTCTAGTAACAAGAGGATCACTGGCTCTTAAGCGCTAAAATAAGGCATATAGTTGACAAAGGAAGCCAAGTGTCATCACTACTTATTTGAAATTCATGGCGGGATAAACAAAAGTCAAAGATTTTAGAAAAGGCAAAAATTTGAGTCAAATATGTTCCATCTAAAGTATTAAATCGAAATCGCTGAGATTCGAAGAAGTGTCCTAAATGTTGATCCTTTTTCAAGGTTGTTAAAGGTTTAAAGATAAACACTCTGATGCCGCATGCTCAATCAGAGAGTGCACACAAAGATTTTCATATCTTTGACACCCTGCCGTAATTTTAAGGCCTTCTTGACCCAATTTCGAACTTGACCTAGATTTCGCGGAGACAATAGAATTGATTGATTGAATGGAGTTTAACGCCGCATTCAACATTTTTATCATTTATATCGCGGCGGCTGGAGCACCTAACAATGGTTTCCTGGTAAATTTCACCAGTACAACCACCACATCCCTTCCTAGCCTCCAGCTGCTATCTCACATAGTTCTACGATTATCAACCCATTGATGAGAGAAAAATAAGTCGGAAAGAATGAGTGCCGCCGTCGGGGATCGAACCCGGGACATCTAGATTGACAGTCCGCTGCGCTACCAACTACGCTAAAACGGAGGCTTTCGTGGAGACAAATACTCTGACCAAGTTTTAAGACATTTGAGCCTAAAACGTCTTGAAACTTGGCCCCTTGACCCCATATTTGACCTCACTTGACCCGGGCATGATATATGAAACGTTCTGACCAAGCTTCAAGACAAAAGACGGGCCAAATATGTGGCCTCTCGAGTTGACACAAGGTTTTCCATAATTTTGACCCTAAACCCATCCAATTTTGAATTTTTACTACATTTCATAAACACAAACATTCGGACCAAGCTTCAAGACATTTGGGCCAAAAACGTGGCCTCTAAAGTACACACAATGTTTATAAATGTATACATATATATAAAATTTTACTCCATTTTGGCCCCATTTGACCCACTTTCGAACTAGACCGAGGGCTTCATGATAGAAATATTCTGACAAAGTTTCGAGACAATCGGACCAAAATGGGGCCTCTAGAGTGCACACAGGATGTTGATAGACGACACACGACGATCGCCAGACACAGCGTCATGACGCTAGCTCACCATTAGCACTTCGTGCTCAGGTGAGCTTAAATGTAGGACATGTAGTGATTTGTTTTTCTTCGTGTAACAATTAGACGCTTCCAAAACAATGAAAAGGAATGATTTATATAAATAAAGTTGTGGAACGTTTGAATAATTTTGGAGCGTCTTGGAACGTTTTGAACAGTTAGATGGAGTGACATGAATGCAATAAATTGAACGCTGGGCGATCGTTTTAGAAGGTTTGATCGGGGTGAGTAACATTTTTCACGATGTTAGTAACAGCACGGTAACACAACTTCTAAGGCGACAGATTGTAGTTTATGTCGAAATATTCGAAGTGGCCCAGGGTCAAATTTACAAATATTAGGAAATGTTAAGTTTTGATTGATTATTTGAAAGTGAAAATGAAAAAAGTTGCCTTAAATCATGGCAAATATCAATTAAAGAACCAGTTTTGAATGCGCAACTGATAGAATAGTAGCTTTTCTTGTTTTGCTGGTTCCCTGTGACATGATTGAGTAAAGTGGGTGGGGTTGCAGAATTCTGGCATCAGCGAAGGCTGAAATTATAGGGTAGGAATACTTTGAAAAATTGTAAGAAAAGTAAAGGGTAACCACATTTCTTTGAATGCATCAGGAGATGTGGCACTGTCTCGGCTTTAGAGGCAGCAAGCATTGAATAGTATATCATTTCCCGTGTGGATACTGGACAAGTTAGAGTTTGTCGGAAAACGGCCAAATTTTCGCTATTTTTCGCAGTTTTGTCGAATGATTTTGTTTTCAAATTTTCATTTACTCAGTGCAAGTATGTAAATGATTATGATTTCTATGCAGCGTTACAACCTATTCTTGCTAACAAAGAGTGTTTTTGATTTCAGGTTGGTGTCTGAGGAGTTATTTAATTTTCCAGTCTATTAGTGTGTTTCGGACAGTGAATCGACCCATGAAACCAAAATCTGCTACCTAAACTAAACAAATCTGCTGCGATATTCATCGTGCGACGTGTCAAGGGGTGTAGCAAACTGACAGAAAATCAGCTAGATAACAATTAACGATATTAAGACCACGCCTGTAGTGAATTGGCCAATCAGAGAGTAGTATTTCAAAAGTATTAATCACAGATACACCCCGGGTGCCTTATGTATAGGATAGAAAACGAGTGCCGTGGTATATGGAAAATGGACACGAGCGTCAGCGAGTGTCTATTTCCCATATACCGCGGTACGAGATTTTCTATCTGTCTAAGACCACGCTTTTCTAGCATTGTCTGTATTTTTTACCCGAGCCTCTGAATAATAAAAAAAGAATTAAACTCGCTTTGATATTTCTGTAAACATGTGTAAATAATGCTGAAAGTATTTATGAATCTATTTCCTTTACTTATGCTAACCTTTTGCGGTTTTGGGGTGTTTTTTTTTCAACTGTTAAAGGTCTTTTGGAAAAAGGCGCATATATAAAATCCTCGTCATCTTTTAGCAATGACGCGGTACACAAAGCCTGTCGAGATTCACGTGCACGACACACTACCATCGTATATCTGTAAATACATGGCTCGGCGTTGTATCTGTGATATGTACTTTTGAAATACCTTTTTCTGATTGGCATTTTCGCTTGAAGCGTGGTCTAAAAACGGATATAAAATAGTGTGATTTTCCGCACGTGAATTGCGACAGATTTCGTTTACCGTGTCATATCAAAATGTTATCATTTAGCGATTCTTCCGGAGACATTTTTCTACAGCTCATAAAGTTAAACATTCATAAAATGTAACGATCGTCGATTGATAACTTATTTTAGGATAATTCCGCATTGTTGCCAAAATATCACGGCGAATTTTTTATTTTTCGTCATTATGAATAAGTTATAAATCGACGTCCGACTCGATTTAAAATTGCAAAAGATGTTAGAAAAAACTGTCTAAGTCAGAAAGAAAATCTCGTGCCGTGGTATATGGGAAATAAACACTCACTAAAGCTCGTGTCTATTTCCCACGACACTCGTTTTCTATCCTATACATAGACCAGCAATTTCAAGTGAGGGCTAAACGATCAATTCTACATTGAAAATGGTAGGAGGTAACTTTTTATCGAACCTCAATTTTGCTTGCAGAGCCAAACAAGCTGCGATTAAAAATAAAAAGTTGTAAGTTAAAAATGTTGAGGCCTGTTTCTTTCTCATTACTTGTCCGATTTTCATCATTCAAGTGCAAATGTGGAAACGCTTGGTAAAAAAAAACGCATAACTTAAAAGAGTAGTTATCAAGAAGATGAAAAATAGTATGATATGAAGTGAATAACTACTGGAAGATTTTGACATGAGCAGAATGTGCTTACCTTGTCTTGTTGATCTTATAACTATACAACTATCCGTGTGATAACATCCCAAATGATTTTTTGTAATATCACATGGATATTTTTAGAACAATGATATAATGCGGTTACTTTTAGAAGAACAAAAAAAGGCAAATAGCGGTTATAAGACAAATATAAGTACTTAGTGTATTGAATAAAAAAATATTTAACTCGTTTCTTGGCATTGATAATTTTCTTGGCAGATCCTAGAGAATAATCAATTCCCCAAACCTCGTTGGATATTTTTTTCATACAAAACACTACGTACGTTTTGTATTTGAATAATGTAAGAAGCTATATGGTGAAATCGAATGATTAAATCATTGCCAGGTTGTGGTTACAAGAAAAGCTTGAAGTTGAAGATATCAAAATAGTCGTGTAAAAAATAAATCTATGAAACAAAAAGAACAAAGATCTGCTTACAGTCAAATAAAGATAAAATGCACGACAAACATACTATTTAAGAAATGACACAATATATGAAATTGTTTGTCGAAAGACAAAATTGTTATTTTTGATCAATCGAATGATGTTTCGCTCAAATCTGCATCCACTTCCACCAGAAGCTTGTGTTTCTCATAATCGACTACCCCAACACCTAGGATAGAATAGAAAAGTATAATTTATTTTTCGCCGGAATGGTATTCAGTATACGGAATCAACAAACAAACTTATTTAATGCATATTATATATAAATACTTTCTTTTAAGTTCTAGCTACAGGAACTATAATTCAAAGCGTTTTAAAAGGTAAACACAATTTATTCGTGATATAAAAGCAAAATACACACTTTCATGGTGTCACAACGTGCCAGTGTACGTCTGAGAAAGATTTGTTCTTGACGTACACTTGTGGCGCGTAATTCCTTTAAAATACTAAATTGTAACAAAATTTAAAAGATAAATTACTTAATTTTGATTATCAATTAGGAAAATTTGCATATTTGTATAATGTTTAAAAGATCATACCGAGAATGATACAAAGGAATTGTGAATTTATTACAAAAAAATATTATGGTCAATCGATCAAATCCTATGTTGTTGCTACTCATTGGAAGCGTCTGATCAAGATGACTTAGATAAGTGCATTCAACTTAGGTTTTGGTTTAAAAGATTCATAACTAGATTGTCATGACTCCTACAAATGACTTAAAACTATTAAAAGCGCCGTTAAACCCAATACAAACAAACTAAACCTATCTGAAGCCGCGTGGCACGTACCATTTAAGTAGCTCTGTTGTCGTTTTTCGTCCGTCTTCCCTAAAAGTCTCATAAACAGCCCAACAATCTTGCCGTGTGTGGCCACAAGGGCATATACGACCATGATCACCAGGCTGTTAAAGATGATATGGAAGCCATAGAGAGCCGTGACGAAATGGACGTTCCTCATGTCATTTTGGTCCCAAGCAGGGTTCGCTCTCGCTGCAAATATAACAATATTTTAAGGAACGCGGGATTTGCGAGTGTGGGGCTCACAAGTAAGTATTAAGGACTCTCATAACTATCTGATGTGAGTCCCTAAGATCTTCTTACATACATATACCCATCCACATACTTTAAATATAGAGTTACCTGATGGTCTACAGCTACTTTGAGACCTCATCTATCTACTAAATGCATAGTGAAGACTCTGGTTAAAATAAGCGAATGCACAGATGTGCGGATGCACAGACAGCTTAAAGTCTTTGCTGTGGGCATATTTGAAATTGTTCGAAATCTCACGCACAGGCTGAAGGGTTATCACCAGCGGGCAAACGCTCGGTGCTCAGCGCGCCTGGAGAATGAATACAATTGATCGGTCACGTAACGTGTTATGCTATTAATAGATGGGGGGGATTATTCATTGATTTCGTGGAGGTATCAAATTAAAATCCTTCTCATACTCTATAAATACACGAATCGGATTCATACATAAGTGTGATTATGCCTTTACCATCATACCTCAAGGAAACCATCAAATAATATCTTCATATGTTAAAATTTAATTTCATGAAACAAATAAGTGAAGACTTATTATTTTTGATTAAAATTTATTATGGGACTACTTTGTGCGGAAGCTTCCAAAATAAGCGCTTTCTCAAAATTGTTTTCATTGTGAAAAAGCGCCAATTTTTAGCCAATTAGACTGCACGAATCTTGATGGATACAACCAAAAGTTAATTATTTTGCTTTAATACTTTTCGTTGGTTTATCGAGAAATAACGGTAGATTATCACTTGATAATCTCACCGCAAGAGCAGAGAAATATCAATAACTTATACCCTGCTTTTGTGCATTTCATCCTATCTGACGTCTATGTGGGGTAAAATAATAACGTCACAATGAACGTTGCATATAAAACACGCGCTTTACGCAAATTTGTCATAGAAATTTCACATTTTGTCTCATTATTGCAGTAAAGAAATGGAATAATCGTTTGTTTTTCGAGTAAGATCGATTAATATTTCATTTCGTGAACAACAAAAGCTATATTTTCACCACTCGTGAAATATAGCTTTTGTTGTTCATTCAATGAAATATAAATCGATGTTACACTGAAACAAACGATTATCCTCTATATTTCTAACTATGAAAACTTTCGAAACAATTCAATTACATGTACATTTATATAGTAGATCAGCCCTGCGTTCAGGGTGACCAAACGTTGCAAACTATACCATACAAGTGCACGTTTAAAGCTGGGTATAATTTGCATTTTTGCAGCATTTTGTCATCCTGGTCGCAAGGCAGGTAAGATGAAATTTGATACTCACTGTGCTCGAAGTTTGGTTCGAACAAAATGAAGGATACGTTGATGAACCAGGTGCCTGTGGTTAGGATGCAGAGAGATTTCAGCAGCTGCGGCATCAACTTGTCTCGTTGTAACATCTCCCATATTATCGACAGTGAGGCGATAAAGATGAACGGCATGCACAGTCTATAAAAAAAGAGAACAGAATCAATCAAACAAACAAATATGTACTTTTTGTGACCTTTTCGTAATTAACACTCGCTCCGATTAAAAACGTCCAAATCTGTCACTCAGGGGTAAATTCATTCATTCCAAACACTCACTCAAGCCTTTCAAGACAGTGTACATGTGAGCTATTTTGAACGCCCTTCGTCTGTCAGTCGTCCGAAGGCGATACCCATTCTTTCCGACTATTTGTCTCCCACCAATGGGTTGATAATCGTAGAGCTATGTAAGATAGCAGCTGGAGGATAGGAAAGGATGTGGTGGTTGTACTGGTGAGAGAAATACTAGGCATCCATTGTTAGATGCTCCAGCCGCCGCTATATAACTGAAAAATTGTTGAAAGCGGTGTAAAACTCAGTTCAACCAACCAACCAACCAACTGTCAGTCGTCAGTTTACAATCTTTACTCGACATATTGCAGGGCCAGCTCATCGACCCTGTGTTTGACCTAAATTTTGGAACATACACTCCTCAAAACTCCTAAGCGGCCACTTGCCTTTTTGGTCATATGTCATAAACGCCGCATGGTTTCAACTCGTTTCCGCTTGAATAATGTAGCCAAATCATTTATGAAGTCAACAAGAGAAACCCAGTAAAGTAATACAACAAGAAATGTTTTAAAATTAAACGAAAGTAGGAGTACCCTCGATTTCAAAGTTAACATTGGTGGGTGATGTAATTTTAACATTTCTTGTTAGAATAAGGATTGTGTAGAACGTTTTGGCATTTCTTGTTAATTTTAGAGGTCCACGGGCTTTGTACCACTGATATTAGTACAAAAGATTGATAGGCGTTGCATTTTTCAAGTATCGAAAAAATCAAATTTCTCTTAAAAGTGTCAATTTTGTGACTTTTGAAAATTGAGGGTACATGCATTTAGTTCCGGATTTAGGACCTACTGATGCATGGCCACTCTTTCGAAAGACAAAGTTTACATATCAAGATAAAAGCGGAAAATGTGTGAAAAATGGAGAAAGGTAAGGTGGCCGCTTAGAACTTTTGAGTAGTGTACATGTAGCAGACTTATGACATTACCTGTGAATCATATTTTCTAGTGGGGGTTTGTGGGTATCATCTGCGCTGTGATAATAAAATCCAACACCGAACCTGGAAGAGAAAAGATAATTTTTTAGCTTAGAAATTGATAATAAAACATCGCTAGCGGATAGCTGCAATAATGCACCCCTCTCTCTGATATGCTGCCGGTCGAGGCATCAGAATATCAAAGGAGGGATACTGTTATCGTATCTTCTAGCGGAAGTCATGAAAAGAAGCGGGTACCAATTGGGTGAGGGTGAAATCACGTGACCAACTTTGATGACGATCACGTATGAAAGGCATCGATTTCATAGCTTAAACGAGAATTTTTGAACTTCAACAAAGGGGAGATTGTAAGCAGAGTGCTTCAAATATCTATCGCACATTTATCGGACTCGTTTGTTGAATGACAAGCTAACTCGATCCATTTAAGAGAGAGTTTGTATTGATTTCATGGTGGTATGAAACTTAAAACCTAATTAAGATGTAAGAGTACAGATATACATGTTATTCAATACTTACTCATCTTAATTTTTCCATAACAATAAAAAAAACATTTAAATTCTTCAATTTGTCACTTAAAATACGCTTTAAAGTGAATGACCTTTTTGGCTGAAATCATGATATGAAATCGTAAACATTTAATTTCTGTAATGCTTTCGGTGGATAATCACTTGATAACTTCACTGCCAAACCAGTGAAATAACCAAAAATGCGTTCGTTTCAAGCTATTTCATGTTATATAAACGGAGCAAAATTAACAAATGACGTCATGACTAGGCTAAGAAATTACGTGCAAAATGAATTGCTTTAAGAAAAATGTCGTCTGTGTTCTGCTAAAATCTCGTAACTACATCTTCTTTAAAGCTGTAGTTACGATGTTTTGGCAGAAAGTCGACGATGTACCCATTAGCTTTACACATTTTGTATCATGTTTGCATTAAAGAAATTGAATAACCGTTTGTTATTCGTGTACGAATGATAAATCTTTAAAATTCGTAAACAACAAAAAGCTAAATGTTCAATCGTGTTTTTGTGCTTTTGCTTTTTACTCAATGAAATATACATGTACATGGTAATCGTTTGTTTCAGTGTAAGATCATCATACATGCATATGTCAATGAGTGAACAACAAAAAATACATTTTCCCGAGTAGATGAAACTACAGTCAAACCTGTGTTAGCCGCCACCTGTATTCAGCAAAACAACCTGTCTTAAACAAGCGGTTTCTGAGTTCCCAAATAAACCAACTGCACTGAAATTGACCTGTATTAAGCAAGCACCTGTCTTAAGCAAGCACTTTTTGATTGACCCTTGGATGCTTGCTTAAGACAGGTTTGTGTGTATAGCTTTTGTTGTTCAAGAAATGAAATTTCAATCGATCTTAATCGAATCCCAAACAACAATTCAATTTCTTTGATGCAAAAATGAGGCAAAATATGGAAAAAACAAGACCATTTTCTTCTTAAAGAGCGCCATTTTGCACGTGATTACTATGCAACATTCATGTTGACGTTTTTTATTTTGCCCCGCTTAGTGAGAAAGTAGGGTAAATTTTTTTCATAATTTGTCTGCTTTTCGGTGAGATTAACAAGTGATAATCTACCATTAAATCTCGATAATCCACAGAGAAGCATTAAAGAAGACAAATCTTACACTAACTCACCAGTAAAAGCTTATCACCCCTGTTAAATATTGCATGTTCTTCATCATAGGTGAAACCTTATGGTAACACAGGACATCTGTGATTCCGTGGACGAGAATCATTCCATATATGGACATGTGCTGTAGATTATGTATTCTCACGAAATGTCCGTCCTTAATGAAGTGTACGTCATTCAACCCATAATGAAGTGCTTCACCAAGAAAACCTTTAACAAGGAAATCCGTGAACATAATTTGTGTGAGAAGAATAGTGCTCCTAGAGTACAAAATTTCTAAGGCGCCTATTTATGGGCAAATCTTTGAAAGCTAATCTATGGAAGAATGTGTCATGAAATGTAGAAAAATCACATATCGAACGAATAAAAATACCTTACACAACTAATTCAATATAACTTTTTTTAACTTCTTTTAAATTCTGCAAAGCACCGTGAGTGTAATAGGAAGATTTTAATGCGTACTAAACTGCGTCTTTTTGTGAAAGTGGACGTAGTGCGTTAAACAATAAAACTATTTAAATAAAACTATTTACATAACTAATCTTTCGACTAGTAACGTTTACGTGTTCGACCTGCGCCGCCGTTACAAACTTTCTGTCAAACGTATATCTTGTTTGTTCGATTTTTTTGTTTGTTTTTTTGTTGTTTTTTTTTAAATCAAAACAAAGACAATTGGATGAGAGTAGGTCACCGGGAGACGTAGACGTTGTTCAAAGTTTTTAAGAATTTTCAGACATGAACAAATACGGCGGATTGTCTTGATGCATTTACTCAAATGAAAAAAAAATCGGAATGACTTGTTTTCTCGGATGATGTTCTTTTCCTAATTAATTGCGGAAAATAATGACGTACGCCATTTTAGTATTGCTACGGCGATTGCGTTTAAGGTAGTGGACCCGTAATAGTTTTGCAACATCTCAGAAGTAATGAACTTTAACAGTGTTATCAGAGGTTTCCTAATGATTTTCATTAGGAAACCTCGGTTAACATTGTGAAAGAACATATGGTCCGAAATGTTGCGGAACTATTACGGGTCCACTACCTTAAATTGAAAATGTCTTTCGAAACCTCCCGACATTGAGTCGACTTCATCATATATTGCGTAACATTTCCAACAATTACACATATGCGCGAGGCACAAAATTTAAGGAGCTTATAAGCTGTCACATATTGCACAAAGGTAGTTCGCTGACCTCTTGTAGAGATATTAAGAACTTGTCAATATACAGAGCGCAGAGGAAAGGCTCTGGTCATACTGTGCGTGTGCACAGACTGGCTAGAGTCTTATCTTTTGCACTTTTATGAAATTGTTTGATGTCATGCACAGGCTCATTTGTAAGGAATGGAATACCTTAGGAAATATAAACGTTATCTTAACACATTCCGAAAAACCCTTGCACTACATAAACACCCTTTCCTTGTCTCCAGCTGCTATCCCGCGTATATTTATGATTATAGACCAATGAGCGCCAAAACTCGGAAAGAATATGTGCCGCCGCCGGGAAGCGAATTCATGATTCCATTATTATACATTAGCAATCTGACACGCTTTCACCAGATCTACAAGCAGAGTTCCCACTGGCTTTTAAATTTAGGTGTGGAAACAGTCATTTACAGCAAACTTGTACCCCCTTTACATGAAACAAAGAAGGCTACTTGCCAAAATTGCGGGTACAAGATTCAAATTGGGGATGAAAACACCCATATGGGGGTTTTTGGCAACCCTGAAAAGCCCAAATACTCGCACAGCCTCGTCATTCATATTGCGCTGTTGATAGCGTGTCGATCCCGAGCGGCGGCATACATCTTTACCGACATTTTCCTCCCAACATTAGGTTGGATTATCGTAAAGCCGCCGTATAAGCGCAGTTGGTAGGGGGTCGGACTGTCAATCTAGAGGTCCCGGGTTCGATCCCCGACGGCG
The DNA here is from genome assembly GCA_948146395.1 of Fragum whitleyi. Taxonomy (NCBI): domain Eukaryota; kingdom Metazoa; phylum Mollusca; class Bivalvia; order Cardiida; family Cardiidae; genus Fragum; species Fragum whitleyi. The sequence goes on from OX411559.1 coordinate 20,121,255, forward strand.
GCACTCATTCTTTCCGACTATCTGTCTCTCACTAATGCATGGTTTAATAATCGTAGACCTATGTGAGATAGCAGCTGGAGGCTAGAAAAGGATGTGTTGGTTGTACTGGTGAGAGAAAATACCAGGAAACCTTTGTTAGGTGCTCCAGCCGCCGAGATATAACCGAAATACTGTTGAAAGCGGCGTTAACTCCATTCAATCAATCCATTCAATGCATAATCGTAAACATAAGAAGGTTAGCGGCTGTAGGATCGAAAAGGATATTCTGGTGCTGGAAATAGAGGATATTGAATGAGTGGTCATGATAAAACCGAATTTATTAACCGAGTCATCTATAAACAGATAAAAACGAGGCTGCGCCGAGTTTTTATCTGTTTTAGACGACGAATTTAATAAATTCGGTATTTCATGAGCATAAATTTGATATTTCATTTATAATATGACCCGAATTTTTGCGAAAAATCGCGAAATCTCTGTTATTTATCATTTCAATTTTTCCGCGAAACTTATAGCGCCGTTTAAAACTGACGTCACAATATATACATTATGACGTCATTTTCGTGGTCATGATAGCGTTGCCATTCACTCTGAGCTCATTTGCATAGTTATTCCACTAGTGTACTAACACCCGTGTAATATCAAGAATATTCAACGGGGTTATTACACTCCCGCGAAGTAGGTTATATTATAAAGTCCAGTAATCCATTATCAGGTGCTCTATCTCTCACGATACGACTGAAAGATTGTTAAAAGCGGCGTTAAACCCATCCAAACAAACAAATTAAAAGACGTCCCCAATCTGTGGTGTCTCTCTACTTACACGCTGTCATAAACACGACTTTCAGGTACATTTCTATGGGCCATTTTCTGTTTCGAAAAGTGGACGGGTAGGACATTTTAGAACGGAAGGTTTCTCCTGTTTCTTGACACTGAAATAGATGACGAGATGAAAAAGAAATCGATGATATTCATCATTAAGTGAATACAGTTAACAACATCGGGAAATTGACAAGGTGATTGATTTTTGAATGATTTATGAATGAAATTGTATGAGTGTGAGTAGCGCGTTTTGAGAGAATTTAATGGAAGGTAATCCAATGTCGCAAGTTTTGTTCAGGATGAACAAAATTAGCGATATTGATTACCTCCCTTTAATAAAATATGCGTAGGCCTACAAGTTCTATAGATAGCTTCCTATTTCTTCAAGAACCTAATAGACGTTTACACTTTGAATTATTGAATTATGTCAGTGAAATCGCGATTTTTCTCTATCCAATTTTTTTTTTTTTAATGACGTGTTTGAATCGTTTTTGGCAATGGGTTTGAGCGTTTTTGAATGGTTTGAGTGAGTGTTTGGAATGAATAAATGAATGAATGGAGCGCTTAGGGAGTGATATTGAATGATTTTGATCGAGATGAATGGCGCCATTTATAATTGTAATTAGTATTCATTACAATTTGAAAAGTTAAAGATTAAAGGCTTGACAAAATACATGTTGATAAATCACGGACAGACAGAGCCAGAAAAAAATACACAGGGATGGAGTTTGAGAGGGAGCAGTGGCTTACTATATACACTTTCCGGTTTTAATGATTTGAGATAAGGAATATATTGTAAGTGGTCATTTTAGCTTAAGGATCGAATTGTGAATTCTGATTTGTACGTATGCAAAGAAGAACGCTCTTATTGTGCTTTTACAATTAAAACTTGAGAACTAAAGCGAAATATCTAATATATACTAACCCTCCGATAATCTCGAAAAGCATTCACCAACCACCAGATTGCCAGTATGGACAAAACACTCCCAGATTCAATGTGGCCTGCAAAAACTGCCATTTTGGAAGGTTCCCCAACTGTAAAATATAACATGTACCACAAAAACAAATAAAGACCTGATAAAAACTGAAAAACAACATATGTGGTGTCTTAAAGATCGCGTATATGTTCTATGCGACAATCGTTGGCCTATCTATATATATGTGATCCGTCACGCATTTATGTGTCCTCTACACGCATACCAAATTTCTCGGCGAAAGATCCACATAAAGCGAAGATATTCGTACTTTTATTGGCCTGGGTAGCGAAAAATATGATAACTAGACACTCCCTATCACAAATTCTGGTGTCGATTTCCAATCGAAAAAAATTCAGGGGGTGTCTAGTTATCATATTTTTCGCTACCCAGGCCAATAAAAGTACGAATATCTTCGCTTTATGTGGATCTTTTGTCGAGAAATTTGGAATGTGTGTAGAGGATACATAAAAGCTCTTAGACAAACACAAACAATGAAGAATAGTCAGGTTGTTTGACAAAAAATTAATGACAAACCTAAAAATCGAGCAAAGTCACTCACTCCTAGGGCTAGAACTCGCTCATTTGACTTAGTTGTTACCCTCCCCTTTTATTTCCTAAAAGAAGAACCATTTATCTCGACAGTGATACTAAAAATTGAAATGAAAATGATTATTTTGGTATATAAATCAGTCAAAAAGTTGCCCCACCGTTAGTTCCGTATCGAAAAAATCGATCAGGTGTCCATGAACCTTCTGGTGTCGGCGTGGCACGTTATACCCTGTGGTTAGACGCACAAAATGAGCAGCCTAGAATTCCACTTATTGCATAAAAAGATTGCTTGGCCAGCTAAAGACGCATTGAGAACTTACCTTTCTACAAAGCGCATATTTCAACATCTGGTCACACTGTGTGAATGCACAAGCTGACCAGAGTCTTTGCTTGGTGCGAAAGTGAAATTGTTGGATATGTCACGTACATAATTGGGAATAAAAGCGAATGAAGTGAATGTATTCTGTCGTGCGTTATTTGATCAGAAAACGAGAATTGAAAATATTGCATGAGTCCATATTCAACGAGGTAAACTTCACTGCCGATGCTTGTTTTACATCGGCACCGGTTGGATGACGTCAATTAGGTAGATCTAATTATCATAACCGTGAGTTGACAGCTTTTTCAATTTTACTCTTTATTGAGTCTTCAAGGTAGGAACTCAGCAAAAAAATCAAAGCAATAAAAAAGTTATCTTGTAAATGATTTCGAAATAACTTGAATGAGTCGGATGAACGATTTAGGGATGAAATTAAAGGAGGGTTACATAATATCGCTAATTTTTAAGAACGAAATAGGCCTAAGCGATACTTTGTTACCTTTCCTTTATTGAAACCTACGAGTTTTCTATAGATAGATTTTTGGGTCTTCACAATTAGTCGCTTTAAGAAAATTAGTCGCTAGTCAGAAAATATCCTAATTGGACGAAATTAGAGATGTTGAATTACCACTCTTAAATTTCATTACAAACTCGCCCCACACACTATTTGAATACCATTCCGAAATTTTTCATTTTGTTAATTTGCATCTATAAAACGGTGTCTTCAATCGTATCAACAATGTTTCCGAAAAGTACGCCACCATACTAGAAATATAGTTCTCTGATTTTTATTCTTGTTTTTGTTAAGTTTTGAATAATTCTTTTCTTGTTTTATTCTTTGCTTTTTCTTTGTTTTTCATTGACATTACGATCTTAAGAAGAAAAGAATTGTTTGCCTTCATTTACTTCTTTATAGTAATAAATCTAAAATATCCTTTGAAATAGCAATATTTTTATATCATTTTGTCATAGTTGTATTTGAAAAGAAACAACACATGTATACACACATGTGGTTCATACATGTATAAAATTGATAAGAAAAATGCAATAAAAAATAATAAAATACAGTTACAAGTAATCACATTATTTTATGAATTAAATGATATATTTCAACAAAAAATTAATGGCAAAAACATCAATTTATCTTTTAATCCAAAGGAATCGCGTGTTGTTTTTGTGTTTTTTTTAAATACATCGTATATTTTTTAGAAAGAAACTCGCGAAACTTACTTATCCAAGAGAGCACCAACTACTGAATAGAGATTAGATAATTCAAAAGGTTATGTTATAGATTTTATATGAAAAGCGAAATTATAAAATCGCTCTTAGCCAATAAAGCGCATCGGATGGACGACGTAACACATGTAATTTCACCCTTATGCCCACGTTCCGAACATCGGTGGTGCTTTTCTGGAAAACTGAAAGCCTCGTATTTACATCGAGTTACATCGATAAATTGACAAGGTGAATGATTTTGGAATGGATTAGGAATGAAATTAAATGAGTATGTGGAGCGAGATTGAGTGAATTTAATGCGGGGTGTAATCCAATATCGCAAATTTTGTTCAGGGTGAATAAAATTAGCGATATTGATACGTCTCTTAAATAAAATATGCATACATGTTCTGAAGGTAGCTTCCTATTTCTTCAAGAATCTATAAGACACTTACAATATGTATTATGTCAGTGAAATCACGATTTTTCTCTATCCAAATTTATTTTGAATGACGTTGTTGATGCTATATTTTTCAGTTGGTTTGAGCGTTTTTGGTCGATTTGAGTGAGTGTTTGGAATGGATGATTGGAGCGATGAGTGAGTGATTTAGAATGGTTTTGATTGAGGCGAATGTCAATTTCACAATGTAACTAACTGTAAGTGAGGTAAAAGTTTGGCAGTTTTAATGTAATACGGCTTCGGGTGGAATTTTGGTCAATACGCCTAAAGAAAATCAAATTTCTTCAATCTTTGTTGATCCTCTATTGAGATATCATGGGCATATTATAATTAGGTAATAAACGCAGGAAAAACACTGCTTTTTCTTACAGAAAAAATATGCCCAGTTAATATCTTTCGTCGATTTTATAATATTGAATCCTTTGCAGTTAATTTGTTTTTTTACGTCATCCACGTGCGAAACGAAGGGCTGTCATGGATGCATCTTTGGGGAAATTCATATGGCAGCCCGGGGGTCGCGTGAGATGATGTAATAATTTAAAATAAACTATAATATGCATGAACATACAGGACATTCATGTGAACGGAGTTACCCGCTGGTGGTAGGAAACTTCAAATATGCTGCTACAATAATTAATTACCTCACGAAATACCGTTTTTCTCATTAACAAATGTGATAAACTCGTGCAAAACACCCTATAAAATAAGGAAAAAAGGATTTATTGTTTAAAGTTAAAGAGACAAGTTGTTTTTTGTAATCGAATAGTGCACTATTTTCGCAACCATTTTGGAACACAAGAAACACCGGCCTGACCCGGGATCAGAAGCGTCGAGGTTGAAAGGTTAAAATGACATCACTAGTGTTGGAACCGAGGTTGGCCTGATGGAAACCCGGTTAACTCGGGTCGAAACCGAGTTCTATATGAACTTACCCTTAATTATCCCTGAGGTCTTTACCGTAGAACTGCTGAGATTTCCGATTGCCCTATGCCCCTGTCAAATTACGAACCCGAATTCCAACGAATCTTGAAAATTTTGGGGTACGTGGTTTTGTTGCATATATTTCTAAGTTCTAATTTGGCAAGCATCCGATTTGAGGACATCTAGGAAATCGTGACAAAATTTTGTTTTCCTAATTCACGAATAAAAAACATAACAAAACAAAATCGAGAAACGAATCCTCCGAAACTGGAAGTCTCACCCTGATTAAAAATGAACAATAACACGTCTCATTGTTTGACGCTGAGGTAATGAGAAAAGTCGAGAATATCTTCAAACAAGTCATTTTCATATAGTAAGATTGTAAGATTAAGTGTTATGGTTCATAACTTAATAAAGAGAAAACAAGATTTGTACAGATTGTAAGATTAGGTGTTATGGTTCATAAAATAAGTAGTTGGGAACAGCGCAACCAGTTTTATGAGTTTTGAATGATTTCGGAATGAAATTGATAGAGTAAGATCAGCGACGTTTGAATGATATTAATTAAAGGGAACGTATCATATGGCTAGTTTCTTTTAAGATACAGTTGGTTGTTTTTTTCTACTTCCGGTCAAACGTATTATAATATTATTTAACATTGCCCTTGTTGTATACATGTTCTACCTGGGTGAAATAAAAGATTTGTTCTGTTCTATTCAGTTAACAACCTCGTGAAATTGACAAGGTGAACGAGTTTGAAATTAGGTTAGAATGTTTAGAATGAAATTCAATGAGTTCGGTGAGTGGGTAAAGATCAAAATAAAGGGAGGTAATCTAATATCGCCAATTCTGTTCAGGTTATTAATTACATCCCTTTAAAACAATATGTATACAAGTTCTATAAATAGCTTCTTATTTCTTCGTGAACCTATCAGACGCTTTAGATTTCAATTATATCAGTGAGATCGCGATTTTTCTATCTTTATATATTTTGAATTCAGTTGTTTCAGTTGTTGATCTTATCTTACTGGTGATTTTGGAGCGTTTTGAATGGTTTGAGTGAGTGTTTGGAATGAATAGTGGGGCGCTAAGTAGGCGATTTTGATCGGTCTTGATGAAGATGAATGTCAATTTCATAAGTAAATGACTGCATTACCTTCCTAAGAAAAGGCCGACTGGAAAATTATTAAATGCACTGGTTCGAAATATAAAACAAAATATCTGAAGGCGTTTATTGAAAAAGTTATCATGTTGATATAAAGAATCACGCCAAGCTCGGCTTACTCAATCGGTAACACGTTGGACTATCAAACCTTGGGTTGTAAGTTCGAGTCTCAGCGTGGCCAACTGTGTCAAGCGTGATTTGACTCATACCAATTGGTGCAGTTGTGACAAAACGTGGCGAACTGTTCGAAAAAAATGCACCGCTTTGCGCGTGCAATTGCGTGCATAGTTGTTTATAATCTTCAGCCAGCACGCCACGCTTTCTCATCCTGAATGCAAGACTCGTGTGAAAATAAACAGGGAAGTTTGGATAGACAGCCACCGCGATATTACTGCAATAATATTGAAAGGGGCTTGAAACCCCAAACAATCAATCAATCAAACTATGTTCCGAAACACGTGATATTGATTTTGAAAAAAGGATAGACATGCAGCAATTATTATTTTGGTTTCTACGACTATGGATAAACTAAGCTTTTCTTAATATTTCTACCAATATTTCTACTTTCTGCGCAGATGGAAATTTGTTTTTTAAATGAAGATTTAAGCCGTATTTAACAGTCTTTCAGGGATAACGCTGCGACTTGAGGGCCTTTCAATTGACCCCTGCTTATTTTCACACCAGTAGAACCATTACACCCTTTCCTAGCCTCCAGCTATAATCCCCAATATATCTACATTTATCAACCCAATGATGGAAGACTATAGTCGGAAAGGCTTAGTGCCGCCGTCGGAAATCGCACCCGAGACCCTTTGAATAATAGTCCGAAGCACAAGCAACTGTGCTGTGACGGCGGCTACGTATTGAAGTTAATTTAGATGGACTTGTTTAGGCAATTTTATAAAGCTCTGAATTAAACCCTAGGATCCTTATTGACTTTTCAAGCTGAGGTTACGATATCTGCCCGTCGATGCAGTGCCACGCGAATATTATGGTGAAATCATCAAGTAAGCCTCAGCTTAACAGGATCGAGGATAATAGTTTGTGTAATATTGATTGAGGTAGAATTTGTGAGGTGAGCCGTGAAATCTTTATTATTCATATACAGATTCTTGAGCTCAATTTTGAAAATAAACCTAAATAACTTTCAATAAGTAATCAATAAAAGCTTTTCCCATGACTGTATAACGTAAGAAATGCATTTGCAATTTAGGCTTTGATGTTCAAAAAATGAAAAATTCATCTATCTTTCACGAAAAGGAAACCCTTGTTCTATTTATTTGATGCAACAAAATAGACGAAAATTGAGTGAGTGGATGGAGTTTTACACCGCTTTCAACATTTTTTCAGTTTAATCGCAGCGGCTGGTGCTCCTAACAATGGAAATCTGGTACTTCTCCCACAAGTTAAACCATCACATCCTTCTCTAGCCTCCAGCTACTATCTCACATTAATGGGAGTAAAATAGTCTGTAAGAGCAAGTGCTGCAGTCGGGGATCGAACCCGGGATCTCTAGGTTGACAGTCCGACGCGCTACTTACTTAGCTCTGACGGCGACGAAAGAAATATAAACGTATGGACAAATTTTTATTGTAGCCCGAAATTTTCCATTGTTTACTGGGGAACGTCATTTCTTAATTTGGCTATTTTTCGCTTCAGAAAACGTCAAATGTGGTTAAATGAACGAAAGCAGGGTCTAATATTTTGTCAGTCCACTGGTTTGGTGGAGAGACCATCAAGTGATAATCTGCCGTTATTCTTCGATAATCCACCAAAAAACATTGAATAGAATGGCAGAATGATTGTCATATATTTGATTAAACAGTGGGTAAGTCGTAAAGTTGTAAATAGAAACGTTTAAGAATAACCCACTGTGCACGTTGACTTACGTGCTGAGGGTGTTACAAACTATTAACCGATTGGCACCGTTTCTAGATCCTGAAAACTGCTCTGCGTTCAGGATCACAAAACAGTGCTATAAGTTTTCCAATTAAACCCCGCTTGCAGGTGCACATGCGTGCAAAGCGGGGTAAAATTGGAAAACTGTTTGCACCGTTTTGTCATCCTGAACGCAGGGCTGGGTAGACATGCGTGATCCGTCACGCATTACAGGGTCATCTGAAGAGTGCAAAAACGTCGACCATTGTTAGACAGCTAGACATATGAGAGAAATATGTAAAACTCATTTTTTCAAAATAAGAGTGATAAATTATCGGAACCTTTTTGCCCTAAGCTCGTTGCTTCACGACCAATTCTATAAACAAGCTCGGATCGATAAAAGATTATATATAAGATGTCATGAAAAGAATTGGTTCGGGTATGACATTATAAATTCTGTACTTATTTCTCTGACCTTTTATGACATAAACAGTAAAATTGATTGTATTTAGTCACAGATCAAGTGAACGGGGTATGTATTTAGATCCCCTACTGTTTTCGAAATCATCCATAAATGAACTAAGAAAAGTACTTAGATTATTTTTGTATTCTGTTCAATAAATAAGCGAGGAAATAAATGCCTTATACGTTCGATTTCCTACCCATATTTGCTTAAATTTGACATAATTCTGTTTCAACAAATCTCCCAATTCCGCCGTCGGTGATTCTACGGTATAGACCCTTAGATGCGTATTTTTAGGATAAAGAATATAAAGATTCTTTGAGACTTTAATCTGAATACCTCTCACACATAAGTTGATATTCTACAAAGTAGCTGTTTATATCCGGATTTTAAATCTCACAAGAATATGAAAATTCTAAATTAGAATAAAACGCACATCTTGGGAATAATATAGGCACAGACATACTACCTCATTGTTACAATTTTACAAAGTATATGACGTCAAAAGATTACTTTGAGTAAAACAAAATCAAGGAAATATTACATGTATAACTGGGCTTATTACTAATTCAAACAATACCAGGGGTGTGGAATTCCCATGCCCGATTTTTGTCCGACTTGGGCAGTTCAACTTGCAGGCAAGTACACTTTTCGAGGACATTTGTCCGAGGACAAGCATTTACCAGGGCAAATCTTGGAATCGCACTAGACAGTTCTTAAAGATTAATAAGCCTAATATTGAAATTACCTGGTCGAAAACATTGTTTTTAATAAAGAAAATGTTGTGTTTCAGCATTTTCTTCTTTATGAATAAAAAAATATTTTTTCTCTTTTTTAGCGGACAAGTTCATTTTGATTCTTGACAAGTAAAAAACCATCTTTTACTTGTCCTTTGACAAGTAGAGAAAAGTCATATTTCAACACCTCTGGATACGCAATGTTTTGTTGTCAGATTACAATATGAACAGAACAGAAGAGAATCTTTATTGAACAATTCAACTGAAAAGCAAGGTTCATCATCGAAAAGATCCAAAAGAGCTCCATAGACATTGGAAAGCATTCGTCAATACTAATGGATTTTGCGTCAAGCTACACGAATATATTTAAAATAAAATTTAAGTCACACATGCGATAAAATTCGGATACGCCATTGCATTGGATCGATTCAAAACTGTAAAAGCATCACATATTGAATAAGCTATTTCTTTTTAGGGAATCAATAAATTTACATAACTATTAAATAAGATTTCAATTCGTGATCAAAGCAACCTATTCGGACCCTGTAGACTTCGTTAATGGATTTTTAGATAAAAATATTGGTGAATGCAGAGTAAAAAACCGATGTTAAAAGATGCTATTTGTCTTGTCTTGACACGCTGGACTACAGTTAACGGGTACAGTTAAAAACATCATGAAATTGACAAGGTGAATGATTTTTAATGATTTAAGAATGAAATTGAATGAGTGTGTGTAGCGAGTTTTGAGTGAATTTAATGGTAGGTAATCATATATCGCAAATTTTGTTCAGCATGAACAAAATTAGCGATATTGATTACCTCCCTTTAATAAAAAATGCATACAAGTTGTAAACATAGCTTCTTATTTCTTCAAGAACCTATGAGACGCTATCAATTATAATTATGTCAGTGAAATCGCTATTTTTCTGTATCCAAATTATTTTGTTGATCTATAATTTTCAATAGATTTGAGCGTTTTTGAATGGCTTGAGTGAGTGTTTGGAATGAATAGATGGAGCGCTGAGTGAGTTAGAATTGTTTCGATTGAGGTGGATATCAATTTCTTGATGTAATTAATTGTATAACGGTATTTTTGCCAAAAAAAAATATATACGATCCGTTCCCCAGGTTAACCTACCTAAGTGACATAACTTTGTAATTTCGTTTGTCTTACTCAGATATTACAAAACTTAAAACCTTAGACTACAGTTTATAACATCGTGAAATTGCCATTAATCTCAATCAAAACCATTCTTAATCGCTCACTCAGTGCCCAATTCATTCCAAACACTCACTCAAGCCAACCCAAAAACACTCAAAAACCACTGAAAACATTTAACAACAACTTCATTCAAAATAAAAATAGCTGGGAAAAAAACGGATTTTCACTGCATTAATTGAAATAGTTCTAACTGATAAGAACTTAAAGAAATAGGAAGCTATTTATAGAACATATATGCATTTTTTAAAAGTGAGGTAATTAATTATGCGATATTTGAAAACCTCCAATTAAATTCACTCAAACCCGCTCCACAAACTCATTACATTTAATTCCAAAATCTTTCCAATCATTCATCTTTTCAATTTCACGATGTTCTTAACTGTCATCCTCATTCACAATATATTAATGAATGCAATGTATGTTGAAATTGAAAAGACAGACTGCAAAATATTGTAGAAAGCACTGAAAAAATTAGAAACAAGCAAATTCTCCTTTTCTAAATGTTTTTACATTTATTCACTTTCAGTGCATTAAATTTTCAGTTCGTGGAAAAAAAGTTACATAAATAATCTAATTCTTCAGGGAAAATAGCAAATTTTTCTTGGTTTTACAAAATAACAAATATTACATTCTTGGATTTGAGGTCAATTGACAATTATATTGTCTTTTAGGCAAGTTCTCCTGAATAATGGCGTATTATTGTATGTTGTCCCATTTGGCGTAAATGAACCATCTGGGTCGCGTGTAGATCGTCGAGCCTAGTCAGACCGTCGTAGATTGCACGTACTGACTAGGCTCAATTCTTGTCGAACTAGGCCGATTTTCTGAATATAGAAGGCTCACAATACCTTACTGTATAATAATCTTTGAAAAGCTACCTCCTGCTAACCTTTTCTGTGACCGATCTTTACGATTTTTTTTAAATACCTTTTAAACGGGGATGGTCCCTTTTCGCCTAACAGGTCACAAATCTTTTTTTCTTTTCGTTTTTTCAAAAGCTAAAAGCTTTTAATAGTTTTTTATGCGGGTCATTGGGATTCTCTGTTAAGGAATATAACACAAAGACATATTGACTTTCAACCTACATGTATTTGCATATATAATCAAAACGTAATTTGTTAATGATATAGTAAAGATTTTTTTTTATTTTTTTTTTTATTTTTTTTCAAATCGTTGTTGAGGTTTTTCGTTGACCTATTTGGCGCATTGTGTAAATTCTGTTAAATGAAGAAATTGCTTATGATAAGCCATTAGTCATTTACCATAAAGAAAAATTGTTGTTCTTTTTTTTTTTAAAATCGTCATAGCTTTCCCTGCATTTTTCGGAAGACTGACTAACTTCGAATTGATTGAAAACTCTTCTCCTTTTTTCTGCACAAATTCATTTAGCCATACGAAGCGTTGTTATAAGGTTGAGTTGCTGAGTTGGTATAGTTGAAGCATATTGACCTAAACCTGGCCTTTGTGATTTAAATAAATTAAATACCGGTCGTTTCTCCTCGGCAAAACACGACTTATCTGCGGAATCCAAACGTAAAGTTGGAGTGCACATGTTAGCTTTGTTAACCCGTTATCGCACATGCTGTTCACTGTAACGGCGATATTTGGTCACCCTCATAAACTAGTGAATCAATACATAAATTGAGTTTCTTATTTAAATATCTTAAGATGCGGGTGAGAAAAATATAAATTTTGAAATTTCTTTAAATGCAATTTATGTGTTTTGAATGATAATGAAATGAAATCCCCTCCCTCAGTCGCAATAACTGATTTTGAAATCGAATCGTCTGCTACATGACTAGGCGCCCCGTATATTGGTAAACTTCTATCTCCACGCATACCTGTCATTTGTGCAGTATAACGGAATGTCCATGTTTGATCGTCACGTGCCGAAGTATCTTCGGAATTTATTCATGTGCCTAATTATTTATTCTGCATAAGGGTCAGGTTCAAGTCAATATGCGCCCGCTATAGAAGTGGTTTTTCTTTTAACTATACAAATATCCTTGTGATAACATCCCATACTATATTTTAAATGACATCACGTGAATATTTTTAGAACAATTACATAATGCGGTTATTTTCAGAAACTTGCATTTCTGTTAGAAACATTATAATACGTACTCAGTGTATTGTGTGGAAAAAATCTAACTCGGTTGTAGGCAAAGCGACGATAATGATCAATAAACCCGTTATTTTTTTTTCTATACAAATCACTAAGTGCGTATTATATATATTTACATTTCAGAGAAATTAAGGATCCGTCTTGAGACTTATTTTGAGACAAGCTCATCTTGACTAAGTCTAAAATTGTAGTTTTTAAGAGAGCTTTGTCGGTCTTGACGAAATATCTATTCCTCAGATTTTTTCCTATCACTCACGATCCAAATCTTTTCAGAAATGCAAACAATTCAGTTCGTTTTTACTTTTCAATTTGCAACCTAAAAGAAAATATTTCTGCGACGGCTATTTTTGTTTATAAGCTTTCAACCAATCAGATAGCCTGTTTCAACTTAGTTGAAGGATCAGGCCATCTGATTGGTCGAAAGCTTATAAACAAAAATGACCGTTGCAGGAATGTTTTCCACCAGGTTGCAAATTGAAAAGTAATAAACTGAAACCAACTTCTAATCGGTCACTGCATGTTTTCCTCTTTTCGACACATTTACAATAAATGAATTTAAAAAAAAATTACATTCATGCAAAGAGAAATCAATTTCGAGGCTTTTGGTGAAAGAATTGTGTAAAAAGGACCGACAGAATGATTTTAGCAGACAAAAGAAGACACAAACCCTACGTTGAAAAAGTCACAAAACTCGCAAAATGCAGGTAAATTTCAAATTTTCGGTCGATCAAATACCGTTATGTTGTTAAAAAACACGATGCTTTCGATGTCTTAAAGGGAGCTGAATAGAAATAAGTATAGAAAACATTATTTAAGACAATTATTTGTGTAAATGAGGTAAATTTGTTAAATCTACCCCACCCACCAATGATAATTTTGAAATTTGGGGTACCCATGTTCTCATCCAAGTTAAATTGCTTTCCCTGGAGAATTTTTTGATGGATTTTGGTTTTTCTATCTACCAAGTGCATGGGCTATCGGAAATCATCAAACACTTGCATCTTTTACATTATTAAGCATTACTTTTCGTGTTTTATTTGAGTGACCGATTAGATGTAGGTTTAAGTTTATATTTTCCAAAGAATGCAATCAATGATTTAAGATTTTTAAACCTGGATTTATAGGTGTTGCACCATCTCGGTCGACCAGATTTACGGCATAAAAGAGGATAGTTATGGACCTTGTCTATAGATCTATTACATTTTGTGATTAAAAAAAATCTTACAATAATTTTTGTGGTTAAATTTTGTTAGTATACAATATCCTTTCCCGTGTTGGCTACCTGTGTTCTAGATTCAAATAAAATTGCATGAGTAAAATTCTTTCCTTCTCTCTTTTTTTGAACGCTCTGTTGACTATAGAAATTTCACGATGACGTATGTTAGATGACATCACGATGACATCATGTGTTGATAGATCTTCCATTTTGTAAGACTATGATAATTCCAGATGGCTGTTCGGTATGTGATTTCTCGAATCTTTTTCCTTTAAGAGTGCTAGCGGAAAATTATAACGTAGCCATTTCGTCATTAATTACGTCATCTCAGTGCTTAATTAAATAACCTAAGTGCCAATACATTTTATAGGATCGCACGACATTTTAGAAGTGTAAAAACGATTGTCGAAAAAGGAAAAAAGTTTGGTTTAAATGTAGTCTTCGTCTAATGCAAAAAAGTTGAAATCGGCTCATTTCGGAAAGCTTATGAAGATATCGTTATATATATCGATTTAAGGTAGTGGACCCCATATAGTTCTGCAATGTTTCGGAAGTAATGAATCTTAACAGTGTTAACCGAGGTTTCCTAATGATTTTCATTAGGAAACCTCGGTCAACATTGTGAAAGTTCATGAGTGCCGAAATGAAGCGGAGCTACGGGTCCACTAACTTAACGAAACATTTACGTCTTTTATGCGATCCGTGTAGCATTACTGAAATGTCGTCGGAGGAGCCTAATATACAATGTATGGGCACTTACGACATTCAAGAACTAATATGACGTAATCAGTGACGAAACTGGTACGTCATAATAATCCGCTAGCAATACAGAAAGAAATAATAAATCATTCGAGCAAATCCGATCTCTTTTTTTAATTAGTGGTGGACTGCCTCAACCGATATATATGGCAATGTCTTCCGAAGCTTTCTAACAACGATCCGATTTAAAAATTTATTCGATAGGTTGAACAACCTTTGGTTTATCTATTATGAGAAAGTAAACATTTATTCTTCTGATTTACATCAGGGTTAGACATAAATTAATTTACTACAAGCCCGCAGGACTTTCTGGTTCTAATTTTTACAGGTTCTACCTACTTCTGGTTCTAGTTTTTACAGGTTCTACCTACTTCTGGTTCTAATTATTACAGGTTCTACCTACTCCTGGTTCTAATTTTTACAGGTTCTACCTACTTCTAGTTCTAACTTTTACAGGTTCTACCTACATCTGGTTCTAATTTTTACAGATTCTACCTACTTATGGTTCTAATTTTTACAGGTTCTACCTAGTATCAATGGACCCTCCTCCGAAGCCATATTATTTTTAAGCATAATGTCAAATTCAGAAATTGGTGAAAATAAAGAAAAGCAAAATATTGGAAGGAAAACTGTGGGAAAAGAAGAAATTGCTTGTGGCAACTTATTTTTTCTTATTCGACAATACTTTCCTTTGGGTGATGCAATTTCGAGCATGGGAAACAGCAAATATAAATATAGGTGTACTTTCAAAACTCAGCTCTGACGTAGGCCCCGAGTCCATTACCAATTGTATAACGGGTATATTTAATCAAAGTACTGAAAGCTAGCCAATCATAGATATTTTAGCAAAATTCCCTTTAAAAAATTATAATGATACAAAATCAGGGTTAAGAGGAGTTAAAAAGCATACTTTGGAATGAGTTCTTATTTGAATAAAGTTCATCCAAGTGACCGTACAATGTAGTGTGCATAGTGAAAATTCTGGTCAAGCTTTGCAAGTCATTTCCTTGTACACATGTGGCATTCTTGGAAATCCACATTCCAATACACTGTACAACCGTGTGTGTAAACTATTTCGCATAAATCCCGATTTTTCTTTCCTTTTTACTATTCAAATCTTCTCATTTTAATTGAGTCCCCTTTCTGACATAATGAGTATTTTGTTCATTGTTCATAACTGGTGAGCCAAATTTTCATGTCCCTACGTGTGTATTTTTAGATGAACTTTGCTTTTTCAGAAGGTGTTATCATTTTGACTTACAAACTGAACAAGTTGCATCATAAATGCGCTAAATATATAGCCCTTAAAACGTAAACAAAGAAAGTGTCAACAAGTATCCTTTCCTCGTGTTTTCATTTGGAATGTTTCAAATTATAATTCATACGGTTCATCTTAATGACCTGACAAACGTTACTACCCAATATTCATGAATTGTCGCCCCTATGACATAAACACATAGCGAAGACTCTGGTCAGACTGTGCGGATGTACAGGCTGGTCAGAGTCTTTGCTTTGTGCATATTTGGAATCGTTGGAAATTTCGCACATAGTCTGAAATGATAAGGGACACAAACATAAGTCGAAAAAGGGATATAATTCGCACAAAATGTATCTACAGTAATCCCCCTTGATTGAACATGCATATGATGCTCCTTTGATATTGGGAGTTGCAATGTACCCTAACCCCCTTTCCCGAAAACAGCCGAGCTAAAAACTGTTGAAATTAGCGATGCATCCTATAGAAACAAATTGAATTCAATGTACCCCGAAAGGCATTCATGGATATACTAGCT
This sequence comes from Fragum whitleyi, assembly GCA_948146395.1. Classification (NCBI taxonomy): domain Eukaryota; kingdom Metazoa; phylum Mollusca; class Bivalvia; order Cardiida; family Cardiidae; genus Fragum; species Fragum whitleyi. Next base: position 20,137,873 of record OX411559.1, read on the forward strand.
AGATGCGTATCGTTCCTCAGCTTTAATACAAGTTAAGCACGTACGCAGCAACCAGCAACACTTTCTGTACTGCTCACGACTAATTACTACTATAAGCTTACACTTAGCTTTGGCCTGACAGTATAGAGTAATATCAGCCTGCACAGATGTGATTCTAGCCTACACTGTCCAATTTTGTCTGGTGAAAGATGGCCGAGTCGAGGTTTGAACTCAGTTACTTATGTGAGTGTTTATATTGCAAAGAGCTAGCGTATTTGTTTATTTTATTGATGTATGAAGCTAAACCCGTAATCACACCGAATGAATGCGCGAAGCGGATTCAAACACGGGTATGATTACGTTTTGAGTTTCATGCATCAATGAAATCAACAAATGTGCTCTTCATACCTCACAATTTGATATCACGAAGCAAAAATGTAAAAAAAAAAATCTAAAAAAGAAATTATTTATTACGGGATTGCTTTGTGCGGAACCTTACAAAATATTTGTGTAATTTTATTGATTTAATCGAGGAATAAAACCAAGTTTTCAGCCAGTCAAAATGCAGGAATGCTGTTTGACATTATGAATTATATTGGTTATAATAGAACGCTGTTCGGGTGGTTTGTGCGAGTGGTTTAGAATGGTTTAGGGGTTTGAGTTTTTTACTGTTTGTTTACACGTTGCTAAGACACACAGGCATCTAAAAAAGAAAAAAAAAAGTTATGCCCAAATGTCAGGGTCAGATTGATAAGCCTTGTGAATAGGTCTAGTCACCATTACATCTCATTGATATGCAAAAAAGCTTGAAGGTTGTAAAAGGGCAATATTATATATTCTTTTGATCAAACCTGCCTTTAATGCTTGCTCTATCATTGAAAAGGAGGATCTTATACCTCTCTTTAGAAAAGATATTTACGAATGTCGTAAAAAGACTACGAGGAATGCGAAGAAGAATGGAATATATTTAAAAAAAAAATCCTCCCTCAATTTCGCATATGTGACTCCAATCGGGAAGCCTCGCCGATTCTACGGAATAGATCGCGGGAATAATACTGGCGCATCTCGTCGCACGTGTGTTTACATGACGTCACAATTATCAACTATCCTACTAAAGATGACGTTGCATAAAACAAAATCAATTTAAGACAAGTACAAGATCGCTACAGGATGCTACATAAGATGAAACACGGCCTACATAAGCTTGTAATAATATATTTTCGCGTACACGTAGTTTAGATTGACAGTCTAAGAAAATTGACCAATTGAGAAGGGCAAAAACAACAGAAACAGAACAGAAGTATAAGATTTTTCTTTGCTTTAATAAAATAGCCCTACTTGGGCTGAAAAAATATTGAAATACTACAAAACACAAAGATAACAACAATATGTTACGGTATTCATGCTAATGATATCTAACAACAAGAGGATTAGAGGACCGTGATGGTCCTTCATAGCTCACCTGAGCCTAAAAAGCACGAAAATCACAATGTTGTAAATTCAAGGGCACATAATTTAAGATGAGAGATTATGATACAGATGGAATTAGTATTACATACGTGAGATTTTTGGTTGGGCTTTGAATGATCAATGTTTGTGGCTGTTGGAGTGAAAACAAAGTAAAAAAAAATGTCAAAGTAAAGGGCACATAACTCAAAACCTGAAGTTTTTAACAAGCTATGGTCATCCAATTATGTCCAAGTTCTATTTTGGATGATCATTACGTGTGTCGGTTAGAGTGAAAACAAAGTCGAAAACGACAATTTTGTCAATGTGAAGGGCATATATAATGGGTTTTACTAGCCCCAGCAATCTGAAAACGAAATCATCCAAGATCTAATGGCAGTATACATTGTTACCAACTTTTGTTTCGGTTGGTCAATATTTCGAGCAAAAAATAAAGTCGGAAACGGCAATTTTGTCCAATTCAATAACACATAACTAATTTTTTATCCGATCATATTGAAAATTGAACTCACCCAAGATCCTATGGCTACCAACATTGCAGCCAAGTTTTGTTTACATTCATCAATATTTGTAGATGGTAGAGTTAGCAAAGTCAAAACTAGCTATTTTTTACGTTCAGGGGCACATAACTCCTGACCTCCTGGTCCGATCTGACCCAAAATCGTACTCTTCCAAGAAATTATGTTCATAAATGCTTTGACCAAGTTTAGTAAAGATAAGTGAATATTGGTGATTGCTAGAGTGTTACAGTTAAAACATCGTGAAATTGACATTAATCTCAATCAAAAACATTCTAAATCGCTCACTCAGCGCTCCATTCATTCAATCCAAACACTCACTCAAATCGATCAAAAACGCTCCTAAACTTATAGAAAACATCTCGAAATCGTTCTATACGATCAACATTTTATTCAAATAGATCATTTTATTCTACGAATTTATTGGCTGATGTGGATTTTAAAGTGTCTGATTGGTCCACGAAGGCACAAAAGAGTAAAGTACGTATATTTTTTTAAAAGGGGGGGGGGGGTAGTACTTATCGCTAATTTTGTTCATTTTGAACAAAATTAGCAATATTGTATTACATCCCTTTAATTTCACTCAAAACTCGCTCCTCTTACACATTAAATTTCATCCCAAGCTCATTCAAAAATCATTTATATTGTCAATTTCACGATGTTGTTAACTGTATCAACAATTTTATGATATTCAGCTGGTATTGAGCTTGTATAGACCTGATACAATGTAGCTAGAAGTCATCCTTGAAACCTGAACATTTGAATTCGTTAACTACTTTTGTTCCAAAATAGGTCGTTTTATTTGGAAAGAATCGCATAAAACGGGCATGGATAATTCTTCAAATATCGTCTTGAAGTCACTTCAACCCTCGTTTTTAATTTGTATAGGAGGCATTTATAAAAAAAAAGAACTGTTCAAGTATTTACAATTTATTCAACTCATTTTAACTAAATAGTTTAACTTTTTTGTACTAAAGGTTGATGTAAAATCTTTATCGTCGAAATTATTTCATGCATCATTTATTTGCATACGTATTTGCATAGGAGAAGCAAAAAAGCCAACTTAACTACAGTAATGAAATTGTACAACTGACATCATACTCGACCAAAACCATTCTAAAATCGCTCATTCAGCTCTCCATTCATTCATTCATTCAAAATGAAAATGAAGAAGAGGAAAATTGAAGAGGAAAATGGAAGAAAAATGAGAAGTTGAAGAGAGAAGAAGAAGTTGAAGAAAGAAGAATAAGAAGAAGAAATGTAGAATAAGAAGAAATGAGAAGAAGAAGAAATGGAAGAGAAGAAGAAACGAAGGAAAAGAAGAAAAAGAAATGAAGGAGAAGAGGAACAGTAAGATTGATATCTGCCTAAATTAAGATCTTTTAATGAGCTTTTAAAAAATGTTATTTATATTTGATATTTTGTTGGGTCAGAAATGGAAAATCGCTAGAGAAGAAAAGAAATCTGGGGATATTATTTATTGACGCTCACTTCTGTTTCTTGTCTCTACATCTATCGAAGTTTTATATTAAACAAGAGGTAAATTTATATGAGATGGAGAGCGCATTTGTTGATTTCATTGAGGTATGCAACTTAAAACCTAATCACAATGTATTAAAACGTAAAGCGGATTCATACATAAATGTAAGTGTAATTAGGTTTTACTTTCATACCTTTATGAAATAAACAAACGCTCTTTAAATATCTTATAATTCAATATCATGATGTAAAATAAAGAGAGCTAAAGAAAAATTCTTTAAAAAAAACCACACAGAATGCATAGGGAACTACTTTGTGCGTACTTAAATTATTTACAAAAGGGAATATAACTAGCTTTTCAGCCAATGAAAATGCCCGACTCTTAATGAACGCAACTCAAATGTTATAATCAAACTTTCAAATAATATTTTCTTCGAAAACTTTTTGTAACAGAAAAAAAGCCTCTACTTTACCGTTCCTTTACTTATAAAAGCTTACTAAAACGGTCAGATGCCTCATCAAATATCAATTCCCACAACCGAGTTAGACATTTTTTCATACAATACGCTGATTATGCATTACATATTTTTTATATTCTCTACTTGCCTTGTTTGCGTCAATGTTTCTAACAGAAATGAAGGTTTCAAAAAATAACCGCATAATGTCATAATTGTTCTAAAAATATCCATGTGATATCATAAAAATTATAACATGGGATGTTTTCACCCGGATATTTGTATAGTTATAAAATAAATTAATTTATTCTTTATCCTGCTGAATAAATTTTTATTAAAAATGATTTGCTTAATTTTGAAATATTTCGACCTGCTAAGCTCAAGTAATTTCACATAAGTTGAGTAGAAAGCAGTGTATACTACGACTGAACTTTATGTCTGTGTAGGCCTATCTAAGTCTATAATGCATTCAAAAGCTTTTTGCACAGATATAACATGCCGTGAACAGCGCGATAAGGGTTAAAAATGGTGAAAGTATGCTTTGCCACGGCCGTTCATTCTCTGATTCAGGATATACATACAACCGTTGGACAACCGAAGTAAAGCAGCTGCTTCTTGATTAAGCTATCGTTACGGCGTTTTGGTAGACAACCGTCGATATGACGTAACATGTGTATGAGTTTTCTTTACTAGAACAATTAAATGTGACAGTAAAGCTTGAAAACTCTTCATTATTCGTTCGATGTTTACATGGTTCAAGTGGTTTCAATTGTGCCGTAGATCTCAAGATTTTGTATAAAAACAAGAGGGTCATAGTGGCTCACCTAAGTTGAGAATCAAATATTGGTTAAAAGTATGTTTAGAAAAAGATAATGGAAATATTTGCAACTTAAAGAAGCAAAGGGGACAGTTTTATTTAACAGAATGTAAAACTGGTCTTTTTAAGATTGACAGGGTGAAAATTTGGACTCTCGAAAGCTCACAATTTTTTAAAAGATGTGACTCTGAGTAAGTATTTTCATTTATATATCACCGCTACTATAGCATATTTCCATTAGAGCGAGGCCCCTGAAAGCGGTTAGTTTAGTGTACGTGCGATAGTGCGAGGATACATGACGAAACTATTGCTGAGATCCGTCATAGTTCTTTAAAGTGCTCGATCGATGTAAAGCAACGTTATACGGGACCTCGGTTTAACATCTCATCCAAAAGACCATTAGTACGTTTGCGTGTCAACCGTCAATCGAACCCACGCGGGTAGACATTCAATCGTGTTAAAGTCAAGTGCTTTACCGACTGAGCTAGCCAGACTGACCCTGTGGCATTGTCCTTAGCAATGTGACATATCGAAAGCCCATAAGATAAATTTTGACCCCACTTGACCCATTTCTTGTCTTAGATTTTGTCAAGGAAAATATTCTGACATACACTAGTATTTGAAATTTGATTTGGCCAAAAATTTAGTCTCTTGAGAGCCTATTTTTTTTCTAAGATTAGACAATGAGACTTCGTCTTTGACCCCGATGACCCAATTTTGTGGTTTTCCTAGACCTTGTCAAGAAAACATTCTTACCCAATTAAAAGTTGATTTGGTTTAAGATGTGGCCTCCGTAGTGTTCATATTTTTTAAAGATTTGACCCTGTGATCTTTTTTTAACCCCAATTGCCGCTATTTCAAAATTGTACGATATTTCGTCATGATAACTGTCCTGGTCAATTTTCAGGTTGATTAGGCTAAAAACTTCTCTAGAGTGTCCACAAAGTAAATGTCGACGTTCAACGGATATTACACAACCCAAAATGCTCACCTGGAGCACTTGTGAGTGTTCATGTGAGCTAAAAAGTTATGCAAATCTTTTAGAAAATCTAAAGCCCGCGCGTGACCGTAGGCCGTAGACTGGTAGTAAAGGTCGTCGCATAAATACCGTGTGATATTAAGCTTGAAATATTTATCCCATTTTATGGTCCCCACACTGTAATTGTACCGCACAGTGGCCGTACGGTCTACAGTGGATCGCGTGATTACTTTGTGACCACTGCACAGGCACCCCCACGAAGTTGTGTGACAGATTTATGAAACAAAGAGGTCAGAAAGTTTCATTCAAATCGGTCTGTAACATTTAGAAGCGATGTCATTCAAAAATTTCATTGTGAAAAGGCCCCAACCTGCTATGTCCTAGCGCTCTATTCATTCATTCCAAGCACTCACTCAAACCAATAAAAAGCGCTAAAAACGTTCACTAAAAACAATAAGGTCAACAAAAACATTCAAAACCAAATAAAGCTAGAGAAAAATCAAAATTTCACTAATACAATTGAAATTATACGCGTCTGATTCGTTCTTGAAGAAAAAGGAAGCTATTTATAGAACTTGTATGCATATTTTCTTAACGGAAGGTTATAAAAATCGCTAATTTAGTTTATTACGCAACAAAATTAGCGCTATTGAATTACCTCCTTTGAATATAACTCAAAACTCTCTCCTGCCACTTATTCAATTTCATTCCAAAACCATTCTAAATTGTTCTTTTTGTCAATTTAACGATGGTGTTAACTGTATTGTACTTATAATGGACTGACATGGGATTATGAGGGTGAAAACAGGAGGCACCCGTAGATATTCATTGAAAATCAGATTGCCAATTCAAACAAAGCGCATATTCAAATTTTAAGGCTTTATCCGTAAATTTAAATGTCTTACAAGAAAGTTTCTTAATAGCTGGTATACCTCTGTCTGGTCGGTCAATTGGTCAATTTTGATAATGTGGGAGGTAATTGAATCAAAAAGGATGGTTAAGCAAACCATGAGTAGTGTACCTTTTATAATTTTAACCAAGCACTGACAGACTGGGAGCCAGTTTAGCCCATACGTTACACCATAGTTAGTATGAACACCATACGCATGAATGCCGTGCGTTATCATCCTGGCAGTTATTGTTATATCACATACCCAAAGATTGTCTCATAAGCAACAGATAACATTTGTGTGTTACGCGTAGTACGTTTCGCAGTAATGAATGTTACTATGAGAATCGTGCTAGGTATTTACCTGGTTGTATTTTTTACAAATATTTCCAATGCGAATACAAATTCACATTTCGGGTCGCACAGCGATGATTCCGAATGGGCAATTGACACTTTCATCAAAGCAGCTTTGGCCTGTCATCCGGGAAATCCTGGTCTGAGCCTTTCGGCGATTCACAACGGGAATGTGGTGATTTCTAAAGGATATGGTGTGAAGAGGTTGGATACGAAAGAGCCAGTGACGAACGAAACTCTCTTTGGAATAGCTTCTCTGAGCAAAGCATTTGCGGCGACATTAATATTAAAGCTTATTGAGGAGCGTGAAAAGTAAGTGATAAATACTTTTACATTTGGGAACATCGTGAAATTGACAAGTTAAATGAATTTAAAATATTTTTGGAATGAAATTGAATGAGTGTGTGAAGCAAGGTTTTTATTGATTTTAAAGGAAGTAAAACATAATCTATGACCTTAGACCTTGGCCCTGGATTCATCGAAAATTAACTTCTGATGTAAAAATATTGTTTATAATATGACCTGTTGTGCTACCTTTCAGCATACAAAAAGGTAAATCAAAATACCTCTCAAATTTACAGTTAGTTACATTGTGAAATTGGCATACACCTAAATCAAAACCATTCTAAATCGCTCACTCAGCGTTAAATTCATTCATTCCAAACACTCGCTCAAACCATTCAAAAACGCTCAAACCCATTGAAAAATAAAGAATCAACCACGTCATTCAAAATAAATTTGAATAGAGACAAATCTCGATTTCACTGACATAATTCAAATTGTAATCGTCTCATAGGTTCTTGAAGAAATAGGAAGCTATGTATAGAACTTGTATGCATTTTTGTTTTAAAGGGAGGTTCATCCTGAACAAAATTTGTGATATAGGATTACCTCCCATTAAATTCACTCAAATATCGCTCCTCACACTAATTCAATTTTCATTCCAGAATCATTCCAAAATCATTCGCCTTGTCAATTTCACGATGTTGTTAACTGTATCATGGTCCTCTCTTCCATTGGCTGGAATGAATGCGTTCAATAATAATAAACAATATGTCATTACATCAGCAGATGAATTTTAAAGTTAAGAGGTTTAATAAAGTAACCTTTCCTAATTTAAAATCGTAACAATGTTAAGAACGCCAAAGTCATTCATTGTGTCAATTTCACGATGTTGTTAACTGTACATATCTTTCTTTCAGCCTTGAACTAACAACCAAGGTGAAGGACATCCTGGATAATGACGTCATTTTCTACGATTCATTGCGATCCGAACACCTTCTCGCTCATCGACTTGGTATCCCTAGTAACAACGATATTCGGCTGGATGATACATTGACAAGAGCAGACTTAGTCAGGTAAATATATCGTACGTACATAGTGTATTATATGAAAAAAATATCTAACGAGGTTGCGAGAATTGATAATTGTCGAGGCTCTGGCGAGACAATTACTGAGCTAGATATTTACTCACACAATACACTAAGTACGTATTATATTTTTCTTTTAAACTTTATTTGTCTTTTTTTCGTCGATGTTTCTAACTGAAGTGCAAGTTTCTAAAAATAACCGCATTATATCTTTGTTCTAAAAATAACTATGTGATATTACATAGTTGCACAAATTAAAACTGCATAATTTTTCTGAGAAATCATTGGCACTTTTTAAGTCTTACTTAAGTAAAAGAACTCAATGTATTAAATTTCGTCGTCACAAAAGTTAACAAGCGGTGTTCCGCAAGGCTCTAAACTAGGTCCAATACTATTCCTAATTTATATCAATGACCTAAGCTTATTTATCAAAAACTCTAACCTTGATCTTTATGCTGATGATTCAACGCTTTACGCATCTGGAACTGAATTATCAGAAGTTCAAACAAATCTTCAGAGTAGTTTAGATTGTATTCTCAATTGGTGCACGAACAACAACATGCTTGTTAACCCAAGTAAAACAAAATGTATGATAATAGGACCAAGAAATAAAACTACATCTTATAACATTGATTTACGAATCAAAAATGTTCCGATAGAAAACGTTGAGACCCATAAGATTTTAGGTGTGAACGTAGACAAACACTTAAACTGGACTGATCATATTGATAAAACATGCTTAAAATAAACAGTAAAATTGCTTTGCTTAAAAGAATATCTATTTACCTTATATTTGAAATGAAACAACTATTTTATACTTCCTATTTACTCCCATATTTTGATTATTGTTGTCCTGTTTGGGGAAGGAATACCAAACGAAATTTATCTAGAATTAACATGTTCCAGAAAAAGGCTGCTCGCATCATACTTGGCGCCTCAATTAGAACTCATTCAAAAACTCTTTTTACCAAACTGAAATGGTTGAGTTTTGATAACAGGTGCAATTATTATACTGCACTACTAATATTTAAATCTCTAAACAATCTCACGCCTAAATACATTACAGATATTATTTCATTCTCTAAAAACTGTACATATAACTTAAGATCTGCTTCCCGCCATGATATAACTAACTAAGTATATAAGACATCTTTTAAGAAACGGTCGTTCTCTTATGCCAGTATTGAAGTGTGGAATAAAATTCCCACTTTCATAAGAGAATCGAACACAGTTCACATTATTAAAAAAAGAATAAAGGCTTATTTACTGAACCAAGAAAAAATATAACTGTTTCTGCCTGATTTTATTTCAAATATAGGTTTGGTAAGTTATACAGTGTGTCTGTCCGTACGTGATTCTATCAATTTCTAAACAAAATGTCATGCTGAATTTTGTCTTTATCAATTGCATCACTAATATTTATGCTCAATGATTAATATGTTTTAAATGTGTGTGTAAGTTTGGTTTTTTGTTTGTGAGAGAGAGAGAGAGAGAGTTAGAGAGTGAGAGAGAGAGAAAGAGAGAGAAAGAGAGAGAAGGCAACATGTAAAAAAGACACTTTTCATCTCACTGTTAATTGAAATTGATTGTCTTAATGTTTTTACCTTCTTTAAATAAAGATATTATTATTATTATTATTATCATTATATCATAAAAAATATCAAACGGGATGTTATCACACGGATATTTGTATAGTTATTAGATGAAATACAATTTTTGTTGAGATTTTTCTAAAAGATATCAAGGATTTTTATCAATATTCAATTATATCAACAAGAGAGCCGTTAACAAAAGATACGCCATCTTAAGGATAACATTGAAAAACAGCGTGAATTTGACAAGGCAAATGACTTTGGAATGATTTCTGAATGAAATAAAATGAGTGGAAGGAGAGAGTTTTGAATGAAAAATAACGAGAAGTGATCGAATATCGCTATTTTGGTCCGATTAGACCAGCGATATATTTTTTTAACATCCTTAATTAAAATCAGACTTAACTCGATTAAAACGCAATTTGATAGAATAAAAGAGATTCACATTGTCAATGTCAATTTGCTTTTACTATACATTAAACCACTGTTATTAAACGTGTCAGATAGAGTGCTAAATTAGTAAATGCTCAAAGAAAAGGAAAAAGAAATGTATTACGGAGTCATGTTGTGGAACCCAAAGTTTGGTCGGTCTAAGAGTTCATAACATATACTTGAATATTCTTTACAGGCGTTTAAAATATTTGAAGCCGACGGCAGGTTTTCGAACCTCGTTCATCTACAATAACCTGATGTTTGGGCTGCTAACTTACATCGCTGAGGAGGTCGGTGGAAAAACTTGGGAGGAACTTGTGAAAGAAAAACTTCTCGATCCGTTGTCAATGAAATCAACGAATTTCGCTACATCTGCGAACCATTCCGCGATAGATATTGCTCAAGGTTACGAAGGTGAAGAAGGGAATCTATTTCCGGTTCCCTTTGAATTTAGTAGGTGAGAAAAATTCTTGTATTTATCCCTTAAGTTTGCTAGCGGAAGACAATGACGAAGTTATTACGTCATTGAGTGATGTTGCAGACCTTAAATGTTGTAAGTTCTTATGGCATTCCAGTAATGCTACGTCGACGACGTAAAAAACGGGACTATTTAGGTGAACTCAAATATGAGCCTGTGCGTGATATTTCCAACAATTTGAAATGTGCACGAAGCAAAAACTATGGCCAGCCTGTGCAACTGCACAGTCTGACCAAAGAGTTTACTTCATGATTTGTAGATAAATAAGGACTCAAAATATCTGCAGACAGTTAGGAAATCTTCTAATTACACCATGTATTTTTCCGGGCTGCTTAATGCTTGTACATCATACAGGTGTCAATTTGTTGAAAGTGTCACGCGCAGGCGCATATTGTGAACTCACATAGATATCCTTGACTTCCATAGTGAAAAACCATCAGAGATGTCCTTGTCCAGCACTTGTGTAGGATCACATGCTAAAGGACGTCATGACGACGTCATGTTACGCAAGTTATCGCAGTATATTATAATTATTCGGTGCGTTACGGTGAATAAACGTTATTATTGAATGGGGTTTAACGCCGTTCAACAATTTTTCAGTTATATTGCGGCGGCTGGAGCACCTAAAAATTGATTCCTGAAATTTCTCTTACCAGTACAACCATCACATCCTTTCCTAGCCCCAAGCTGCTATCTCACATAAGTATACTATTATAAACCCAGTGGTAAGAGACAAATAGTCGGAAAGAATGGGTGCGGTCGTCGGGGATCGAACCCGGAACCTCTAGATTGACAGTCCGACGCGCTACCAACTGCGCTATGAAATGTTACTCGATTTTCTATGATACAAACTGATCATAACCTCGCCTTTTTTAGCTCGTCATAGCTCACTTAATAACAATTGAATTCTAGACTAAGTTAAATAAGCTTGTTTCGATAACAATTTCATTACAGATCCTGTATATCTTCCAAAGCTTTCAGATGCATCTAACGCCGTAGTAAAATTTATGATGATTTTGAATGAAATGGTGATCGGTTTGAACGATTTCGAAGTGTTTTGAACAATTTTCGGAGCGTTTTTGAGGTATTGCAGTGGGAGTTTTGCATGTATTGAATCGAGCATGAGCGACTGTTTTATAATGGTTTTGATCAATGTCAATTCCGCGAGTTTGCTAACTGAATAAAAAGTCGTCTCAACAATTACCATCTGCAAGATGTGCGAAAGGGGAACTTCATTATTTACGCAAAACTATAGATTTTCACCTTTTCTTAACAAATGAAATGACAGGTTTTAAATCCGCTCCGATTTAATTTGAGCCTGTGCGTGACATTTCCAACAATTTGACATGTGTGAAAGGTGCAACAATTGAGCAGCATAGAAACTCCCACAGTGCAATTAGAATATTGCCTGACTGTCTTAAGATACTTTGAAGACTTGTCTTTTTACCGAGTGCATAGTGAAGTCTTTGGTCAGACTATGCGAACGCACAGGCTGGCCAGAGTCTTGGATTTGCGCACCTTTAAAATTGTTGGAAATGTCACGCAAAGGCTCATTTCATATTGGCTCAGTGAAACATATTTGCAAAATTTGGAAATTCCTTGACCGTAAGTTTATACTGATTTTTAATATTCAAATGATGTAAAACAAGCAAAATGCACCGCCAAACAGGTGAATTTACACCCTGCTTTCGAAAATTTCACACTTTTTTACGTGATGTAAGTTGGGCACATGAAACACTTGACGTCATGACGTTGTTAGAAATCAAGTGAAAATTGACGCGATTTTGAATTTGTCCTAAAATTTTAACGCTACGTCTCGTTATTGCATTAAACGGATAGAACAAATGCACGTTCTTCATGTTAAACCGATAAATCTTTAACTTCGCTAACAACAAAAGCTCTCTTAAGTGAAAATACAGATTTTGTTGTTCACTGAATAAGAGATAATTCGATCTTACACTGAAACAATTGTGATCCGTCATGCGAAAAGGGACCATCTGGGAACTCTGTTGAATAATTATTTGAAAAAGAGATTGGGTCTAGCATAGATTAACCAGAAGACGGATTTCAAAAAATCTTTCACAGGATGGTAGATCGGTCATTCTTGATTCAGAAAAAAAGCTAAGTGCGGGAAGTTTCGATCCTAGTCAGTCTGCGCAATAAGTACAGTCTGACTTGGGTCGACATTTAACGTATTACCCAGATGGTCCCTTTTGACGGGTCACAATTGTTCCCTTTATCATATTAAAGCATTTCTTGAGACAGCTTGAAACAGCGTTTATCTTATCATATCGATAACTTTTGCGTATTTTCGGTTTATTATTACTTAAGTGGTTTACGTGTTGAAGAATATGTTTTTGTTAATTAGAACGACTGCTTCATGTCATTATAATCTTTAAAGAAAGCTATAGTCTGGTTCATTCAAAAGACACATAATCATCGTAATATAAGTATGATAATTGTCTTTCCATGGTGACAAAAAGCACTGTAGCACGAGTTTTGCAATATAAACGAGTTTTACATTAATCAAAACTCGTTGAGATGACAAAAACCTTATTACAATTCACTGCACAACGGGATGTGCAATAGAACGGAGAAATGTAATAAACTAGTCCATTTCGATAGCTGGGCGCGAATTGGTTGTTACTGTTACTCCCTATACACATAAAGGGAGTAATAACTGGTTCGCGCTGAGCCATCGATTTATGATATTCAATGAAAACGCGCCAACAAGGTTTGACTTGGTGTCGTTGTTTAACCGTGGTTATAATTCTAAAAGCGGCGACGCGTAACACATATTTTCACGTACAGTAAGGAATATCACAAAATTGACATTTACCTCAATCAAAAGCACTCCAATTATTTATTCAAAACATAAAAGATATTGAATGAGTGGTCATGGAATACCGAATTTATTAAACGAGTAAACTATAAACAGATAAAAACAAAGCTGTTCTGAGTTTTTATCTGTTTATAGATGACGAGTTAAACAAATTCGGTATTTTATGAGCACTTATTTTATATTCTATTCATAATATGACCCAAGATTTTGCGAAAAATCGTCAAGATTCTAAAAATTCAAATTTTCAATATTCCGCGAAATTTATTACGCCGTTTAAAACTGACGTCACAATATCTGCATTATGACATCATTTTCGCGGTTACAAAATTGCGTTGCTATACGCTCTGATTTCATTTGCATAATTACTCCACTAGTGTATTAACACCCGTGAAATATCAAAAATATTCAACGTGTTTTTTTTTCACTCCCGCGACGTGGGTCATATTATAAACTCCTTTAAACCATTCAAAAACGCCTGAAGTCTTTTCAAAATGCTTCGAAATCGATCAAATTATTCTACGATTAAAATGGCTGGTGTAGGTTTAAGAACGTCTGAATGGGACAAAAAGACATAATTATTCGAATGATTTGACATTTTTAAAGGGAGGTAATACATAATCGCATATTTCGTCCAATTTCACTCAAAACTCGGTACTCCCATTTATTCAATTTTATTTCATAACCATTCCAAAGTGAGTCACCTTATCAATTTTACGGTGTTGTTAACTGTTAGTAATAAACTCGTGGATTTTAAACAAAAACAACGACCAAGGAAATTTTATTTCAGACACTGTGGTACACTCTGCGGCTCAGGTTGTATTCTCAGCAACAGTAATGACATGCTCCAGTGGATGAAGTTCCATCTCGCTACGGGTAAAGCCCAGAATGGAGACAGTATCGTGAAATCCGACTTGATGAAACAGGCGTACTCAAACAAAAATACTCGTCATACCGCATTTGCCGAAGACTACTACACAAGACCGATAACTCCAGTGACATTGTCATTGAATACTTACGGGTTGGGATGGAGAACGGGCTATTATAGGGGTAAGATATATAGAGGAATATCGTTTGTTTCAGTGTAAGAACGATTGGTATTTTTTTGAGTGGACAACAAAGGCTTATAATTTCACGAGTGACAGAGCCACTCGTGAAATTATAGCTTTTGCTGTTCACAAAATGAAATATAAATCGACCTTACTCGAAAATCAAACGATAATTCTATTTCCTTAATGCGAATATAAGACAAGAAGTTGCAATTTACGGACAATTTTTTCCAAGCGCGTCATTTTGCATGTGATTGCTATGCAACGTTCTTGGTGGCAGTACTGATGACGTCACTTATAAGATAAAGTCAGATAGGGTAAAATGAACGAAAGCGATATGCATTTTTTATATTTCCACTGTTTTTGGCTGTTAGTTTATAAAAAATACCTACCTTTTTTCTCAATAGATAACCACAAATCGTTAAAAATGTATATTATTTATAGCCACGTTTAAGTATCCCACAAGGTGAAAAGAAACAGTATTATAACCCTCTCCATTTTTCTTTCATTTGAAGGTGCCATCATATGTTGGTTTCATCATGTCTTTCTGTACAGCATTCCGTCCGAGGACCGTAAGCGTTTCCGGACACTTACTCAAGAACGAAGTGGCCTAAGATCATACAAACCGTTTCCGGAACAGGGATAAAGCGCTGGTCTAATATAGTTACACATCAGTCGGTCATTCGGAATATCGCTCGGACTTTTCCGTTAACTAGAAAGTACCTCCGACGTAAGTGTAGTAATTTTGGGTCATATTTCGGCTTCTGGTGGTACTTCGCTAATTTTATACACTTGAAGAAAATTCAATTTTCTTACTTCTTTCCGATCGCCCGTGAAGATCTTTTGGGCATGTTATAATTTGATGACAAAACGCGTTATCAAATTATAATATGCCCATTTGTATTCTTTCGTGATTTTGTTTTATGCAACGTCATCCTAAGCGGACTCGTTGATGTTTGTGACGACATATAAACCTACATGCGAAATGACGCGCTTTCATGATTGCACTCGTATTATTCCCGAGGTCTATTCCGTAGAATCGCCGACGGTTCCCGGTTGATAGTCAGCATTAGTGATAGTTGATGACTAAATGGGTGGTACTTTTCAGGTTACAAGATCATCACACATACCGGTTCCACATGGGGATACAGGGCCATTATAACACTGGTTCCCGCTCTACAAATAGGCGTTTTTGCAGCAATGACCGGAGACGACCCCAATTACATGTTTCGTTACAACTTACATTCCTACGTCATTGACCTCTTGTCTGGCAACCAGCCTTGGCTCAATTCTTCAACGGTCTGCTCATTTCCGGAACCATGGAAAGCAAAACCAGCGAAGCCGAGCAACAATTTCGAAAGAAACAACCCGGCAATTAGGAACAAGACTCTGTACACTGGGAGATTTTATAACCACGCTTATGGCTTCATGGAGATTTATATCAATTCTTCTACGGATCAATTAGTGGCAAAAGTGGGTGTAGGTTTATATGTCTTGTATCCCCAGGATGGACAAGATGAATTTTATGGATATGGTGTCGGATTAGTGGCGAAGTCAAAGAAAATATCAAAGCTGATGTTCAAGTTTAGAACTGATAACGAGTATGCATCTGAAGTGATTGTGCCTGGGTTCAATTCTTACTTTCCACCAGTTTTTGACAGAAAACTCGCTGGAAGTGCAAGTGGAACGGCAAAATGTGTGAAGGCAGTAGCTTCTATAATGTTTACGATCGTAATGTTCGTACAGATTTTGTAATCCTACTGCTTTAATTACTAGTTTTACATTATTTGGTTATCTTCTTTTGTATTATCTCTTGTTAGTATAAACATAGCAAATACAATGTACAAATTTTTCCTCTAAAATAACATTCATTGATATATGAGCCTGTGCGAGAGATTTCCAACAATTTCGAAAAAAACGCAAAATAAAGACTCTGACCAGCCTGTGCATCCGCACAGCCTGACCAAAGTCTTCACTATGCGTTTTGTAGATAGATAAGGTCTCAAAGTATCTGCAGTTAATCAAATAACTTTATAATTACAGTATGTGACTGTCTACGCTGCTCAATGTTTGACCCTCACGAACATTTCAAATTGTTTGAAATGTCACGCACAGGCTTATATTTCGATGTTGCTGTAATTCAGAAGAGATTTTCTTTCTAAAGTTTCTTGCAAAAACGGATGCAATCACAATGTACGGGCGCTCACTAGTACCATTCATCTCTGGGATATCAAAGACAGTGTATAAAGTCCATGTCCACAAGAAGATAATTCCTACGAGTGCTCACTAAGATTCAATTTATTCTTTTCAAGAATTGTATCCGTACGACAACTATGCATTTTAAAAATTGAGTGAAACAAGGATTCTACATAACTTGTTGAAACCTCAAAGACATCTTATGAGTGCGAAATCATATGCAATTCTGAGATCGAATGAATGTTTTGCTTGCGCAGAACTACTTTTCAGGCAGAGTGAGTAATTTGCCCATTGTTTCCCAATGGTCTATGGGAGGTCACCCATGAAAACTTGGTGAATGGAATTACATGTAGGTTACCTCCCCTAACACTACTAATGTATACAAGAGGGCCATAGTGGCCCTTAATCGCTCATCTGAATTAACAATCTAAAAAATTCAAGGTATTTCTAAGATTTGACCCCATGACCTAGCTTTTTACCCTTCATGACCAAATTTCAATCTCATCCGAGAGTTCATCAAGATAATCATTCTGGCCAATTTTCATGTTGATTGGGCTAAAAATATGGCCTCTAGAGTGTCCACAAGGAATTTTTAAGATTTGACCCCGTGACCTTTTTTTTGACCCCACTTGACCCAATTTTGAACTTGTCCGAGATTTCATCAAGATCATCATTCTGACCAATTTTCAGGGTGATTTGGCCAAAAATATGGCCTCACGAGTGTTGACAAGGTTTTTCTAAGATTTGACTCCGTGACCTAGTTTTTGACCCAACTTGACCCAATTTTAAACTTGAACGATATTGAATCAAGAGAATTATTCTGACCAACTTTCAGGTTGATTGGGCTAAAAATATGGCCTCTAGAGTGTCGACAAGGTTTTTCTAAGATTTGACCCCGTGACCTAGTTTTTTACCCCACTTGACCAATTTCGTTCCCATCCGAGATAATCAGATAATCAGATAATCATTCTGACCCATATTCAGGATGATTGTGCTAAAAATATGGCCTCTAGAGTGTCCACAAGGGTTTTCTACGATTTGACCCCGTGACCTAGTTTTTGACCTCACTTGACCCAATTTCGAAGTTGTCCAAGATTTCATCATGATAATCATTCTGACCAATTTTTAGGTCAGTTGGGCTATAAATATGGCCTCCAGAGTGTCCACAAATTTTTTTTCTAATATTTGACCCCGTGACCTAGTTTTTGACCCCACTTGATCCAATTTCAAATTTGTCCAAGATTTCATCATGATAATCATTCTGACCAATTTTCAGGTTAATTCGGCTATAAATATGGCATCTAGAGTGTCCACAAGGTAAATGTTGACGATGCACGACCGGACATCAAGTAACCCCAAAAGCTCACCTTGAGCACTTCGTGCTCAAGTGAGCTAATGAAATAATGGCCAATTAATGGAAATACCGGAATACACATGATTACCGATACAGCCCGAGCAGGTGAAGTAGAGCATTCAGGTCGTGCGATAAAGGTTAATGCAAAGGGGTTTTTTTCTTTACTTTTCAACACAGGCCGCCAATCTCGATACGAGTGTCTGCATTTTTTTTCGCGTTTATATAAACACTTACCCTCTTTTCTTTATTTGAGAATGAAAATTGTGGAACACTTAATTAATATCCTTTTCTTGAATTTTTTAAGCAGATAACACCATATTTTTAATTATGAGATTGCGGAGAATCGCTTAGCATTACAAAATAAGAAAAATAGCCTAGATTATCTAATGAGGGATATCGGTTCGTTATCTCCCTTGAAATACTCCCAAAGGAGGAAGGGTCCAAATCAGTGATTACCTTGGGGTTTATCCCTATTTTCTTTGTACTGTAAGATTAAAAAATAAGCTCTAAGTCAAATATTACGCAATTTTAAGATACATTTGACGTAAAATAAATATTTATTTTCTTCTTTGCTATTGAAAACTATATCATTAATACAAATTGCATAAATAAGTATTTTGTATTTACAAAAATAAAATTCGCAACTTCCCCAAAAAATCTATGGATAAAATCCAAGGAAAATTTCTAAAAGGACCGCTAACGATTTTGGGACACCTCTGATTTGATCCACATGGCAAACAAGGGAGATAACCCACCAAAGTCTCCCATTGTCATTTCTCTCCTTTTTTGGATCAGACAATCACTCTTTTACACCCGGCATGATGCCGAAAGTTATCGAAACCTTGTAATTACAGGACTTTGGTTGACGATCTATGATATATGTTGAAAAATGTATATCTTGAGCAA
Organism: Fragum whitleyi; assembly: GCA_948146395.1. Lineage (NCBI taxonomy): Eukaryota > Metazoa > Mollusca > Bivalvia > Cardiida > Cardiidae > Fragum > Fragum whitleyi. The sequence goes on from OX411559.1 coordinate 20,157,026, forward strand.
GATGCGAATTTGGGTCGGGTCATTTTTCCAGTTATCGTAATTTTACATGTAAAATTTCTCTTTTCTCAACAAATGGAAGATCACTCTAGCATGCCAACAGAAACGTCCACAATCAGTACTTTCAGTGCTTTGATTTGATAATCTACTCCCAAGCAGAGGCCAAATTATAAGATTTTACAGTGTATGTTAAATTGGCTGTGCTTGGGCTGGGGCTAAATTTGACCTCTATGGCATGACATGAACTGACTTGGTAGAGGTCGATTACAGGATGTTACATACCAAGTATGAAAGCTATCTGTCATCTTATTAAAAATAAGTAGATTCTAAAAGATTTCGCTCTATGTTTTTATTTAAAATGGAATATGAATATGCCCATGCGGTGCCGAAATTTGACCCCAGTGTCAGGATATGTACCAACTTGTTTAAGGTCCACTGGCCGATGTTACGTACTAAATCTAAAAACTGTCTGCCTTCTGGTTTCAGAGAAGTTATTTAAAGATTTAAGATTTCTTTTTAAGAAGAAATTCGCACGGGTGGATCCTAAATTTGACCCAAAGGTCACATATGAATAAACCTTTTAAAGTTCGACTAGTTTATCTCTCATTAGAATTTAAAATTGTCTGCCTATCTGTGACAGAGATGATATAGCTCCACTAGTGTAGTCGTGTGTGCGTTCGTCCGTCAACCTTTTCTTTAAACATCTTTTTCTCTAAAACTACTAAGCTGAATTCAGCCAAATTTCAAAAGGAATCATCTTCGGTACATGCTGTTTACGATTTCTTGGTTAAATTCTGATAACATTGGAACTATTGGTAGTCGAATCACCGAAAAATGGTCACAGGTGATTAAAAAAAGTCTTCCTCTCTAAACCCACAGGTCAAAATTCAACAAAAATTCTAAGTAATGATGCTTAGAAACTTCTCGGTAACCCCAGTGATTCATTTTGAAATTTGAAAAAGGGGGTTCCTAGGACTCGCATAATTTGAAACAATGAGTCCCATCTTGATCCCAGCTGCACATCGGCATAAAGGCTGTAGAAATATTGCATATTCATATAATAAAATCATAGCTTTATCTTATCGTTGGGTTATTTCATTTTGAATTTTATATCACATGTCCTTAGATAGCTTGTTTGGCTTGTATAGTGTCAAAATGTTGGTCATTTTCACACTTCAATATGAAAGATATATTAACAACATCTCCAAAAATTTTGCATCCCAGGGACTGACATATTTGAAAAATATGATTCCTTTGAGAAATATGTCACCATTGTGCATCTTTGATGCGGGATGCGCACCAAAATTAATCACTGTAACCCAGTGTCGCTAAATTCCGTAAACTATATTTATAGGCCCTGGGGCAACTTGCTAACGTTTCCACATTCTCAAGATTTTTTTGATAATAATTGAACTAATTTTAGTCTGCATCAAACGTCATTTCTTTTTTAATGCATAGATCTATTCAAAATTTAAATAGCCCGATGAAGCTTTCTTTTAGAAGTCACGACAAATACGTCATAGATTACGTCATCGGAGATAATATTTTCGTTAGCCTATTTTCATCATGCAAAACAAGTATCCGAACTCTTGATAAATCATTTAAAGAAAATCTAGTCGAATCAGCCTACGCTGTACTGATAATTGTGACTTTGTCATATATATTTTCAAACATATCCCAAATATAAACTGCCCTGTCGAAGCATTTTTGATGTCACCGGCATTGATGAGGGTTCAATGCGAAACTGTCGTAACTCCATTTTTAAAACTTCACAGGAGAGACCAAAACCCACTCCTTTTTCCATTGTAGATTGTTTTTTGAAATGCTTGATATGCTTCAATAACTACATAAAACCAAGATGTCTTATTTTCAATGAGATAATCAATAGATAGATAAACCAAACACAAATGTCTATTATGATGAAAAGGAGAGTTACGACAGGTTTGCTCCCGAAAACATATAGATCTTAAATAATATGCTCATGAAAAACTGTCGAAACTTGACATAGGACGGTTTTGCATCTTAAACCATTAAGAATAGTGGGATTTTATGCGATACTGTAGTATCGAGAAGAATTAATTCAACGCATTACCTCAATGGCTTACTTTCAATACTTGGGATGAGATAAACTTCGGAATGAACTGCAAGAAATAAAAGATTTTGGATTTATCTTGTATTTTGTGTTTTTCATGTGATAATTTATTTATCACTTTAAGTTCTCATTTCTTAAGTTCAGCCATTTTTAGGTCTCATGAGATTTCTTATCTTAAATTTAAGACCATTTGGTAGCCCCGATGTGACATATTGTGTGAATATGAGTTTATTAGATTGAAATGAACTTGAGTTAATTAGATTGAAATGAACTTAACCCTTATTTTGCTAGAATCACATCCTTTTCAAGATAATATTATTTTTATAAGCACTGAAAAAACTAGAGGGTGTAAGTTTATTTTACAGTCTGTTTTTAAACCGACGATTCGCTCAGCGACCAAACACTTAACCCACAATCATCGAGGCACAAGTCGGCTGTAAACACTTTGGTGCAACCACATTAGACTGGCTTTCAACTCTCATTTGTACCCATATATACACTTGGGTGAAGAGGAGCAACGTGGATTTAATTTTTTGCTCAGAAAAATTCCCGTGGTCTTGTCGAGATTCGATCCCGGGACCTCCCGGGACCTTCCGGTCCCAAATCACCGTCCTAATCACTGGACCACGGACAAGTTTGAGTGTCTTATTTTTGTAGCTGGTGTAGATTCAGATTAGATTGCATGTGTGTCAATTCATTTAAACGGTCTTTCAGAATGCATTAAAACTAATTTCTAATATGAAGGGTCCATCTTTGGTCATTTAAACCTACTGTTTGCTTTTAAGTGAAAGGTCATTTAAATGGTTGGCCTTCAATGTGACGTTGGCCCTGAGGGTGACCTTGAGACGGAAACCTGCAGTTTCTGTCTATGAATGTGAACGATGAAACTGGACTGATTGTTTGACTAGTAAAGTAAACCTGTGATATCAGGCTTTTAATATCTAAGTCATTTTTCATGTCAAAATTACAAATGTTGTGACAATAGAACATGTTGTTTTTGACCTGAGTCTGAAGATATTGATCAACACATTTTACTTGAAAACAATAAATTGGCTTTTACAAAGGTATTTCTGTTGCTCAAACAGATTATGCAAAGCATTCTTATAGGTAGATCCATCTCTTATATTCTTATGCTGTACCTACAATTCCAGATACTACTTCAAAGGGAGCTAGTGATTTCACAGCGATTTTCAACTTGATATAAAACAAAAACGGCGTTTCATCATTCAATTTCTCTATGTTACTGATTTATTGGAGGAAGCCAGAAAGTCAATAAAATTATTGAGAGGGAAGAATCTTGAATTTTAAAAAACATTTTATCTGATTAAATTAAGTACAACAAGAACAACTTTAAAGCACAAGTGTTTGAGACCAAATTTTAAGAGCACTTCGTTAGCCAAGAAAAAGCAGTATGTCCAGGTATATTATTTGTCAAAATGAAGCTATTTATGAGTAGAAGCAGTTAAGCAACATTAGACCGCCATAGCTATAGCGGTATAGCCAAAACATTGTGAAAAAGGGTCATTTTGTACAGAACAAGCAGCTACATGACGGCTGGATAGAATAGCCTCATATTTTAACAAAGTAAAGTCTAAAGTACTATCCAATAAGTCAGTAAATTGTAATTAGAATTTACCTGGTTATTTCTTTAATCAATTTCACTTGGCAGAAGAAGAAAATAAATAATGATGTACTGGTGGTATTAATTGTTTTATGCACAAGGTAAGCAGATCGGAGTTGTTTTTTTTTTGTTTTTTTTCTTTGCTGATTAGAGTACAATCACAATTCCATCGAGATAGAGATATATCAGCTGGGATTGGAGTTGATCGAAGTTTTTTCAACAAGTCTACTTGAAGCTCCTCCCCATTGTCTTATATAAAAAAATGGTTAGGCTCCTGTGACTGCCCCTAGGTCTCTGAGACATCGGGCCTCCAGTTTATGACTTGAATTGAAGGGGTTTTATTTATTCCGAACATACTTTTCTGCATGTGTGTTTGTCTCAAAGTTTTTTCAAATTATGGGAAAGTGTCTTAAATTCAAAAGGTCTTTAAAGAAAATTTCCTTCATCAAATATGGTTTGTTTTTATTCTAAACATTCTGATAATAGCAGCCCATTGAGAAGTTGAGTATACTTTTGTTTTTTGTTTTTGTTTTTAGTTGCAGATTCAATTGTTGAGTGAATAGAATATTTTTCGTTTTGGGTATGACCCTTTTCTTAATAATGGTGACTTAATAACGACAACCCAAATCAATTCAATTAGTGCAAGTACATTCTAGATATTTATTTTTATTTCGTGCAGAGCAGTTATCATTGAAAAAACTCAAATTACATTTAGCTTTTGAATAACGTTGGTAGATAAAATCATACACACTGACAACGGTGAATGCTCTCCATACTTTGCTTTCAACTCGAGCTGTCGAGCTTCTTTATAGTTTTGATAGGACACACAAAATCACACTGATCCTTTGTAGGTTTGTGAAAAGAAATATTGTACTGAAATATTGATGAATGCAAATATAAAACCTTTTCCAGTACAAAATTCCTTACACAGAAAGAACATTTTCTTGGAGTTAGGCCACTACTCAAATATTGTCTTTGTGAGTCTTTCCTACAGTTGTGACTCTCTACTGTAGGAAATCTCTTAATGTGGGTTTTCACAATGCTCTCTTCTTCAAAACCTGTTTTGTTTGGCCTATTATGATGTAAAACTAGTCCTAATGATGAATGCCCAATTTTTTTTGCAGTACGCACATACATTTCTCAGATAGGGACAAAGTATTGAGAAAAAAGGTCTTACATTCTTTTACAATATTTGAGGTTTCATTATTTTCAACTGGCAATCTATATTTAAAGGAGTTTTTTCGTCTGTCTGAGCAACCTTTTGCTTGGCGCTTTGGTCGCCGAATACAGAACTCTGTAAGGAAATGTCTCTGTTTATCATAATCCACTTAAGCCAAAAAAAAATATTTTTGTCTTTGGGATATGCTTTTATTTTTGTGGCATTTGTATCTACAGTTAAGACCACGTCAATGTTTGATTAATCTTGCCACTTTAAATTCCCCTAGCATAATCACATAGTCTTTGCCCTCGTTTCTAAATCGCTTACTAACATTCCTCTTCCATAAGCTAAGATCTCTCACTTTTAAGCTCACCTGAGCACGAAGTGCTCAAGGTGAGCTATTATGATCGTCCAATGTCCGTCGTGGTTCGTCCACTATTTCCTTAAACACCTTCTCCTAAACCTGTTGGCAAATCTTGACATGGATGTTCCTTCGGTCCAGTTCTATCAAACTTGTTAAAATAAAAGAAATCCACCCCAACTCTCCCTTTACCCTTAACAAGAAGGGTGAAGATAGGAAAATCTTCAAAATTCTTCTTCTGCTTTCATATTTGCTATGTAGCATCATCTAGTTGGTCTCTACCAAGTCTGTTCATGTTAAGGCCCTTGGGTCATATTTGGGCTCCTTTTTGGCGCAACCCTTTTTTAGCTCATCTGAGCACAAAGTGTTCAAGGTGAGCTATTGTGATCGTCCAATGTCCGTCGACAGTCTGTGCGTCATGCACGATTTATTTAAACATCTTCTCCTCCTAAACCATTGGGCAAATCTTGATGACACTTGGCAGGGATGTTCCTTGGGTCAAGCTTTACCACAATTGTTCAAATAAATGAAATCAGACCTTTACCCTTAACGAAAAGGGTGAAAATATGAAAATCTTCTTCTCTAAGATGGCAGCCAGCTTTCCTTTAACATTTGGTATGTAGTATCATCTAGCATCATTTAGTGGGCCTATACAGAGTTTGTTTGTATCAAAGCCCTTGGATCCTATTTGGGCTCCTTCCGGGCGCATCCCTTTTATCATAGAAACAAAAAACGAAAATATTTAAAAAAAAATCTTCGCTGACTTCAGAAGACATAAGCTTTCATATTAGGTATGTATCATCATCTTGTTGACCTCTACAAAGTTTTTTATATATATATAATGATCCTAGGGTCACATTTGGGCTCCCCCAAGGCGCGTCACTTTTACAAAGAGTGAAAAATTTAAATAATCTTCTCCGAGGCCAGAATGCAAACAGCTATTATATTTAGCCTGTTGCATCATCTAGTGGACTTTATGAATTTTGTTCATATCAAGACCCTGGGGTCAAATTTAGGTCCTACACGGGCACATACTTTTTTTACATGGAAGCAAGCTACGAAATCATAAAAAGAATTCTCTGAAACCAAAAGGCGGAAAGCATTCATATTTTGTAGGTAGCATAATCTAGAAGGCCACTAATCAAGTTTTTTTTATATGTCAAACCTGATTGGGTCAAATTTGTGCTCCTCCTGGGTGAACTCCATTTTACATTGAAACAAAGTGAGATTTTTTTCAAAATATTCTATGAAAGCAGAGGGCAAAGAGCCTTTATAATAGGCATGTAGCATAATCTAGTGGACCTTTACCAATATTGTGCATTTCATACTTCTTGGGTCAGGTTTGGGCCAAACGTTGCTCTTGTTATTGACCTCTACAAAGTACAAATATATATATATATAATGATCCTGGGGTCAAATTTGGCTCCTCCAAAGCGCATCCCTTTTACAAAGGGGTCAGGTTTGGGCTCAGCATGGGTGCACCCTATTTAACATAGACACAAAGTGGGATATCTCGGAAAATCTTCTTCGCCGAAACCGAAAGGCAGACATCTTTCATATTTTGTGTGTAATAGCGGACCTCTACCAATATTTTCATGTCTCGCCCCTGGGGTCACATTGTGGCTCTGAATGGACCAACCCCATTTTGCATAGATACAAAGGAAAAAATCTATAAAAAACTTGTTCTCTCAAATCTGCAGGGACTTTTCATAATAATTTCATTTCTTTCTTAATTTTATCAAGTTTGTTATTTCATGTCCCTATGTTTAAATAAGGTTTGTGCCTAGGCATACCCTTTATACAAAGAAACAAAGCAAGAAACAGGTGAATAGCTGGATATTTAATTCCCCACAGTAAAAATATACCCTCCTCCATCATAATCTCTGACTTTGGCGATGGTATTACAGATCAGTTCATGTTCAGAATCTAGGTGTTGACACCGTTACTGAAAATCAAACTACGATTAGAGGGATATCTTCCAAATTCCAATTTTTTGAGAGGCTGATAACATATCTAGGCGATTTCCATCTTCCATTTTACCATCAAGTATCCTACCAGATGGGCAGATACTTTAGCATCTCTTGAGAGCTTGAACAGCATTTGCAACACATTGACGTCCACATGAAGCAAAATATGAATCATCTTGATGTCTAGAGACCTGGAGCATTTCATCTGCAATAAATTTTACTGATAAGAATCATAACGCCCCATTCCTCTAAATGCAAAGATGCAAAAGTACCATGTTTGTTACATATTGTACATACATGTATATATTGTTTAGTGCGCATGTCCATATATTCTGAATACTTGTGAGACCCAGACGTGGTCCAGTTAGTCTGTTGATTAAAGTTGAATGTAACGCACGTATTGTGTTCATATATTCTCCCTTTATTATTATAATACCACATACATGTATGTGGATTATCAACCACTCCAAAAGTAACAATGTTAGTCTTTTATTGCCTCCCTGGGCATGTTTTACTAAACATCTTACGATCATTTATGCGCAAGTCAAAAATTAAATTTGCTTCTAAAGTAGTAACTGAATATGGAATTCTGCAATGCATCATCTCAATGGAATCGTCTTCTAAAGAAAAAATGTTCGCGTTTTTTTTTTTTTTTTTTTTTTTTTTTATTATTATTTTTTTTTTAGGGGGGGGGGGGCATAATTATGGGCGTGCCTGGATGGGGCTTATTTTGAGCCCACGATCGTTGAACAACATCTCCAGAACCGCAGAATGTTCCCTGTGTTATCCTTTTTTAAAGATAGTTCACGAAAATTTGATTGACCTATATATATGGGCGTTGCAAAGCGGGGCTAATTTTAAGCCCAAAGTCTTTGAACGACATCTCTTGCTAAACCACTAGGCCCATTTCAAAAAAACCTTACCAGAATGTACCTTGGGTGACCCTTTTTGAGAGGTACTTCACGAAATTTTGATTGCCCTATAAATGTGTGCATTGCAGGGCGTTTTTTGAGCCCGAAATCTTTGAACAACATCTCTTCCTAAATCACTGGGCTTATTTCAATGAAACTTTACCAGAATGTTCGTTTGATGACCCCCTTCAAAAGTTGTTTTCCAAGTTCAATTTGCCCATAAACATGGGCGTGGTAGGGCGGGGCTTTATTTGAGTTTCCTCAGGAATAAATTGGTGGGAAGAGTTTATTATCATTTTAATTTTTGAAATAACATCTCTTTTTCATCAATTAGGAAAATGTGAATGCAACTCTGCCAGAATTTGAGTTACTCAGTGGATGAGATTCACTGGACCAATCAAATTGTGGCTTACAATCCCTATAGATTTGGTTTCCCTTCGTTTCCCTCGCCTAAAAAGCTTTGCTAAAAAGTTTAAAAAAAAAACGAGTACATGCGTTTAAAAGTGACAAAGTGCATGCCTCTTTATAAGCCAGGCCTTCATCGCTTTTAGCGCTTTGATTTCTGTGTAGGCATAGACAGGCCTAGGTAATATAGCTTTTTAATCTGATGTATTTGACCAGTGCTCCTCTTATTTAAGAGAGCAGACAGTGTAGACTAAAATGAGACCGTATGCATATATGCATAGACATATCTAGGACTTTGAAATTCAAACGCATTCAGAAGGCGATCGTGAATCCGGCAAAGACTACATACAATAAAAGCAATGTGCGCTGTGACAAAAGATTCATGCTCCCTTTTTATAATCTGAGCCGGTTGGTGAATAATCAAAACATCGTAACTACAGCTTGAATAAACTGTAGTTTCCGTGTTCTGATCATTCATCAATGATAAGTTTCAACAGATGATTAATTATTTTGCGTACATTGCTTAATGGGAGTAACGCCCTTGGTATGCACCTGCGCGGGCTGGTCTTAGTACATACTGGGGCTGTCTGCCAAAGGTTTGTGTTCATAAGGTTTTTCTTGACAAACCATTAGATGGGTTAAAGAAACTTGAAACCTTTATGGTTAAATAAACTGGGTCAAGATACATGTATCACAAGACATGTAGGACAAACAAGGAAAATAACCGCTTTCATACAATAATAGCTTTCGTTACTCCCCTTTGACCGTGTTTTAAAGGGATATTCTGTCACGTGATAAATATACATGTATGTTGGTCATTTTGACAGATAAACAAAGTTGAACCCTGTGTCGAAAATGCATTGTCACTGGCGGGATTGCAAGGTAAACTTATGTTGGTTATTATTATTACAAGTTTTTGTTTTATGATAGATACTGTAATCTTATCAAGCTTTTTAAATGAATTCCAAAATACATAAATCAGCTTGAAGATGTGATAAATTGATAAGGAAATGGTGTACTACATAGTTCAGTTTTGTATTTACTATTTTGGAATGAAATCATTGTATGATGAAGCAATTGAATTATTGATGCTTAACTATTGCAACAAGAGTCTCTAGTTTCCCTCCTCTTTTAATCCCGGTCGCACATTTTCTGGGTGTCACGTCACCGATTTTATTGTTGCGTATTTCGGTAAAGGGGGTTCGAACATAATAGAAAGGGGGGGGGGTCATTTTTTCTAAATACATGTATTAAAAACTTTCGATTGGATTTCTCTGTAAGAATTAAATAAACCGGTAACAGCGGTGGTTCGTTTGGGACAGTACCGCCACTTTTATACATCTGACAAAATATCGTGGACAAGCGATGTCTCCTTTCCCACAATTATTGATTCCGATCACATAGGATGGTTGCTTTGCACACTGTATACCAAATTTAGCGAGGCGTGTAACCGCTTTAAATTTTGGTCAGGCTGAAATTTGGAAAAAAGAGGAAATGATTAAGGACAGTGGGGGATCCAGGAGTTCTATAAAGGGGGCTCGAACATACATGTCGGGGGTCGTTTTCCTAGTCTTACACAATTTTATTCCTTATCCTGCTGAATTTGAATATTTTTAACTGAAATTTCTCACTATTTTTTTACACATGAGGAAATCTGCTCCATGATATTTTTTTCAGAAATCAAATAGAATACAGACAATATATGTTAACCCTTTCCTGTTTTACAAAATTTTGGACTTGTCCAAATTCAAAGGTTTTGCAGACAAAAATTTAAAATGGATTTAACTTGAAAAATAACCATTCTGTAGGGTAGAAAATAGTGTGGAAAAAAGAAGAAATTGCTTGTCAGAAGCAATTTCTTCTTTTTTCACAATGTTTTCTCGATCATAAAATCACAGGCACGTAAAAAGCAGGGATTAAACAGGAAAGGGTTAAGATCAGACTGCACAACTGTGCAGACAGATCTTAGTATATGCTGTCTTCCAGAGCTTTATTTCCAACAGGGATATTTCATAAACAGTGGAAGAAGCGTTCATTTAAAATGTCCATGATAATTGATTGATTGAGCTTAAGAGGGGGAGGTCGTTTGATCCCCCCACCCCCCCTCTGGATCTGCCAATGAAGGAGTACAGGGTTATGTACCTTCAAAATCTATCCAAGTATGCAACAATAAGTTTCAAATCGAAAACTTGATGTTTACCATATTTCTCCTAATAAATGCTTCTGGGAGCTATACAAATAAAAGAACATTGAACTTTCAGCAGCTGTAATTTCATGAAGAAAAATATCTTATCAAATTGATATCTTTTTTTTTATTATTCATTTTAGTTTACCTTTGATATATATGAGGTTTATTGTAAATTTGATACAGATACCTGTAGACGCATACCATATTGCTCCTATTAAACACTTTTGGAGCTATACAAATAAAATAAGAAACAATTGATTTATGTTTCCATTTCATTAAGAATGATATCCTATCAAAATGATATCTTTTTTCTTTTAGTTTACCTTTGATAAATGTGAGGTTTATTCGAAATTTAATAGAGATACCTGTAAATGCATCAGATTAAGAGATAGAGGGGGTATTTTGGTTTTCAAATTTAAATATTTCATTATTCCTAACTTAAACCCTATGTTGTTGGTACTCATTTGAAACTTCTTGTCAAACAATTCAAATGAGTACCCAGAACATAGGGTTTTATGAGAAAATAAAGATATAAGACTGGTTTTACACCCTCTTAAATGGACACCCTGATGCCTACCATATTTCTCCTTTTTAGCTCACATGAGCACGTAGAATGTCCGTCGTCAGTCGTGCGTTGTGCGTCGTCCGTCGTCTGTTGTTGCGTCGTCCACAATTTCTTTAAACATCTTCTCCTCCTAAACCAGTGGGCCAATCTTGATGAAACTTGGTAGGGATGTTCCTTGGGTCAAGCTCTACCAAAGTTGTTCAAATAAATGAAATCCACCCTTAACTTTCCCTTTACCCTTAACAAAAAGGGTGAAAATATGAAAATCTTTAAAAATCTTCTTGTATGAAACCAGATGGCAGACAGCTTTCATATTTGGTATGTAGCATCATCTAGTGGACCTCTACCAAGTTTGTTCATATCAAGACCCTGGGGTCATATTTGGGCTTTGCCCGGGCCCAACCCTTTTTACATAGAATCGAAGAGCGAAAATCTTTAAAAATCTTCTTGTATGAAACCAGATGGCAGACAGCTTTAATATTTAGTGTGTAGCATCACCTAGTGGGCCTCTACCAAGTTTGTTCGTATCAAGACCCTTGGGTCATATTTGGGCTTTGCACGGGTGCATCCCTTTATCTCTTATGAGCACGAAGGGTAAAAAAATGAAAATCTTCAAAAATCTTCTTCTCTGAAACCAGAAGGCAGACAGCTTTCATATTTGGTATGTAGCATCATCTAGTCGACCTCTATCAAGTTTATTCATATCAAGACCCTAGGATCATATTTGGGCTCCACCCGGGCGCAGCCCTTTTTACATAGAATCAAAGAGCGAAAAACTTTTAAAATCTTCTTTAATCGAAACCAGAGGGCACACTGCTTTCATTTTTGGTATGTAGCATCATCTTGTGGGCCCCTACCAAGTTTGTTCATATCAAGACCCTTGGGTCATATTGGGGCTCCACCTGGGCCCATCCCTTTCAGCTCATCTGAGCACGATGGGTGAAAATGGGAAAACATTAAAAATCTTCTTCTCTGAAACCAGAAGGCAGACAGCTTTCATATTTAGAATGTAGCATCATCTTATGGACCTCTTCCAAGTTTGTTCATATCAAGACCCTGGGGTCACTTTTGGGGTCCACCCGGGTACATCCCTTTTTACAAAGAATCAAAGAGCAAAAAGGCATTTCTGTTGCTCTTCGCTGAAAACGTTCCATGGTATTGACCTTAGGCAATTATCTTCTTTTTGACATCTGCCTATATATCTATTTAATGTGATGTCCCAGGGGTCATAGAGACTCAGGTGAGCGATCTAGGACCATCTTGGTCCTCTTGTTTGATTTATTCCCCATTCATGAAGAAACTGCAGGCTATATTTTATCAAATTGATATTTCTTTTTTGTTTCCTCCAATAATTTTGTGGTTAATTTCCTCAAAACAATCCTTCAAACGATTGTTTAGATGAAATTTACCTCAAATTAGAGAATAAAAGACTCAGAAATCTTCAAAATCTATGTTATTCTCAATAAACAGGAATATGGGGAGGCGCTGCCACAATAGCGCAATTGGTTGTGCAACACTCTTTATCTTCAACAAAAACATGCCATAAGTTTGATCCCCAGGGATAGCACATATCTTGTCATGTCTGTCATTTGTCTAACTCTTCCTCCAGTAGCTGGAGGCTAGGAAAAGGTGTAATGGTAGTACTGGTGCGAGAAATACCGGAAATCATTTGTTAAGTGCTCCAGCCTCTGCAAAAAGCTGCATTAAAATAAAATGCATTCAAACAAAACAATAAATTGGGAAGGTTCTCTTATTATAGAAAATACAGTACTTGCATGGTATTGGTGTAAGTGTTGGCCCCCTATTGTTTTTTTGAAAAGGAGAAAGTTTGAAACCTTGTTCAGGCTGTTGATCACCAATCTCTTTTGAATCAGGCATTAATAGAAGCATTTTTCTGCATGGCTAAATTGAGAATTATATTAAATGAATATTTCCATCATGACCCTTTTGACCCTGGGAATTTCATAGTCAGGGGGCAATGACTCCTTAATTTGAAAAGAGAGAATGGCCACTATATCTTGATTTTATTTCAGGCATGGGCAGATTTTGGATTACCATTGACTACCACCAGTAATGAAGCCAGCAAGTTATTTGATGCAAATGTCACACAGGTAAGCTGCTGGAACTATTTAGAGCATTGGCTTCATTTTAGTCTTGATGTTGTTGCAGGGTACATGATTGTAACAAAAAGTTTGTGTATTCTAATCACCCTGTAGTTATTGGTGAAAGCGTAGACAATTGACAATTGAAATGTTTTCACTTATGACATAAAAGGTCAAAGAGAACCCTGGAGTTCTATTAGAATCATAACATTTTCATTAGCTAGGGTTGGGCTTTAATTAGAGGCTACACTAAATATTGATGGCACAGTGTGAACTAGTTGTAACTGCCTTTAAACATAAAGGCACTTACAACTGTTTTGTACTGAGCCGTCAATTTTGGTTAAGATGATGAACAAATGGCCAAAGATTGCTATATACTTACAAGTACTTAGTCATCACTAATACCAAAGGTGAAAAAGGAATAATTAAATTCACTACAATCCCTCATACCTCTTCATCAATGTTTATATTCAGCATTGAGATTGATATCACCCATAGGCATTTTCAGAAAACAAGTAAACATATAAGGCCACATACCAAGGTCAAACACATTCAAATTAAAAGAAAGTGACATGACCAATAACTTCAAGACTATTCAAGATACACTATTCCTATGTGGCATGATGATAGCTCATACCAATATATAGGCATCTGCAAATAGCAAGGTCAATGTCACATGTCAAGGTAATGTATCAAGGTCAAAGGTAACCTAGAGAAATAATATTTGTTATTACTTCAAGCCTTTGTCAAGACACTAAATCCATATTTGGATTGGTGATTAAGGCCAAATAGTAAAGTCAAGATCACCTGTTAAGGTCAAATTGCTTTTTTTGTAAGATGTAATATAAATTGAGTCTGTGTTTTATACACTCTCCGCAATTTCATATGTGCTCAAAGCAAAGCAAAGCTTCTGGACAGCCTGTGCAGCTGCACAGTCTGACCAGAGTGTTCACTATGCACTGTATTGAAAGGTATTGTCTTAATTGCTCCTCAAGCAGTCATCATATATTGTTATTGCACTGTGTCGTCTACACTGTTAAAAGTTTGTACCTCGCACATGACTGTGAAATTGTTGGAAATGTCACCAAAGGCTCAATCACCTTTTCAGTATGTGGGTTGGTATGATGATGACAGTGTTGGTGGTATTGACAAATCTCTGTCTGATATGATAGCAGCTGATCCACACTTTGGTAAGTGGTATGTAGGTTTGGTTTGTGGGTGGGGTAGAAAAAAATTTAATTACAGTCATTGGGGTGGAATGATAGTAACAATGTTACATGGTGGCATTGATAAATCTCTGTCTAATATGATAGCGCCTGATCCACACTTTGGTAAGCTGTATGAAGGATGGTTTAGAGGGGTATAAAAATGTTTATTACAGTTATTGGGGTGGTATGTCTGTTTGATTTGATAGCTGCTGTGCCTAATTTTGGTAAGTGGTATTCAGGTTGGTTTGGTGGGTGGGGTAGAAAAATGTTAATTACAGTTATTGGGTTGGTATGAAGGTTACAGTGTTACATGGTGGCATTGACAAATCTCTGTCTGATATGAAAGTAGCTGATCCACCCTTTGGTAAGTGGGATTTATGATGGTGTGTGGTAGGCTTGGTAGAAATTGTTAATTACTGTTATTAGGGTGATATGATGGTTACAGTCCTGCGTGGTGGTATTGACAAAATTTTAATGTCTGTTTGATGTGATAGCTACTGAACCTATCTTTGGTAAGTAGTGAGTAGGTTGGTTTTGTGGTTTGGGAAGAAATTGTTATTTTCATTTATTGGTTTGGTATGATGGTTACAGTGCCACATGGTGGTATTGACAATTCCCTGTCTTAAATGAAAGCAGCTGATTCGCACTTTGGTAAGTGGGATTTATGTTGGTTTGGAAGAAATTGTAAATTACAGTTATTTGGTTGGTATGATGGTTACAGTGCTACATGGTGGTATTGACAAATCCCTGTCTTATATGAAAGTTGCTGATCCACACTTTGGTAAGTGGGATTTAGGTTGGTTTGGTAGGTTTGTTGTTTATCTTGGAGAAATGAACCTATAATTAGAGAAAAGACTCACAAAATTAAAGAAATTCAGATTATTTTGAAATAATGTTTTCTAAATAATAAGTTAGGGGGTATGTTACTATTTTGTATTATGCATGTAACAGATTTGAATATATATGTATTAATTAATTTTGTCAAAGTTCTCTGAAACTAGAATGATCGTTCAAGCATGCTTTCTTCTTTGCATGCCCCCGTATCGAGAGATCGGGGGCATATTGTTTTACTCATGTCCGTCTGTCTGCCTGTCTGTCTGTCCGTCCATCTGTCTGTCCGTCCATCTGTCTGTCCGCCAGTCTGTCTGTCCCTCCGTCTGTCCGTCTGTCTGTTCGAAAACTTAACCAAACTTAACCTTTGCCTTTTCTCCAAAAGTATTTGACATACAAAGCTGTACACCAAAGTCAAGGTCATGTGAAAAGGTCAATATCATCTGTCAAGGTCGTCAAGGTCATGTGACAAGGTCAAGGTCATCTGTCAAGGTCAAACTTTAAAAAAAATGCTGTTAGGGGGGCATTCGTGTTTCACAAACATATCTTGTTTCATATAAGAAATTTTGTTACCCTCTGATACATCAAGGGGTCAGTGCAAGACTATTGTAAGTGCCTATATACTTATAGGCAGTTACAATAGTGTTGCACTGACCCCTTGATATGCATTTTATGCAAGGCTGTTTTTTGAAAATCCCCAAGGTGCTGTGATCACCTTGGTGTTGTTTGTTTTGGCGTTGGTGTGACAAACTTAATGTGACCTTGGTCATATCTTTGTTGTTGTTAAAAATATCTGCATTAAACTTTGCATGTGTGTTCACCATTCACAAAAGCTATCCACACTGTCAAGGGGGATAATACTGGAAGCATAATTGTTAAAATTATGCCCCTTTTTGGACTTAGATTTTTTGCATTATCTATCACCTGGAGCTAAGCCTTACAACCGTAGGCGGTGCTCTTGTTCTTGTTTTGGTGAGCTGTTTTGGAACAAAATATTGAGATAATTTCATCCCCTTGGCATTGTTGGCATGACAAACTCTGACGTCGATCTCCATTTTGTTACTAGTCAAGACATCAACTTGTAACTTGGTATCTGTTTTCACCATCACAAGACAGATTTATACTATCAAGGGGGATAAATCTATTACCATTTTTGTAAGGAATTATGTCCCTCTTTTGACGCATAAATGTTACCATCTTGCATCTGTAGCCAAGTGTTGGCATCACCATGTGATTTAATATTTTCAAATATTTATTGAACAGAATTCTTTGATACTCCAGTTTTACATGGCAGGACATTTAATTTCTATTTATAGTTATGGGTCATGTGATCAAGAATGGACTTGAACTTCTTGGAACAGCAACAACTGTTCGACTGAACAGCCAACTAGGTCGTGATATATATGACATGGCAGTGATTGCAGACGGTCAGAAAACTTTAACAGATCGTGAGAGAAAACATGTTAATGCTGTGAAACTATGGTCAGAGGGGTAAGATAAAATTAGCGTAGCTCAGTGGTAGTGATGGGAAGATTAATCGATTATAATAGATAATCAGATGGTTTGGGTTTCTGATTGTTATAATCGACCAAGAAATTTCATAATGGATTATTCAGCTCTGAACACTTAAATGAAAGCTATTATATTTTTTTTTTTTGAAAGCCAATATATTCTTTTTTAATGGCTCAGCTTGAATCAGTTGTAACTGCATATATGTATATAGGCAGCTACAATTGTTTCATACTGAGCCATCAAGTTGGTAGAAAAATCTGCAGAACCAGGCTTTAGAACTTGAAGTTTAAATGAAATTTCACATTCTTTTCTTCAAAGGATGATTTCTGGACTGCTGTATTGATTGTGATTTGAAACCAATTGCCCAACACTAATCAGCTAGGCTGTCAATCCTGGGGTCAGGAGTTCAAACCACGGCACAGCCAACTTTCATCCTACATTTTACAAACATCAATGTGACACAAGTCATTTGTTTCCTAGTAAATTGGTGTATGATAAAAATTTGAGTAGATTACTGAGCTACCTCGCTGTGCTTGGGCTGTAAAACAAAATGTTTGAAACAAAAACCACAAAACTTTAGCTGGTAATTCAAGGTTTATCACAACCTGAAATGACATTTTACTATACAAATAACAAAGTGATACCATAGCTATACAGTCTTTGAATCTCTTGTCATGCATGCATGAACTGATGTGTAAATTTGTATACAAATGTAATAAATTTTGATATACGAGGGGTGTTCAAGAAGTCTGTGGACTTTCTTTATAACTCGAAGACTGTCCAACAGAAATCATTGGAATAAGCATATGACAAATATTAGATATTAAGGATTGAATGTTTAACATTTTTATCTCACCAAGTCACTTATTGCAATCAACAGGCCTTGCCAAAGAGTCATACATGATTTCAAGTGGCACAGAGACTAGTTCACATGGTTAACTCTTACAAATTCTGTGACTTTAGTAGCACTAATTATATTACAAAACACTCAGAAACATTTCTCTGAATTTCTTGCTATTTCAATATGGTACAATGGTATTTCAGGATAATTTATTGGTTGAAACAAATTTTATTATGTGAATAGAGTACCTCGATAAACATAGGTAGTAGATAGAATGCAACTACATTCGTCAGAAGCCAATGTCAGTTTGGGTTCTGTAACAGAAATTGGTACTCTATGAGAAAACTTGATTTGACACCTAGTTAGCACTAACACATCAATATTTCCACTTCAAAAAAACCAAACTATTTTGAAAAAACAAGTGTAATAACTTGCATGTTAGAAAACTTTTTTGGGGGAAACAATGAAGGACAAGTAGCAATTGTATGTAAAAACTGCTACTCAATTAACCCTTTGCTGTTTAATCCCTGCTTTTTACGTGTCTGTGATTTTATGATTGAGAAAACATTGTGAAAAAAGAAGAAATTGCTTCTGACAAGCAATTTCTTCTTTTTCCACACTATTTTCTACCCTACTGAATGGTTATTTTTCAAATTAAATCCACTTTAAATTTTCGTCTGCAAAACCTTTGAATTTGGACAGGTCCAAATTTTTTGTTAAACAGGAAAGGGTTAAAAGACATCAGGGCATTTAGATGTCTAATGATAGCTGATTAAAATGCTCTGATCTGGATATTGATGGTAAAATTACACATTTAGCAATCAATTGTATCAAACCAAAAGTTGGAGTGATTTGATTGAATAAATTTCAATTACAGTTTGTGTTTTGACTACCGCTTTGTCATTGATGTACATTAGATGCTTGTGGTATATGTCTCTTGGCACTTAGTGCATGTGTTTAGCCGTTTGTATAATAAACAATATAATATGATAAATAATGTTGACAGAAATTGAGTGTGTGAGCAAAGGCAAGAAAGCACAAAAAATGATATGATTTATATTCTTACAGTTAACTGTCTTTGAGATATAGCCTTAGTAATACTGCATCTACATTCTTGTTTGTACATTTAGCAGACAATAGAATTTTTCAACTGGTTCAAATGGAGAGACTCTAATAAGATCACATCAGGGCCTGAGGTTATAAAACTTTTTTCAGACTCAACTGAGATTTCTCCCAAATTTTAAATTTAGATAAATACATGAAAATAAAAGATAATATTAATAAGTTGTTATTTATAACAACTTTTTAGCTCCTGGCTGAAAGCCACTGGGGCTGTTGTCATGGTGTTGTGTCCGTTGTGTGTCCGTCCGTGCGTCCGGTCTTAAACATTTTCTTTAAAAATCTTCTCCTCAGAAACTACAGGATGAATTTCAACCAAACTTCACAGGAATGATCCTTGGGTGACCCTCTTTCAAAGTTGTTCAAGAAATTTTGATCCAATGCAAAACATGGATTTAATGGGCGTGGCTAATTTCCAAATATGGAAAAAAGTGATTTTTCTCAGATTCTAATTGATGGATACCAATGAAATTTTACATGAATGATCTATGTGTGACCCTTTATAAGTCCATAAAAAATTATTGTGATCAGATAAAAAATATGCATTTTATGGGCGGAGGACATTTCTCTAAATGTTATATAGTGGAAACTTTGAAAATCATTTTCTCAGAATGTAAGAGATGGATATCAATCAAGTTTCACTGGAATGATCCTTTGGTGACCCTTTATCAGTATACTAAAAATTATAGTGATCGGATGAAAAATATGTATTTTATGGGCAGAGGTCATTTCTCTATATGTTATATAGTGGAAACTTTGAAAATAATTTTCTCAGAGTGTAATTGATGGATATCAACCAAATTTCACTGGAATGATCCTTGAGTGACCCTTTATCAGTCTACCAAAAATTATTGTGATCGGATGATAATATGCATTTTATGGGCGGAGGTCATTTCTCAATATGTTATAAAGTGAAACTTTGAAAATCATTTTATCAGAATGGAACTGATGGATATCAATCAAACTTATTGGTATGAGAGTGGGTAACCCATTATCATGCAGCCAAAAATTATTGTGATTGGATGAAAAGTATGTCTCTAATGGGCAGAGGTCATTTCTCTATCAGTAGAATCCAAAATATCTAAAAATCTAGTCAAAACTTTTATTGCTTTACAAGAATTTCAAGCCTGTGGAGTAACTCAAGCCATTCATGGCTTTCTAGTTAATATTATCTTTTATGTTAATACATTAAAATGAGTATTAAAACAGAATTACGGCTTTAATCTTGAATTGAAATTAGAGAAAATTTTGCATTAAGAATGCAAAAAGTTTTTTAACCCAAGGCCCTGAATGAGTTTGAAAAGAGATTTTTAAATCGGGTACCGATTTATATACACCGTTTTCCAGAAATCGCACCAGTTGTCTAGACGTTACATTTTTACCCTTATCCGCTGAGCAATGTTTTCGAGCCAAACTATGTGTTTTCAAACACCGAAGAAACGGCCTTTCAGTCACAATCTACAAACTTTTTTTATCTTATTTACTTTTGCAAGAAATAAAGAAGAGGCTATTAGAAAATTTGATGTAATTTTCGCTTTTGGTAATTACCAGTTTGTATTTTCAGTGTTTATAACATGATTTTCGGTTGAGTAAAGGAGTTGAAACGTACAATAGGTTAACTGTATAATATATTTGTAGCAGTTACAATATTACTACTCTGATTTTTTTCTCGAAAGGTCAATTACCATTTGTATGTCTGACAACCAATCAAATTCTGTTATGATTCTCACGTGGTCAAAACCCACGCTTACCGAGACTGGACACTTTCATTTTGCGTGTTGTCCACTGAGCTACATGTATTTGTTCAAGACAAACAACGCAGAAACGGCCTTTTTCAGTTACAATCTACATGTTTTTTTTTAATCTCCTTCACTTTTGCGACAAAAAAAGGAATAGGCTTATACATAATTTGATGTAATTTTCGTTTTTAGTAATTACCAATTAGTATTTTCAGCCTTTTTACAAGCTTTTCGGTTGAGTAAATGAATTGAAATCATCTTTGTGATGTTCTAATTTGTTGTTCTAAAAACTGCTTAATGTGATCAATGTCTATCCCTGCGGAGGGGATACATTGTGAAAAAGGTTTAACAACTTCTTATATTTCATAAAAGAACAACAACAACAATTCCTTACTCTCCTTCCTCTCCGTTTTCCTTCGTTTCGAGTTCTTTCTTCATTTGTCGTCTCTTGGAATCGTCTGCTTCTATAGTTGACATGGTTTACTCCTAGTCTATTTTTAGCACATATTTCTTTGCCATTGCGTTGATTTTGATCGGTTTATAAGGCTTTACGCCGTTTTCGACTGGTGTGGTCATATTGAGCGGCTGGAGCACCTAACCATGGATTCCTATTGTTTCTCATACCATTACTACCACAATACCTATACCCAGCCTCCAGCTGCTCCATCACATAGATTCACAATATCAAACCATTGTTGGGCGACATTTTTGTCTGAAAGGGTATTTGCCGCGGCCGACCATCGAACCCGGGACCTCTCAAACGAGAGGCAGGTGCGTTGCAAACTGCGCTAAGGCCTAGGATTACCGTTACGTTTTGATACACCGTCAGTGTTGTTATAAAATATCGTAACTACGGCTTTACTCAAGCCGTAGTTACGAGATTTTATAATAACACCTACGAAATATTGTTTGTCCGATATTGCGTCATTGTTAACTGGATAAAATCGTTCCCCATTGTGTTCTAACTTTTAGCTCTCTGCGCGAAAAAGGGCTTGTCCAGTCCACTGGACCAAGGCTAAATAATTTTGTTGAAATTTCATGTGCAATTTGTGGCATCTCAACTGTTACTGAGCCTATACGCTGCAGAGACATGGCCGGGATTTGCCATTATCTGCCTCTATATAAATGCTTCCCTCAGGCGTCAAATTGATTCCGGTTCTACCCCCTTGACGTCAAACCATATAGCGCAGTTGGTAGCATGTTAGATAATCAATCTTAGTTGAACTGGCTCAAGTCCGAAATTGAATGGAAATGTTTTGTGACATATCTCTCAAGTTGAGTGGATATAATTCGATGTCCTCGAAAAGGAGTGTTAAGACAAAAAACTCACAAATTGGGCAAATATTTTACTAAATCTGTTGTCCAAATTTGAACACTTTTGATTGAGGAACTATTACATTATCCCGGCCTCTCAATGTTGCCCGATTTACAGTGCTGACAGCACTTTGATTTATCTAATGTAATAGAAAACATTTGGGAAACACTTTTTTTTTTTTTTTCAAACAATTTCTTAGTAGATTTTCTGAATGGTTTCCTTGATGTCAAACCACAGGATTAAGAAAATAATGGACATGATTGGCTAAGTTTGAATTGTAGCCAGGATGTCGTGTAAATTGTGATGATAACACTATTGCCCAGTTAGAAATATCATGAAAATGATTTTTTAAATGATTTTGGAATAAAATCTGAATGATATAGAATCAATGAGTTATGGAGCAAGATTTAAATGAAATTAAGAGGGTAAACACAATATTGCAAATCTTGTCCATTTGTCAAAAATAACTATATATCTTATTACCTTCCTTTTAAAAAAAAATCTATGTACCCTTCTATAAAAGTAATTGTCAGTTGGCTTTCCAAATCAACACCATCTAATAGATATAAAAATGATTTCTTTGATTTAAAAGAAGGTGCAAAGCATTGATAATTCTGGGACATTTATATTATTTTTGAGTGTTTTTGAATGGCTTGAGTGAATATTTTGAATGACTGAATGGAGGGTTGAGTGTCAGTAACATGATG
This sequence comes from Fragum whitleyi, assembly GCA_948146395.1. Classification (NCBI taxonomy): domain Eukaryota; kingdom Metazoa; phylum Mollusca; class Bivalvia; order Cardiida; family Cardiidae; genus Fragum; species Fragum whitleyi. The sequence goes on from OX411559.1 coordinate 20,179,666, forward strand.
TTTGTAGGTGAACTCAAGGTGAACTTTTGTGATCATTGAATGTGCATCGTTTGTTGTCAGAGGTCAACAATTTAAGTGTTTACACTTTAGAGGCCGCAAAAATTGACCAATCATCATGAAACTTGGTCAGTGTTTGTAAGGTCACAAGGACGAACACTATTGAAAATGGTAAGAATAGGTGCCATATCATGGGAAAAGGGACCTTAATGACAATTTTCTTGTTTACACTCTAGAGGCCTCAAAATATGGTCCAATCATCATGAAACTTGGTCAGAATATTTGTTAGGTCACAAGGATGAATCCTATTGATAATGGGAAGGATCCATGCCATATCACTGGAAAAGGGGCCTTAATGACAATTTCTTTGTTTAAACTCTAGAGGCCACAAATATGGTCCAATATTCATGAAACTTGGTCAGAATAATTGTCAGATCACAAGGATGAACCCTATTGAACATTGGATGGATCTGTGCCATATCATGGAAAAAGGGGTCTTAATGACAATATTCTTGTTTACATTCTAGAGACTACTAATACTGTTCAATCATCATGAAACTTGGTCAAAATTTTTGTCAGGTTTCAAGGATGAACCCTATTGAAAATGGAAAGGATCCATGCCATATTACAGGAAAAGGGGCCTTAAGGACAACTTTCTTGTTTATACTCTGGAGGCCACAATTATCATAAATATACAATTTTGACTTTGCTGGTTAATTTGATAATTATTAATTAAGACAAAGAAAGGAAGGTGAGGGATATAGGGCCATCATGTTCCTCTTGTTTTGTTGTTGTTCATGCTTAAAATAATTGTCTTGTTTTCAGACAAATGATAGAGGCCTGTAATACCTGGGAAGATATTCTAATGGACAACCCAACAGATATACTAGCCATGAAGTTTGCCCATGACTCCTACTTTTACCTTGGGATGTCAGCACAGATGAGGGATTCTATTGGAAGGACCTTCCCAAAGTGGGATAAATCTATGCCTCTCTATGGGTGAGTAATTGTAGCAATAAAATTTGCCCATGACTATTACTTTAATCCTGGGATGTCAGCACAGATGAGAGATTCTATTGAGTGGACCTTCCCAAAGTGGGATAAATCTATGCCTCTCTATGGGTGAGTAATTGTAGCAATAAAGTTTGTCTATGACTCCTACTTTTATCTTGGGATGTCAGCACAAATGAGGGATTCTATTGGAAGGCCTTTAACAAAGTGGGATAAATCTATGCCTCTTTATGGGTGAGTAATTGTAGCAATAAAGTTTGCCCATTACTCTTACTTTTATCTTGGGACATCTGCCAAAATGAGGTGTTCCATTGGTAGGACCTTTCCAAACTGGGGTAGGTCTTATTATATTTATAAACGCCCTTCTATGGGTAAGTAATTTTTACCTCAGATTTGAATACTTGACTCTTTCTCTTATCTTGGAAATCCAGCACAAATGAGGGATTCTATTGGGAGGACTTTGTCAAAGAGGGATAAATCTATGCATCTCTATGGGTTAGTAATTCTAGCCTTGACTTATACTTTTTTATTTGGATTTTTGCACAAATGAGGGATTCTATTTGGAGAAGCTTTACAAAGTGGGATAAGTCTATGCCCCTGTTTGGGTGTCATTTATTCTAAACTCAGAATTTGCATCTGACTCCTACTTTTATCTTGGAATGTCATCTCAAATGAGCAGATTTCTATGATACCTGTAATCTGAAAATAAGAGATCATGATTTTTTTTTTTAAGAAAGTGTGATGGAAATATATTTCTCTAGCCTTGGTATTGTACTTGCATCATTTTTGTTGTAATTTATATGAAAACTTTGACATTTTATTACCCCTATTTTATAATGATCACTATTGGGCTGAAATTTGATACAAATCTAGCTAATTGCTCTCCATCATGAAAGTAGTCTATACTATCAAGTATTTTATGTGAATAAATTGGCCAATTAATGATGTATCTAAAACTTAATAATTTCTATCCTTTACCAATCCGTCAAGTTTTAAGCATTCAGGTTGTGCTCTTTTTTACCATTCTCATGATGAACCCGTTATGTTCCTGGCTTGGCAGGAGGTATAGACTAAGATCAGCCTGCACATAATGTGCAGTCTGATCTTAGTTTTTAGAATTAACTTTCCTTTTTAAACTAGAAATGTTTGAAAACTGTTTAATTGACAAAGAATATTCAATCAACCTGCTCTTAAGGGAGGGGGAGGGTTAAAAATATTTTACAAACATCTCCTTTTACCCTATAGGTATTTGTATGGCATGTACTCCTTTGGCCTGGAAGAAACCAACCTGTATCCACAGGCAGAGAAATATGCAAGGCAGGTCAGTGGATTAAGCCCTTCATACATCTACAGTTAACAACATTGTGAAATTGACAATATGAATGATTTTGGAATGATTTTGGAATGAGTTTAGAATTAAATTGAATGAGTAAGAGGAGCGAGTTTTGAGTGAAATGAAAGGGATGTAATACTATATTGCTAATTTTGTTCATGATGAACAAGATTAGCAATATGTATTACCTCCCTATTAATAAAATATACATAATTTACTCTTTTTGTGCCTTTGTGGACCAATCAGACACTTTAAAATCCACATCAGCCAAAAAATTTGTAGAATAATCTGATCAATATGAATAAAATGTTGATTATCTTGAACGATTTAGAAACGTTTTCAAAAGTTTGTGGAGCGTTTTTTATCTATTAGAGTGAGTATTTAGAATGAATGAACGGATCGTAGAGTGAATCAATTTAGAACAATTTTGATTGAGATGAATGTCAATTTTAATGATGTTACTAACTGTACTTGGCATGTGTGTTCATCATCACAAGAGCTATCAAGACTGTTAAGGAGGATAACTCTGGAATTTTTTTGTAGGAGTAATAATTCTTTTTCGCCTTAATTTTGCATCATCAAGCACCCCAGCTGTGTGTTAACCCCATGTGCCTTTGTTCACATTAATGTTTTCTAGGTAATGTCAAGAAATCATGTGTCTATTGGGCTGTTCTTTAAGATGAAAAAAAATAGGGTTAAATGAACAAAAAACGGGCATAATCTTTTGGTAATTTTGCTGATTTTATGAAGGAACTAGACAACACCCATTTGATTACTTATGTCATTTTCACTATTGAAATTAGATATTCAAAACTTATTTATAATGTATTTAATGGTACTGTTTCCTGCTACTGTATATTTATACATTTTTCAGGGTCTAGAGATCAATGCTCGAGATGCATGGTCAACACATAGTGTAGCACATGTGTTAGAAATGATGGGACGTCAAGATGAGGGGGTACAGTTTATGTCAGGAACAGAGAGAGAATGGGCAGTAAGTCTGATTTGAGTCTGTGAGTGACAAATCCCAACCATTTCGAAATGTGAATGGGATGCAAACATTGAGCAGGGTAGACGGCCACACACTGAAAATATAAAGTTACCTGATTGTCTACAGATACTTTGAGACCTTATCTATCTACTTAACACATAGTGGAGACTGGTCAGACTGTGCAGATGCACAGGCTGGTCAGAGTCATTGCTTTGCACATGTTATTTTGGAATTGTTGGAAATCTCACACACAGGCTTATTTGTCAATGTTTTGTTGAAGCTTTTGTTTTTGCACAAAGTGAGAGATTAAGTGATCTTATATGAAAAAGAAATGACTATCTCTTTTGAAAACAGGGTAGCAAACTGTCACAAGATATACCCCTTACTCTGCTGGATGTCCAAGTTTGAAAAACAACAAAGGAAAATAACCTTTGAAAGGAAAGCCAAGAAGAGTTAGGGTTCTTGTGCACTGCACTCTGTAATCATGAGAGGAACATAACTGCATTGTTTCAAGTCAATTGGACATTACCTGACAGATTGCTCTTGACAAAGAAGTGCATGCTACATGCCTAACTGATGCCATGGGTGATCGCATATTACATCCTGTCTTTTGACAGGCATGTAAAAAAAGTCATCAGATAAAAATGTATCTAGGTGAAAGCTTTTTATTTTGCACAATGACATCATTAGCTAAATAGTGACATCCAAAAGAGTGAATTTAGTGAATACTTGGTTTAATTAATCAAACAAATGAGTTAACCATTTAGATAAATTCACAAATTAGCCACTTTAGAAATGAAAATATCACTCAATTTTTTATTTAGAAAACATGTAATATACCAGAAAGCAAGATGAAATCTCTGTTCTTATCTTTCAGAGTTGTGGAATGTTAGCTTGCCATAATTACTGGCACTGGGCTCTCCATTATATAGAGAAGGGAGATTATGAGCAGGCCTTGGGGATATGTGATTCACATGTAAGTTCTCTATGATTATCTCCCTTGAACATTCAAAATGTTTCCATTGTAACGCTGTCTGTGATACTTGACTTGTCACTTGAAAAACGGTCATTTCTAGAAAAAATTTGAAAGGAATTTTTTGAAAAGGGGTAGAGTTTCAGCTAAGGTCAATTAGTAAGTGTTTATAAAGTATGCTTAATTATCAGCTTGTCAACTGAACATGAAATCTATTTTGTTTGTGTTTATTTTCAGGCATTTCCAGTATTATAAAATAGACAACTGAAGATTTTTCCTCTTTAACAGCTCATTTGACACATTTTTCTCTGAATGGGGAGAGGGGGGAGGGGGTGCAGAGCATGGGGGATCCTGTTCCCCTTCCCCCATGCATAAAGAGGAACCCTGATTAAATTTGCTTGTAAATATGCATTGACCATTCTTTTATCATAAAATTTCACCCAAAGTAGTTTTACTGGTGTCTATCTCATCAGTACACATATTTTAATGTCAAGGTCAAGGACATTTGACAAGGATAAAAAGGTCAATTTGATAGGTCAGTGCAAAACTGTTAATCTATACTTATTTATAGGTCGATTGTGACAAAGCTTAAGCTTATACGTCATCCCGATTATCTCAGTTGGTAGAGCACTGGGCTTCAAAACCATTGAAGTTGGATGTCTTTGGTTCAAACCTAGGCTGGCACACTAACAAACTAATTGTCTTTCAGATGAGACGTTAAACTGAGGCACTGAGCACGTTAAAGAACCATGGCAGATCTCAGCAGTAGTTTTGTCATATATTCTTGCGTTATCTCCCATAACAACTAACCGATTTCTAAGGGGCGTCACTCATATGGGCATGTGCTACAGTGGCTACGATAAATAAACAGAAATACACACACGCTTAAGCTTACGGAATGGCTCTCAAACACTAAATCCATATGTTTTCACACTCCTGAGAGAGTAGCAGTGGTTTAATTCCTCTGCAACCCAATACTACAGCTAGGTGAACTGGGACTGGCTTTTAAGTGTTTCGCCTTTAAACACAACCCGATGACCGTGAGACTCAAACCACAGACCTCCAAGTGATATTTTAACAGGCACTTGTAATGGCATTGTTCTAACCCCTTGCAGAGCAGTTTAGAGGCATTTCTAAGGAGTGTCGCTCATATAGGCATGTGCTACAGTGGCTACGATAAATAAACGGAAATACACACACGCTTAAGCTTACGGAGTGGCTCTCAAACACTTAATCCATATGTTTTCACACTCCTGAGAGAGTAGCAGTGGTTTAATTCCTCTGCAACCCAACACTACAGCTAGGTGAACTGGGACTGGCTTTAAAGTGTTTCGCCTATAAACACAACCCGGTGACCGCGAGACTCAAACTACAGACCTCCAAGTCATATACATGTATTAAATTAATAGGCACTTGCAATAGCTTTATTCTAACCCTTTGCAGTGCAGTTAAGGGGCATTGGTTTTTCACAAACACATCTAGTTTTGATTGGATTTTAACCCTTGTCATGCTGAATAAAAAATGTTGGCAAAATTGCAACAAAATCAAAGTGCTCAAAGCACTGGATGCACTAAATGGGAATAGGTTTTATTTTTGATAATCAAATTTTTAAACTATTATGTTACTATTATGAAAAGGAAAAACGGGTGGTATAGACAAAAATCAGACTGCACATATGTGCAGGCTGATGGCTGTCTATAGCTCCTGTCAAGGCAGGAATATTCGGGGAGAAGCATGACAAGGGTTAATAAATTGAAATTGATGTACATGTGAATCATATTGATTGATAATTACAGGTATTAAAGAGAGCCAAAGACTCTGGGATGCCATTAGACACTGTAGATGCGTGTTCCTTATTGATGAGATTAGAAATGGAAGGTAAGGGTAATTTGTTTTCTTGGCTGTTTTGGAACCGAAAGTCAAGGTATTCTCATCACCTTGGCAATGTTGATGATAGCATTGGTGTGTGCATGACGAAAATTAATCTTGGTCATAATGTTTGATGTTATTGCAGATATTAATTTTTCTGTGCATTCTCAACCACAAGTTAGAGCAACCCATACTATCAAGGGGGAAAATCCTATATGCATTTTTGTAAGAATCATGCTCCTTATTATTATCGTAGATTGAGGGCATTTTTTTTACCAGTATCTGTCGGACTGTGAAAACTAAACCAGCAAACTTAACACTTCCCCTCAATTTCAACTCTTTTCAAGTAAGGTATTGGCCTGTAATAGTTTCACAACATCTCGGAAGTAATGTACTTCAACGGTGTTACCCAAGGTTTCCTAATGATATTCACTAGGAAACCTAGGTCAACATTGTAAAAGACCATGAGTGCCGAAATGTTGCGGAACTATTACAGTTACACTACCTTAAATTGCTCATATTTGGTGTAAAAGGTTCCTCTCATCAATCTGCATTTTGAAAGGTCAAGGTCATCTGATAAGGCTAAGGTCAAACTTCAAAAACAATCTGTGGGGGGGGGGGGGGGGGGTACTGTATTGCTTCTAATAAATGCTTCCAGAGCTTTACATATCATGGTCAGGAAGCTTTTATATGCATTTCTGGTAAAGAAAAATATTAAACTCAAGTCTTTTAGGCCCTTTTTCCTTTAGTTTGAGGTAAATTTTCTCTAACCAATCATATGAATATCAAAATATAATCAAATTAGAGAATTAGGGGTTTCAACAAGTTCTTAGAATTTAGGCATTTGAAGTGCGTTTTCTTAGTAAAAAATGTAGGGGGTGCTACTATTAGGCAGGGTACTATTATTAGGGGAAAATAGGGTATTAGTGTTTTATGAACACATCTTTAGTTGTTCACTCAACGATAGAAGTGACTGTCTTATTTTACTTGTGTGTCTTGAAGTTTTAATATCTTAGCCTCAAAGAAATGAAGGGAAATTTTGTTTATTTCATGGAGGTATGAAACTTTAAACTGAATCACACTGTATGAATACACATAGCAAATCATTATGTTTTTAGTTTCATACAGCCATGAAATTAATAAATACTCTCTTCATAATTTATAATTCAATATCCTGAAGCAAAGATGTAAAGGTTTCATCATAAAAAGATAGACCTGCCCTGCATTCAGGATGAAAACGTTAGCAAAGTGCTTTTGAAATGATACCTCGCTTTGCACGTATGTACACGTGCAAAGCGGGGTATCATGGCAAAGTGTTCGCGAAACACTTTTACATCCTGAACACAGGGTTGGTTAAAACTTATTTATTTTACATCGATTGGGAAACAAGTTCTTACAACTTAGATTAATTCCTCTCAATTCTGCTTCCTGTACTGTACTCGCACCAAATGTGTTGGCCAATGGAAGAACCAAGATCAATAGATGCTCCTGAGAATCAAACTCAGGACCTTTGGGTCAAGAAGTGGACTCTCTACCTCTAGACCATAAACACGACAAGATATATTTCTTATTGAACTACTTTGTGCACAAGCTTACAAAATGGCAATGTACTCAAAATTGTTTTCATATGGGAATAAAACCAAATTTTTAGCCAATTAGAAATTCAGAATACATGAATATCGATGGACACAACTAGAATTAAATCACTTTTATTTATAGGTGCAAATGTGGCCGGCAGATGGAAAGAGGCTCTAGAAGTTGTGAGACCGCACATCGACGATCATGTTCTAACGTTCAACGACAATCACATTTTACTAGCGTGTCTTGGTGCAGAAGATTCAGACACTGTTAATCAGATGATGAACTCAATAACAGACTGGATACAGTATGTACAGTTAATAAATAGAGGATATTGAATGAGTGGTCATTGAAAACAGAATTTATCAAACGAGTCATCTATAAACAGATAAAAACAAGGCTATGCCGAGTTTTTATCTGTTCATAGATGACTTGTTTAATAAATTCGGTATTTGATGAGCACAAATTTGATATTCTATTTATAATATGACCCGAATTTTGGTGATAAAACTATAAAATTACGGTATTTATCGATTCATGTTATTTCGCGAAACATATAACGCCGTTTGAAAAATGACGTCAGCAGATCCATTATGACGTCATTTTCCTAACAAAAATATAACGTTGATATTCGTTTTTAGCTCATTTGCATAGTTATTCCACTAGTGTAATAACACCCCTGTAATATCAAAAATATTCAACGGGGTTATTTCACTCCTGCGACGTAGGTCATATTATAACATTGTAAAATTGACAAAGTGAATGATTTTGAAATGATATTGATATAGAGTGTGGAGCAAGTTTTGAGTGAAATTCCAGGAGGTAATTCACTATCAATAATTTCATGCAAATTGGTCGAAATAAGCGTTAATCTATTTTTTCCCTTTAAAGAAAATCATTTTTTTTTTTTTGCCTTCATGTCCCAATCAGACGCTTTAAACCTTCACCAGCCAAGATAATCATGGAATAAATGGATTGATTTGAACGAAATGTTAAATATTTTGAACAATTTAAAGGTATTTAGAATGACTTTTGAGTGGTTTTAAATGGTTTGAGTAATTGTTTCGAATGAATGTTTGGAGCGCTGAGTTAGTGGTTTTGAGGGGTTGAATGGTTTTGATGGAGATAAATATCAATTTGACTATGTTCTTAACTGTATAGCAAAAAGATTCTAACGCTCATCTTACTGAATTTTGATTCAAACAAATCATCTAGTTTTGGGATATTTTTAACTCTAGTCTACTGATTCCCGAATATTCATGCTTATGCTCTTCTCATAATATTTTGTGAGTTTTTGTCCTTTGTTAATTCGCAAATAATGTGCCATTGAACTGCACTTATGGAGGGGGGGGGGGATAAATGTATTACAAATATCTCTTTTCCTACTTGTATAGGTCTGAAAATTCACCTTTAGAAAAATGCAGATTCGAAAAATTTTGCAGTGAAATCAATTCAATTTTTCAATTTCAGGAAACATCGAGGTGACCAGGTTGATATCACAAGAGAAGTAGGTTTACCAATATGTGAGGCATTTAAAGCGTATAAAGAAGGGGACAGTGCTAAAGCCGTAGACATACTGTATCCTCTACGTTATAAAATCATCAAAATTGGTGGCAGCCACGCACAGGTAATGAAATCAATTGTTGGCTATACTATTGTGAAGTTTTTTAAAGTGTAATGAAATTCATTCATCTGGCATGTAAGCTTTAACAAATATCAAGACATAGATGTCACAATTGCACTTTGGTGTACACTTGTATCTGTCTGATTGATGAGGAGGGACATTCTATTATACTTATAAGTATTATGGAAAGACAATCAAAATTTAATGATTCCCTCTAAAATGAGTACAGGCTCTGTTTTCAATTTAAGAGTAATCTTAAATGAAAGTTCCAACTTCTTTGAATTAACATTTAGTCTAAAATTTGGTAATGTTAGCCCACCCTTATCTTTGGTGTGTTATTTAACTTGCCTGATGAGTTATCCTAAGATTTTGTCTACAAATTATAATAGAACCCATACTCTAATAAACCCCATCCACATTTCAGAGGTTGAAAGCAACCATTTTTATGTGATTTTACAAAATGTTGAAGCATCTAATAAAGGCCCATACCAATAAAATCAAGGTCACTAAAATTTCAACAGAGGTTTTATGCACCTTTTCCCAAAATACATGTTAATATTTTTCACGGATTTTGTTTATATTTGACTTTCTTTTCACTGTTATAACAAATAATTATGTAGGGTAGCCTCTTATAAATTTCCATTCTAATGAAAATGTGATGATTCTAACTGAACCCAAGGGTTCTATTAGAGCTTTTACAGTAATTGTAACGTTTTGAGAGAAAACATTGGAAAGCAAAAAGGCTTCTTGTATGAGCTCCTTTTCCTCATTATATAAGGATACTGAGTAATCAACATCTAAATTTATATTTCTTGTTTTGATGAATGCTTTAATTTTAACATTTTAATGCAGTTTGAAAATTTAAGAAAACTAACATAATCTCATTTTTCACTTTCATTATTTCAGAGGGATCTTTACAACTTATTCCTGATCCAAGCTGCAATAAAATCAAATAAACCAGAACATCATAAACTTGCGAGGTAAAATATACTATTTTGATTGCCTTAATAGCTTGGCTTTTGTAATTACAGTTTATCTTGCTTTAACAACCATCTCTTTTAAAAGACTACTTTCATTTTAAGCCCATTACCATTTACCTAGCAAAAAATAGTTTTTTTTGTTATGTTTTTGACATTTTTCAAATTTTTCGCTAAAAAGGACCTGCTAGCTTTTCATCCACTTGTAGTGCTTTTATTTAATTATGGTGTTTGAACTCATAAGAGTTGGCTGTCAGTCCTAGAGGCGTAAGTTTGACCCCTGACTAAGTCAACTTTTGTCCTACATTTGATGAAAATCATTTTGACACCAAACATTTGCCTCATACCAAATAGCAATATGTAAGTAGTATGCCTAAGAGGTTTGAGCAGCTGTTAGCTTGGACAAAATTGTAATTGTTTGAGAATTAAAAAGGAAACCATGGGTAGGTGCTTTGGCATTCTTTTTAGTCCCCTACCGGTGTTCACACCGGAGGGGACTATAGGTTTGCCCTCCGTCTGTCCGTCCGTCTGTCCGTCCATCCGTCCATCCGTCTGTCCGTCCGTCCGTCTGTCCGCTCAAATCTTGATCCCGCGATAACTTAATAACTAAGCAAGCGTTTTTGATGAAAGGTGGTATATGACTAGATGGCAATGTGTAGATTATGCACATCATTTTATTTTTGTTTTTCGACTTAAATTGAGGTTGCTATGGTTACAGAAATAGTGAAAATATGGCCAAAAATGGGATCCTGCGATAAGATAATAACTAAGCAAGCTAGTTTGATGAGACTTGGTATATGACTATATGGCAATGTGTAGATTATGCACATCATTTTATTTTTGTTTTTAGACTAAAATTGTTGTTGCTATGGTTACGGAAATAGTGAAAATATGGCAAAAAATATTGGATCCTGCGATAAGTTAATAAGTAAGCAAGCTAATTTGATGAGACTTGGTATATGACTAGATGGCAATGTGTAGATTATGCACATCATTTTATCTTTGTTCTTTGACAAAAAGTGCGATTGCTATGGTAACAGAAATAGTGAAAATATGGCAAAAAATGGATCCTGCAATAATTTAATAACTAAGCAAGCTAACTTGATGAAACCTGTTTTAAAATGTAAAAAAAAATTATAAGCCATGTTAGTCAGGGTGGTGATGCAGCAGTATTAATCACCTCCAGTGAAAGTTCTCATTTCTTACCAACAAGACTGAAGAAAAACATCTTGGATCAGACAAGGTAACTGTTATTGATACTATTTCTTGCATCTGTCTATTGCTTCCATGAATTGTATAGTGGGCACAGCAGAGACAACAACTCATGTAAGTCTTGTTTAACCCTTTAACAAGACCTGGTTTTGACGTCCCTGATAGAATTGGCGTGGGAAAACATTGAGACAAACAAAGCCGGTAGGGGACTTATGCCCATGTCCAACATGGCTCTTGTTATAACTGTTATAAGGTTGAGAATAACAATAAACCCATATATTTTGTGGCGAAAAATGGTGGATTTTAAAAATACAATCTATTATTCATTTCAGATTTTTACTGACAGAGAGGAAATCAATCAAGCCATGTTCACCCATGACAGACAGACTAATTGCTCGTGCAATGGCTCAACATGCAGACTAATATCTAATTAAACAGATTATTCAGATCAAGGGGTCAAAGCAATACTATTGTAAGTGCCTATATATTTATAGGCACCTACAATAGTTTTGCGCTGACCCCTTGAACTGATAAAAATTGCCATTTTCTTGGGAAATACAAACAATTGTACGTATTCAGGGTATTTATTCTGGCAAAGGGTATTTATTCTTGCATAAAAAACTAACACATTAATTGCAATTATGATAATAGCAACTCACTGCTTAATTGCAAGTGACTATTCTGAAGACTCAGTGCAACACTGTTGTAAGTGACTATATTAATATAGGCATTCACAACAGTGTTGCATTAAGCCTTCCAAGAGGTACAGAAAAGAGAGGGTAATGCCATTCTAAATTTTTTGTTTTTCAATGAAACCCCATGATGTGGGTACTCATTTGAATCATCTTGTCAAGACAATTCCAATGAGTACCCACAATACAGGTTTTGCTAAAGTATTGCTGAAACATTTACATTTGAAATCCAAAATACCCCCTCTATCTGTAGCTTTGCCATCTTCACGAGTCAAGGGGTATCGAATCGATAAGAACTTCTCGAATACCCCTTGACTGAATGAATAGGTATTTTCTGTACGATTTATTTTTAGCCGGCCAATCAAAAGGTCAAACGCGATTTCTGTGACTGCCAATCAGAGAGCTTCTTACAAACGACATCGGTACCTTTTAATCCCTATGGCAACCTGTTGTATTCCGACGACTATGTAGATAACCCTTCATTCTTGGATAAAGAAAATGCGTCGCATCGAAGTACGTTTTTATTCGGTGACAGATAGATTTATAAAATCAACAAAATATAAATCAGTTCCTTTTTATCAGAATGACATGAATAGTAAGCCGAAAGTTTCCTCATTGTCCACCGTGAATGCTTTTGCCGAATAACAAAAATAACATGTAATGATTTTGAGTTAACATGATCTACCCCCCCCCCCTATTGTTCCATAGAAGAACATTTTGGACAGCCTTCTCTCTTCCCCCCCCTCCCCCCCCCCCAAAAAATGTATGAAATAAAAATAAATGAAATTAATGGCCACTTTTTTTATCATTATTATTGAAAGCAAATAAATTTCTATACTACATAGAATATAGTCAACGGGCGGCAAAACTACTTAATCCTAACTTGAATAAGCTGTAGCCACGAGATTTTGGACTTCTCCACATTAAAACACGTATATATCATATATATTAGAGATAAAAATCAAATAATCCCTTTTTAATTACAAATAAATGTGTAAATCGATTTGGATTGGACATTGCGCGTGATTGCTTTGTTTTAAACGTCGTGAATAAGTTGTTTCATAGCAAATCTAAGTTTTAAATTTATCGTAACATTGTGACTACCTGCAATATGGGTACTTTTCAAATTAAACTAAATTCAAATAAATATACAAATAAATAAATAATACATACATACATTTATTGGCATATATCGACACAATATGTCTTTAGCCATTTACAATACAGCAAAAATATGGCTTTGACACAAAATATAGCAATTTTTACAAATACAGTGTATCTCAAAATTCAATATACAAAATATCTAACATAGCTGAGTGTGCAACATAGTTAATGAACAGTATTATCAAGATAGTTCTTACGAGCTTCAAATGCAGATGCGATAAACTTAACAGTATTTAGTACATTCCTTTTATTTGTTGTTGACATTATATTTATGAACTTATGTATATTAGGCCATGCTATTCTAAGGGAAAAATTACGTCTAATATCTAAATACTTAGGACAGCACAAAAGAAAGTGGTATTCATCTTCAACCTGACCCAAATTACATAATTTACAAATTCTCTCTTGCCTTAAGATATTATTATAACGACCGGTTTCGATTTCTAAATTATGTGAACTAAGTCTGAAACATGCAAACATTTTTAACAACTTTTCGTTTTTAATGTTATCAAGATATGGTTCATATTCAAAGTTTTCCTTAAATTTGCAATAACTTGATAATTTAGGTAAATGATTTATGTTATGGTACCATTCCTGCATATATTGATCTCGAAGCCTCGTTTTAAAATTTGAAACATAATTTATCTCTGAATTATAGTTAAGTCTTACATTTGTCAGTCCTAGATGGTCAATCAGCGAATTCACTTTATTTCCCCATGATCCAGCATTTCCGTTATCAACGGAATCTGTGTATGACAATAATAGAGAAGGAATGGTATTAGATTTTATCTTACACCAAAATTTTAATACTCTTTCTTTGCAGATTACTGCTAGAGGCAATCTACCGAATTCTCCAAAGATGGAATAAATTGGTGTTTGTCTTTTAACACCTAAAATACTTCTAAGGAAACGGAGATGTAAATTATCAATTTCTTTACAACTATAAGCGCCCCAGACTTCTGCTCCATATAAAAGTATTGGCACAACCATACTATCAAATAGGGATAGTTTATTCTTCACACTAAGAGGGATCCTATCGAAAACTTTCAATAAACCGTTATATGCTCTTAAAGCTTGGTCAGCAAGACTTTTAGTTGCCATTTTGAGACTTCCATTGATAATGAATAATAATAATAATGAAGACAAATTATAACAATAAACAAATAAATTGATTAATTCTTCGGCTCCCACAATATTCTCACACGAGATTTATTTTACACAGATAGAGGATTTTTATTAAAAATTGTCCTATTATTTTCTTTATTTATTTATTTATTTTCATATTTTATTCTCTTTATTTCTCTTGTCATTTAATATGTTTAAAAAAAAAGTCTGCTGAAAAAGAAGGAGAAAAACTACCGAATAAAAGAATTCATATGAAAATTCAAGTAAATTATCATTTCTAAATTATTTCTATTTATAAGACGGCTTAAGTATTGAATTTATTTCAAATTTTAAATTTCGCGTACTTCAATATACTAGTATATGCATTCTACTATATTGGAGTATGCCATCGATGGTCTAAAACATTGAAAACTTAAACAGGTATTGATTTATTAAATAACTTGAAAATTCAAATAAACATTGAAAAATCGTAATACACTGTCATCGAGGGTAGAAAAAGACGAATTTGAGAACCTTTCAATGTACCATCAAATTATTAAAAAGATATGTTGTCATTTGAACAGATATAGGAATTTCGATCAGTTTTTGTGATTGTCTATTTCGGTCACAATTTCCTAAAACTGAAGGGGTTAAGCGCAATTCTAAGGGTTAATTTCACATCTGGAAAGTAGCCGCGAGGTATTTTGATCTAACATACCTCCAGCTGTTTGACCTTTTTGTAAGAAGGTTACTGATTGGTCCGGCTCGTTTTCCGTTCTGTGACGTCACGCGTACAGAAATTACCCATTCAATCAGCCAAGGGTAAGATAAGTAAAACGTTCGTAACCCTTGGTTCGACAAGATGTAGCTTTGCTTCCATTTGCACAAATACATTTAAGGAAGAAATATCTCCTTTTAATAACAGCTTGTTGAGTTTGCAAATTGGAGTTCAAATTAACAATTTTTCACAAGATTTTATAATTACACTAATAAGAGTCCATAGTGGGCATTTCTGGTATGTGACACAAAGACATGTAGTGATCTGGATAGTTTTTCAGAGCATTCTGAAGATTGGACTTACAGAAATAAAGACAATCTATAAACGGCATCAATGGCCAACATGTATAGGCGCTCAACTCATGTTCTGAAGGCAACAGTTTTCTTTTATACTAATTTATTTTAGTTCCATTGCAATGAAAGCTTGAGCTTATAAGAGTCCCTCTTAATCTCAATCCTGTGCACATCCCTTGGAGAGTCAGCAATTTAAGGTAGTGGATCCATAATAGTTCTGCAACATTTT
This sequence comes from Fragum whitleyi, assembly GCA_948146395.1. NCBI lineage: Eukaryota > Metazoa > Mollusca > Bivalvia > Cardiida > Cardiidae > Fragum > Fragum whitleyi. Next base: position 20,195,491 of record OX411559.1, read on the forward strand.
GAACCACATATTCTTTCACAATGTTAACCAAGGTTTCCTAATGAAAATCATTAGGAAACCTTGGTTAACACCGTTAAAGTTCATTACCTCTGAGACATTGCAAAACTATTATGGTTCCACTTCCTTTAGTTAAAAATCCACTGCTATCAAACCATTTACCTGAGTTGACTGGGGTAGGCTATTAAGCGATTTGCGCATATACACTCTCCTTTAATGGTGGGGCTCAAACTACAGACATTCAGGTTACAATTGAAGTGATTGTACTCCTTGGCTGATAAAAAAAGGTAATACTTTTGAGCCCCCAAGACCAATGGGTTGTGTTTATAGGCAAAATACTAATACTTTTAAAATTGCTATACACCGTAAAATTTGGTGGCAGTTGGGTACATGATCATGAAAAAGATTGCGTGTTTTCAAGAGTCTATAAGCTAAAGTTTAGATGACAATCAAACTAAAATAAGTATAAACAAGTTGCTTTGAAATACCTTTGATTCATGTAGAATTTTCCCTGTATTGAATACTCAAGATACCCTATATTTCATCAGTTATTAGCTCTACTGACTGAAAGTGAGAAGAGCTATAGCGATACCAGTTTTCATTTCGACATCCCGTTTGTCTGGCAGAACGTTAGTTAACTCTGATTGTCTTCAAACTTGCTCATAATGATTAGCTAATTACAAAGACTGTTCTTTCCAAAAGTGGGTCAGGTCCGTCAAGCATCATTGGAAAAGGAGCCAAATGAAAATTTTAGTAGAAACTCCTCATTAACGCTCCAAAGTCATCAGTTTTCATCCAATTGTCATTAAACCTGCTCATAATGCTTGTACCATCACAAGGACCATTCCTTTCAAATTGGACTCAATTCATGAATTGTCATTGGAAAATGGGCCTAATTAATATTCACAAAGAAAATCCTCTACAACTGTCTAGAGCCTACAGTTTTTATCCCCTTTTCATATGAAATCCACATGAGGGAAAATCTTTGGTCTTAGAAAGTGGGATAAACTCAGTGAGCAGTACCAGTTGATCACAGATTTCTTGTTATAGTTTGAACAACACCTTCAAGACATAGGCTTTTCAAAGATCAGTAGATTGGTCTCTAGGGCCTCTTATATTTCATTTGAGCCTGGGCTTGATATTTCCAACAATTCCAGATGTGCACAATGCAAAACTCTGGTTAGTCTGTGCATCCGCACAGTCAGGCCAGTCTTCACTGTGCACTTTGTAGATAAATAATGTTTTTAAAGTGCCTGCAGACTGTAAGCCAATCTTCTGATTATAATTAGTTGTAACTGTCTGGGCTTCTAAATGTTTGCGCCTCACACAAAGGTCAAATTGTTGGAAATGTCATGCACAGGCTCATTTATTATTGACATTTTGACCCATCACTCCACTCACTTCAGATAATTCAACCATTATCCAACTGAATTAAATTATTTTGAACAATTTTTGGGGGACATTTGAAACAGTCCGCCTCATAATGATTCAGTAGTGAGTAGGCAGTGTTTAGGATAAGATCAGACTGCAGTCTGTGCAGACTAATCATAATCTTTACTGTCTGCCAATGGTTTGCGCACAATTGGATTTTGCAATTGTGTATGAGAAGGATGAATAATTACCATCTTGAATACTTACAAGTCTTGTATTGCAAACACATTTTCCCTGCAATGTTTACTACTCGTAAAGTTATTACTTATTCACTTTGAAAGTGCTTTGAAATACTGCCTTTGCAAGCTTTTGAATTTTGAAAAAATTTGACAACTGGTTGTATTAAATAAAATTTGTTTTATTATGTTTGCATAATATATTTTGTATATATTTGTCATTAAAGATGTTTTTATTATCGTTCAACTTTTTGTAACCACCCAAGAAAAATAATGTTAGGGGGGACATAGTTTTTCTAATCTAGTGTAATCTTGTTTCAAAATCCTAACCTAGGAAATAGTTGAATAACAGCCATGAATGAACATAAATTATATACCACCACAGGAAAAAACCTCAAAGCATAATTTTCTGTGACAAAGGAGAATGTGCAAATTCTGGCAATGCGCACAATGTTATGTGACTAGGAACATTTTGTGAAAAAGTCATCAGAATTTCTCAATAGAAGTATGCATAATTGCAAGCACAAGATATGATGGGATGGACCCTGTTGAAGATGAAGATGCAAATGTATGTCAACATTTGGCAAATACTAGGGGAAACAAGTTGAGTCACTGCCTACTGGTGCATAAGCTCGGCTGTTGGGTGCTGGAAAGAGGACAAAACATTTAAACTGGAAAAAAGGAGCATAATTTGCATCAAGAGTTATTCTCCTTGATATTAATGGTTGCTCTTTTGATAACAAGTATGCTAAGTTTCAAGTGAATACCTTTGGTGATAACAGAGACATCAGAAAATGTCTAAGTTTTTGCATGATAATGACGACAACGACACCAAGGCTTTAGCAATACCTCAGGTTTTCCTCGAAAACGGCCAAACTGATAAACAGGCAAAGAAATGCCTTTGGTAAAAAGAAAGCAAAACTCAAATGGGTCAAAAGTATTCAGATAGGCACATAGAAAAGGCACATAGAAATAAAGACATAACAAAGTAAAAAGGTTATCAAAAATCTTCATATTCAGTAAATAGGAAAATTTGTGTATATAAAAGATTATTTCAAACTTAATCATGTAATACCATTTTGTAATAAATTGTTACATATCGATTCAGTATTTTTTGGTCCCATTACAACCAATATTCATTAAGTGATAATCTTTTTATAACCCACATATAAAGTTCCAAAATTTGAGTGGCAGTTGGGTTTGATCAACATTAAAAAGCCTAATACATGTCAAACTTTGCTTAATAGGCCCTAGAGCATTTCAAAATATTGTCTTCATTCAGGACCAGTCACAAAATTTGTCCTTTGTGACTCATTAACCTTTCAAATTCTGAACTTTTACATGTTCAGAGGTGTTATATCTTCAGGGGTCAGCGCAAAACAATTGTATTGCACTTACAATAATTTTTGGCTGAATCCTAGACACGAGAAAATTTGTTATGTTGTCAATAGAATAATATGCTGGTGTCTTAAAATATCAATGTTTTCCTGTCATGGCTTGGAGAATTTATCATGATGAGACTCTACTGAGTTATGATAATTTCTCACAGCCGAGACCTGAGGCCTGTTTCATTAAAAGATTTAAGATGTATTTTTGTCTTACCTATGACTTACCACATATTTAGTACAACAAGCATGTATCACCGATCTATCAATACCGATCTAAAATGATTGTTGTTGTAACTGTTTCGAAAATCATCAGTAAGACAAAAATATGTCCTAATGTTTTGATGAAACTGGCCCCTGATATCATTGATGTCTTGAGACACTTACATATTATTCTATTTATCATGCATCATTTTTCAGCACTGCATTTAAACAACCCTTACAAATCAAAGAAATTTAGGTGAAAGTGTATGCAAATTGCTTCTAAAAATAAACAGCGTGATACAATTTTATGTTATCAGGCAGGTGATATCGGGTCAATAAAGACTCAATTTCATTTTAAACAAGTATCTGGTGTTGTATGCAACACATAAAGTCCCCTACCGGCTTCGTTTGTCTCAATGTTTTCCCACGCCAATTCTATCAGGGACGTCAAAACCAGGTCTTGTTTTGGAAAGGGTTAAACAAGACTTACATGAGTTGTCGTCTCTGCTGTGCCCACTATACAATTCATGCAAGCAATAGACAGATGCAAGAAATAGTATCAATAACAGTTACCTTGTCTGATCCAAGATGTTTTTCTTCAGTCTTGTTGGTAAGAAATGAGAACTTTCACTGGAGGTGATTAATACTGCTGCATCACCACCCTGACTAACATGGCTTATAAATTTTTTTACATTTTAAAACAGGTTTCATCAAGTTAGCTTGCTTAGTTATTAAGTTATTGCAGGATCCATTTTTTGCCATATTTTCACTATTTCCGTTACCATAGCAACCCCACTTTTTGTCAAAGAACAAAGATAAAATGATGTGCATAATCTACACATTGCCATCTAGTCATATACCAAGTCTTATCAAATTAGCTTGCTTACTTATTAACTTATAGCAGGATCCAATATTTTTTGCCATATTTTCACTATTTCCGTAACCATAGCAACAACAATTTTAGTCTAAAAACAAAAAATAAAATGATGTGCATAATCTACACATTGCCATATAGTCATATACCAAGTCTCATCAAACTAGCTTGCTTAGTTATTATCTTATCGCAGGATCCCATTTTTGGCCATATTTTCACTATTTCTGTAACCATAGCAACCTCAATTTAAGTCGAAAAACAAAAATAAAATGATGTGCATAATCTACACATTGCCATCTAGTCATATACCAACTTTCATCAAAAACGCTTGCTTAGTTATTAAGTTATCGCGGGATCCAGATTTGAGCGGACAGACGGATGGATGGACGGACGGACAGACGGAGGGCAAACCTATAGTCCTCTCCGGTGTGAACACCGGTAGGGGACTAATAAAGATGAATAGGCCTCTGAGTGGGGGTTTTAATTCCCCAACACAATGCCATTGAACTTTTTTTCAAAACATATGAAATTGCTGGTCTATCCAGCTGTTTATTTGAAGAGCTTTTACACCTCTTGCAACAATATTTCAGTTATATCACAGTGGCTGGCGCACCTAACAATAGATTTCTGGTATTTCTCACAAGGAACCACCATCACATCCTTTCCTAGCCTCCAGCTGCTATCTCACATAGGTCTACTATTATCGACTCATTGGTGGGAGACAGTCGTAAGTAATCAGTGTCGCCATCAAGGATCGAAGCTGGGCTTCTAGACTGACCATTGGTCTATCTGACAGAGCTCCATTTGAGAGGGAATGAGGACAATCTAAATCCGTTTTTTTTTTCTATCCAAACCTGATGTTGCAGGTATTCATTTCAATTATCTTCATGAGATGATTCCAATGAATACTGAAAAACTATGATTTGGTGGATGAAAAATGATACTTGACATTTTCAAAACAGTATCACTCCCTATATCATTTGCTCTGATCTGCTGCACACGATCGCACATTATAGTCTAAAATGCATAAGCAACCACCTGTATTAAGCAACCACTTTGTTAGCCCCTAATCAGTTTTTATAAATTTTTGAATAAATGAAGGCATAATTGAAAGAAATTGCAGACATTATGTCCTTTTCGATAGAAAATATTGTGGACAATCCAGAAATTGCTCGTTTCAAACAAATTCTTCACATATTTTTTTTTGTTTCTTGAGGGTGATCAAAAAGAAGAGTTATGTGGGAAAGGGAAAATGAGTCATTCTAAAAGCTCCCTCTAAGGTAGTGGACCCGTAATAGTTAGACAAGGTTTTGGAAGTAATAAACTTTAGCAGTGTTAACAGAGATTTCATAATGTTTTTCATAAGGAAACCTCAGTCAATATTGTGAAAGATCGTAAGTTCCGAAATGTTGCAGAACTATTATGGATCTACAACTTTAAAAAGAAAAGAACCATATTCTGCTGACTAAGTTTGTTGCAAACTTATTGCCAAATCTTTGGACATTCCAACTAGTCTGGCTCAATAGTAGCCAAAATGTAGACAGCAGGTAGTATAGACTAAGATCAGACTGCATGTCTGTGCAGGCTGATCTTAGTCTATGCTGTCTATAAAAGCTTTGTTTTCATCATGATTATACCATCAGAAATATGAGGATAAAAATTTATGACCTGTCACAAGAAAAGGGACCATCTGGGTAGTACGTAAACTGTTGACCCTTGTCAGACTGTGTGTATCGAGCAGACTGTCTAAGGTCGAAACCTTTCGCACTATGCTTCTTTTCTGAATTTAGAATCATCAATCTACCCTCTAGTGAAATCTTTTTTAAAAAAATGTGTCCACTGGTTGGTTCTAGAATCAATCTCGTTTTCAAATATTTATTTGACAAATTTTCCAGATGGTCCCTTTTTGCGTGACGGGTCACATTTGATTCTGCTACATTTCGGTATGGAGTCCCAAGTCTTAGATTTTCCTTGTCTGTTCATTATTTTGATATAAACAAAGTCTAGGTCACTATCTGCTATGAAAATAATTCCATGAACACATCACTGTCTCTTTGTCGAATTATCCATTCAGCATTTGGATTTGTGTTATATAGAGCAGCCATATTTGTATCATTTGGTAAACGTCTCTCCCCGATATTTCCGCCCACTTCATACAAAAATGTGTTGTCACCAGCCGATAAGAAATGTGCTGGATTGATGGACACTTGTCCTTGATTGAATTTTTGGTGTTGTGAATTCCGTCTGAAATAATAAAATAGCTATCTGTAAACAGTTGATAGATTACCTCTGCCCATACAAAACCCCATAAAAATGGCCAATCAAGTCATTAAACTAAACTATAAATAAATATTAACCATAGTCATTTTTGTGAAAATTTAGAATCAGATATATAATCAACCCTTTAAGGTTTAAATTGAGATTCTGAAAAACAGAATTTGCTTGTTTCAAAAAGCACATATCATATATCATAATAACTAATAAGTTGTTACTCTGGTCAATAATATGATCAAATATTTCATGCCAAAAACTGACCTTGGATCCCATGTCTGTGACCCCTGCATGACCTTGAACTTTGACACAATGTCACCAGCCGCTGTATTGAGATCAAGCTGTACCGCTGTGCAGCTTTTCGTCAAATGAGGGGCATACACTCGAATGACTCCTTCTTGAAAGTCAGACTGAAAACAAGAAAAGAACTATGATGTGTATAAGAAACAGTAAATTTGCCCCAATCTCAACCTTCACAGTTGACTTTGACCTTGACATATGACCTTGACTTTGGTATGTGCAGATCTTTTGATGCAGGGTATGTAAATTTAAATTCAAAGCTGTAATGAAATTAAAGACCTATTCTATGCACATTTAGTTTTAAATCAAAGCTCTTTGCATTTGATTTATGTCACTTTTAGCAGTAATTCAGTTATTTGCAGCAGTTTGTCGAAATTCAAACAGGTCATGATAATCTACAATGAAAAGTGGATGCCAATTTGTTTGGATAATCATTTTATGCGGAACAATATATTTTGGGGAAAAGAGAAATTGCTTTTCACAAGCAATCTTCTTTGGGAAAAGGAGAAATTGCTTTTCACAAGCAATCTTCTTTTTCCAAAATATTCTCTCATGTATTGAAATCGTGGGAGATTAAATCAAGGAACTGTACAAGAAAACAAGAGCACCCCAAAAAAAGGGGAATAACTCTGACAAAAATGCCAGACTTATCCCCCTTGATAGTCTTGATAGCTCTTGTGATGGTGAACACACATGCAAGGTTTCAAGGAGATATCCCCAATAACAACAGAGGCATGACCAAGGTTTAATTTTTTAATGCTAAGAAACACACCAACACCCACAGGAATGTCACCAAGGTGACAACATTACCTCGGGTTTTCTCAGAAAACAGCCGAGCAAAACATGAACTTAGTTAACTTAGTCATGATATTCAAGGCATATACCTGCTGTACAAAAAGCTTTGACAGACAGTAAAGGCTAAGACTAGACTGCACAGACGTGCAGTCAGATCTTAGCCTACACTGTCTGCTTGATTATGTAACAAATTTGAGCCAGCGCCACTGTTTCAAATGTCCAAAATTGGTAATTTAATTCAACAAAATTTAAATTTAGCAGGATGAAGTTAAGACTAGAAATACAAGAGCCATGTTGGACATGGGCATAAGTCCCCTACCGGCTTTGTTTGTCTCAATGTTTTCCCACTCCAATTCTATCAGGGAAGTCAAAACCAGGTCTTGTTAAAGGGTTAAACAAGACTTACATGAGTTGTTGTCTCTACTGTGCCCACTATACAATTCATGGAAGCAATAGACAGATGCAAGAAATAGTATCAATAACAGTTACCTTGTCTGATCCAAGATGTTTTTCTTCAGTCTTGTTGGTAAGAAATGAGAACTTTCACTGGAGGTGATTATTACTGCTGCATCACCACCCTGACTAACATGGCTTATAAATTTTTTTACATTTTAAAACAGGTTTCATCAAGTTAGCTTGCTTAGTTATTAAGTTATTGCAGGATCCATTTTTTGCCATATTTTCACTATTTCCGTTACCATGGCAACCGCACTTTTTGTCAAAGAACAAAGATAAAATGATGTGCATAATCTACACATTGCCATCTAGTAATATACCAAGTCTCATCAAATTAGCTTGCTTACTTATTAACTTATCGCAGGATCCAATATTTTTTGCCATAGTTTCACTATTTCCGTAACCATAGCAACAACAATTTTAATCTAAAAACAAAAATAAAATGATGTGCATAATCTACACATTGCCATATAGTCATATACCAAGTCTCATCAAACTAGCTTGCTTAGTTATTATCTTATCGCAGGATCCCATTTTTGGCCATATTTTCACTATTTCTGTAACCATAGCAACCTCAATTTAAGTCGAAAAACAAAAATAAAATGATGTGCATAATCTACACATTGCCATCTAGTCATATACCAACTTTCATCAAAAACGCTTGCTTAGTTATTAAGTTATCGCGAGATCAAGATTTGAGCGGACAGACGGACGGACAGACGGAGGGCAAACCTATAGTCCCCTCCGGTGTGAACACCGGTAGGGGACTAATAACAAAGATGCCCCCAAAATACTTTATTTTTAGCCAAGACCCATTTGACCTTCAGCTGTGAACTTGACCTTGGGCATATCCAGACAAACTCTTCACTTGACATTAGCACTCTGCCAGAGGAACAACTTTGCCATTAAATTGATCCATAAATCGATGGCTCAGCATGAAACAGTTGTAACTGACTATATATTTAACTCTAGATGCCCTTGGCATCAAAGAATATATAAGATTAAGGTGATATGTGCACTGAGAAAAAAAGATAAATACTCTCCACCTTGGTGATTAATCAAAACATCATAACTACAGATTGAATAAGCTGTAGTTTTGATGTTATGATCATTCAACAACTATATTTTTCAACAGATTATTATTTCCTTTACACACTTGTTTAAATTGCGTAATGGGAGTTACACCCTTGTAAAAAGACCTATAACTAGGACCTACCTCATGTTTGACAGCAGGCTTTTTATACACATCAGTTTTATCTTTTTTGGCTAAAAACTTGGTTTTCTGAAACAAGAGTGTTAGAGTCACAATTAATGTAAGGGAAGGCCCTTTTTTCATTGATTGATTGAATGGAGTTTTATACCACTTTCAACATTTTTCCAGTTTTATGACGGAGGGTGGCACACCTAACAATGGTTTCCTGGTATTTCTCTCACCAGTACAACCACTACAGCCTTTCCTAGCCTTCAGCTGCTATCCCACATAGGTCTACAATTATAAACCAATTGGTGAGAGACAAATAGTCGGAAAGAATGAGTGCTGCCGTCCAGGATCGAATTCGACCTTTTTTTTTAAATGATGCAGCATAGTACCCAGAGCTACTGATAGAGGGGGTACTTTCATTTTCAAATTTTCATTATTCCAAACTTAATCCCTATATTGTTGGTACTCATTTGAAATGTTTCATCAAGACGATTCAAATGAGAACCCACAACATAGGGTTTCATTCAGAAATGAAGATTTTAGAATGGCTCTACCCCTCTTATCTGAACCCCTGGTATCACAAAATCAAGATTGATTGATTGATTGAGTGAATGGAGTTTTATGCCCCTTTTAACATTTCAGTAATATCGCGGCAGCTCGAGCACCTAACAACTGCCTCTTCGTTAATGATGCAGCATAGTACCCAGAGCTTCTGATAGAGGGGGTATTTTGGTTTTCAAATTTAAAATTTAATTTTTCCTAACTTTATCCCTATGTTAGGGAATGATTCAAATGAGTACCCACAACATAGGGTTTCATTTAGGAATGAATGATTTTAGAATGGTTTTAACCCCTCTTATCCAGACCCCTGGTATCACGAAATCAAGACGATTAGCCCATGGTCACATGATGAGGAACGCAAATGCCCCCCCATAACAACTTTTTTATAGATTTTTCACCTTGACAAATGACTTCACCTTATCAAATGTATCTGCTGCTGCTTATCAATGAGATCTATCAACCTACCAAATATGAGAATTGTATCTTAGATAGACTTGAAGTAATTGACAATGTTAAGGTTCTTTGTTATGTTTAGTAGACAAACCGACCGACAGACAGCCAACACTTAGCCAATATCCGCCCCCTCTCCTTTCCAATCTCACAGATGCAGGGGCATAAAAAGACAAGATGTGTTTGTGAAACACAAATGCCCCCGTAACAGCATTTTTTTTTAAAGTTTGACCTTGACAGATGACCTTGACCTTGTCACATGACCTTGACCTTGTCACATGACCTTGACTTTGGTGTACAGCTTTGTATGTCAAATACTTTTGGAGAAAGGCAAAGGTTAAGTTTTCGGGTTAAATTTTCGGACAGACGGACAGATGGACGGACGGACAAGCAGACAGACAGACATGAGTAAAACAATATGCCCCCGATCTCTCGATACGGGGGCATAAAAATCTCTATAAGCTTCCGCTACAATTGCAATAATTTCATGTACATATAGTAAAGATCCCTTAGTGCACATGCATTTGAAATGCAATAAAACTTTTATTTCAAAACCTCCTGTGTGACATTTCTAACAATTTCAAATATGCTTAAAGCAAAGACTGACCAGTCTGTGCATCTGCACAGTCTGATCAGAGTCTTCACTATGCGCAGTAAAAAAGAAAAGATCTGGAAGTATCTGTAGACAATCAGGTAACTTTATATTCTCAGTAGGTGGCTTTCTTCAACACTAAATGTTTGCACCTCACGAAAATTTCAAATTGTTGGAAATGTCACGCACAGGCTCAAATGGTTGCTCATTTTACTTCTCTTCACAAATAAGTTACATCTTTTTTGACAGCATACATGTATAATAATCATTGGGATTAATTCATGAAAACATAACATTGAAAATACACACTTCATAGTAGGTTGCTTGACAGAAGTGATTACTTGAGTAAAATTGACTGCTTTTTCTGATTTTTTTTTTTTTTAAACTCAAGACTGTACCTGATTACATGAAATGATCTTAAATAGACTGCATAAATTTGGGGGCTGTTCAGTTTGTTTGTTTGTTTGACTGTTTGGAAAGGGTTTTGAGCCTCTTTTAACAATCTTTCAGTTACAAGTAGAATTCGCTATTCTGACTCGTTGAATGTGTACAAATGTACTGTAATCAAAAGTCACAATAGCGTATTCCAGTTATATTTTGTGGCTACTGGAGCACCTAACAAGTGATTCCTAATATTTCCAACATTGATACTACCATTACATCCTTGTCTAACCTCCAGCTGAGCACTATCCCACATAGGCACCGGGGCTGATTAGTCATTCCTTAGGGCACATTATCAAAGGCTTTCTTTAATACAAATACAAATTCGTAAATATTAATGTCATTTTCATAAAACAACGTATTAATTACCGATTTATCCTTGTTTCGTCTAAAGTGCTCCAGTTCATGCTGTCTTCTGACATGTGTCATAATGTAAGATGGCACCTGGATAAAAATAAAGCATATTAATATCAGGCATTGGCTATATGAGTGCTGCTAAGACACAAACAAGAGGACCAAGATGGTCCTAGATCGCTCACCTGAGTCTCTTTGACCCCTGGGACATCACATTAATTAGATAGGCAGATGTCAAAAAGAAGATAATTGCCTAAGATCAATACCATGGAACATTTTCAGCGAAGAGCAAAACAGATATGCCTTTTTGCTCTTTGATTCTATGTAAAAAGGGATGCACCCGGGTGGACCCCAAATGTGACCCCAGGGTCTTGATATGAACAAACCTGAAAGAGGTCCATAAGATGATGCTACATACTAAATATGAAAGCTGTCTGCCTTCTGGTTTCAGAGAAGAAGATTTTTGAAGGTTTTCCTATTTTCACCCATCGTGCTCAGATGAGCTGAAAGGGATGTGCCCGGTTGGAGCCCAAATATGATCCAAGGGTCTTGATATGAACAAACTTGGTAGGGGCCCACTAGATGATGCTACATACCAAAAATGAAGGAAGTGTGTCCTCTGGTTTTGATTAAAGAAGATTTTAAAAGATTTTCGCTCTTTGATTCTATGTAAAAAGGGTTGCGCCCGGGTGGAGCCCAAATATGATCCTAGGGTCTTGATATGAACAAACTTGGTAGAGGTCCACAAGATGATGCTACATACCAAATATGAAAGATGTCTGCCATCTGGTTTCATAGAAGAAGATTTTTGAAGATTTTCGTTTTTTTACCCTTCATGCTCATAAGAGATAAAGGGATGCACCTGTGCAAAGCCCAAATATGACCCAAGGGTCTTGATATGAACAAACTTGGTAGAGGCCCACTAGGTGATGCTACACACGAAATATTAAAGCTGTCTGCCTTCTGGTTTCGATTAAAGAAGATTTTAAAAGATTTTCGCTCTTTGATTCTATGTAAAAAGGGTTGCGCCCGAGTGGAGCCCAAATATGATCCTAGGGTCTTGATATGAACAAACTTGGTAGAGGTCCACTAGATGATGCTACATACCAAATATGAAAGCTGTCTGCCATCTGGTTTCATAGAAGAAGATTTTTGAAGATTTTCGTTTTTTTTACCCTTCATGCTCATAAGAGATAAAGGGATGCACCCGTGCAAAGCCCAAATATGACCCTAGGGTCTTGATATGAACAAACTTGGTAGAGGCCCACTAGGTGATGCTACACACCAAATATTAAAGCTGTCTGCCATCTGGTTTCAGAGAAGAAGATTTTTAAAGATTTTCATATTTTCACCCTTTTTGTTAAGGGTAAAGGGAAAGTTAAGGGTGGATTTCATTTATTTGAACAACTTTGGTAGAGCTTGACCCAAGGAACATCCCTGCCAAGTTTCATCAAGATTGGCCCACTAGTTTAGGAGGAGAAGATGTTTAAAGAAATTGTGGACGACGAACGACGCACGACGGACGACTGACGACGGACGACGGACATTCTATGATCCCAATAGCTCACCTTGAGCACTTTGTGCTCAGGTGAGCTAAAAATAATTGGCCTTCGCAAAAACAAGGAAAGAAATCTGCAGGGTTTAAGAATTCCAGAAAAGTTTTAAAAATAATTTACCTAATCAAATTAAGGGCATCCAGTCCTTTCATCCCTTTGAATTTGTTGCAAGTTTACCATGTTTTTTATTCAGCATGACAAGGGTTAATAAGCAAACAATTTATCAATGTCCTAACAAAACAAACATATTTTTCAAAGGTACAGATAAGAGGGGGTACAATCAGTCTAAAGTTTTTATTCCTTACCAAGCCATATATGGTGGATACTCATTTGAATTATCTTGACAAGACGATTCAATTAAAACCCATCAACATAGGGTTGGTATTTTGATATAGAAAAACTTTGATCTAAAATCAGCCAGTCTAGAGTCTTTATTCCATAATCAAGCCCTATATGGTGGGTACTCATTGGAATTGTTTCGACGAGACAATTCCAATCAGCACCAACAGCATAGGGTTTGCGTTATATTATAAAAAAAATATCTGAAATCAACCAGTCTAGAATCTCTATTCCCCAATCAAGCCCTATATGGTTGGTATTCATTCGAATTATCTCGACGAGACGATTCCAACGAGCACCAACAACATAGAATTTACGCTATGATATAGAAATACTCTGATTTAAAATTGAAAATACTCCCTCTATCTATAGCTCCGATTTCACTTACTGTCCATAAGATCTCCCGATATTTGATTAACATTTTCATGATATTTGACGTCCCTGAAGCCATTCGGATTTCCAGTTCCCATGCGTTTTTCTGTTTATTTCCGAGATTTGTCGTCATAAATAAGTTCGGAGCCATAATCATGGCCACGTTATTTAGTCCCATTTTATTTACACTACTATAAGATATCACTTTGTCCAAGTATAACAGAAGGGCCTGGAAAGAAAAAGAAAAGGGAAAAGAATATTTCCTTAATGCTTTTTGATGGATTATCTAGGAATAACAATATATTATCATTTGATAAACTCACTACTAAGCTAGTGAAATTATCCAGGACATGTGTTTTCGTTCATTTAGCCCTGTCATACATTATCAAGGGTTCAGTGCAAGACTGTACTAAGTGTATATACATTGTATATACACTGAGTACAGTCTTGCACTGAACCCTCGTTATCTAAGCAGATCCAAATAAGTGACATCATCATCAATGTTGTATAGCAATTACACGCAAAATGACATGCTTTAAGAAAATTTGTCCTGAAATTTTCACATTTTGTCTCATTTTTGCATTAACCCTTTGCTGTTTAATCCCTGCTTTTTACGTGCCTGTGATTTTATGATTGAGAAAACATAGTGAAAAAAGAAGAAATTGCTTCTGACAAGCAATTTCTTCTTTTTCCATACAATTTTCTACCCTACTGAATGGTTATTTTTCAAATTAAATCCACTTTGAATTTTCGTCTGTAAAACCTTTGAATTTGGATAGATCCAAAATTTTGTAAAACAGGAAAGGGTTAAATAAAATAGAATAATTCTTTGACTTTGAAGTAAGAATAATCAATAGTTCATTTTGCAAACAGCAAAAGCTTTATTTTCACTAATGGCTCCTCCTCTCATGTAACTATATAGCTTTTATTGAATAAACAAAAGATTATCCTCTATATAATGTATGATAAGGTAGGATTCATTATGAGAAATAACAATAACACTGTAGGTAAAAAAAAATTGTACAAATTATCATAAGGTTATTTAGAGGCTATACTAAATGAGTGGTTATTGAAAACCGAATTATCAAAGTAACACGACATCTATAAACAGATACAAACAAGGCATTGCCAATTATAACTTATAAATTAATAAGTTTAATGCCACTTTCAACATTATTTTAGTTATATCATGGTGGCTGGAGCACCTAACAATGGATTCCTGGTATTTCTCTCACCAGTATAACCATCACATTCTTTCCAAGCCTCCAGCTGCTATCTCACATAGGTCTACGATTATAAACTCATTGGTGAGAGACAAATATTCGGAAAGAATGAGTGCAGTCATCAGGGTTCAAACATGGGACCTCTAGATTGACAGTCTGACACGCTACAAACTGCGCTATGACGGGGGCTCATGAAGGTTCAAGAAATTTATCAATTCAAGTACTTCTGCCATTTTCACAATAAAAACATAACTTTGCTATACTTTGTTAGCCAATTTCGTTACTCGTGTAATAATCAACAAGAGCCATGTCGGACATGGCCATCCCCCGCCGAGAAAGCTTGAAAGTAAACTGAAGCCTAATAGATTAAGGGTTCTACTTTAAGAAATTAAGCCCCTACAAAATCTAAGTCTTTAAAATGACAAAGGGCAATAACTCCAAAATTATGAAAGCCAAAGTTATAGTTCTTGTGCACTGCACTCCTCTTCCATGAGATCTATCCACCCATAAAGTTTCAAGTTGATAGCTATAATACTTTAGGAGATATGCTCCGGACAAAATGTAAGTCTTAAAAATAACAAGAGCCATGTTGGACATGGGCATAAGTCCCCTACTGGCTTTGTTTGTCTCAATGTTTTCCCACGCCAATTCTATCAGGGACGTCAAAACCAGGTCTTGTTTTGGAAAGGGTTAAACAAGACTTACATGAGTTGTTGTCTCTGCTGTGCCCACTATACAATTCATGCAAGCAATAGACAGATGCAAGAAATAGTATCAATAACAGTTACCTTGTCTGATCCAAGATGTTTTTCTTCAGTCTTGTTGGTAAGAAATGAGAACTTTCACTGGAGGTGATTAATACTGCTGCATCACCACCCTGACTAACATGGCTTATAATTTTTTTTACATTTTAAAACAGGTTTCATCAAGTTAGCTTGCTTAGTTATTAAGTTATTGCAGGATCCATTTTTTGCCATATTTTCACTATTTCCGTTACCATAGCAACCGCACTTTTTGTCAAAGAACAAAGATAAAATGATGTGCATAATCTACACATTGCCATCTAGTCATATACCAAGTCTCATCAAATTAGCTTGCTTACTTATTAACTTATCGCAGGATCCAATATTTTTTGCCATATTTTCACTATTTCCGTAACCATAGCAACAACAATTTTAGTCTAAAAACAAAAATAAAATGATGTACATAATCTACACATTGCCATATAGTCATGTACCAAGTCTCATCAAACTAGCTTGCTTAGTTATTATCTTATCGCAGGATCCCATTTTTGGCCATATTTTCACTATTTCTGTAACCATAGCAACCTCAATTTAAGTCGAAAAACAAAAATAAAATGATGTGCATAATCTACACATTGCCATCTAGTCATATACCAACTTTCATCAAAAACGCTTGCTTAGTTATTAAGTTATCGCGGGATCAAGATTTGAGCGGACAGACGGACAGACGGACAGACGGACTGACGGACAGACGGACGGACAGACGGATGGCAAACCTATAGTCCCCTCCGGTGTGAACACCGGTAGGGGACTAACAAAGGGCAATAACTACAAAATAATACAAGCCAGAGTTATAGTTCTAGTGCACTACACTTCTCCTCCATGAGATCTATCCTCCCATAAAGTTTCAAGTTGATAGCTTTAATACTTTAGGAGATATGCTCCGGACAAAACCTAAATCTTGAAAATAACAAAGGGCAATAACTCCAAAATTATCCAAGCAAGAGTTGTAGTTCTTGTGCACTGCACTTCTCCTACATGAGATCTATCCACCCATAAAATTTCAAGTTGATAGCTACTATACTTTAGGAGATATGCTCCGGACAAAATCTTAGTCTTAAAAATATCAAAGCGCAATAACTCCAAAATTATGCAAGCAAGAGTTGTAGTTCTTGTGCACTGCACTTCTCCTCCATGAGATCTATCAACCCATAAAGGAGATATGCTCCAGACAAAATCCAAGTCTTAAAAATAACAAAGGGCAAAAACTCCAAAATTATGCAAGCAAGAGTAGTAGTTCTTGTGCACTGCACTTCTCCTCCATGAGATCTATCCACCCATAAAGTTTCAAGTTGATAGCTTTTATACTTTAGGAGATATGCTCCGGACAAAATGTAAGTCTTAAAAATAACAAAGGGCAATAACTCCAAAATTATGCAAGCAAGAGTTGTAGTTCTTGTGCACTGCACTTCTCCTCCATGAGATCTATCCACCCATAAAGTTTCAAGTTGATAGCTTTTATACTTTAGGAGATATGCTCCGGACAAAATGTAAGTCTTAAAAATAACAAAGGGAAATAACTCCAAAACTATGCAAGCAAGAGTTGTAGTTCTTGTGCACTGCACTTCTCCTCCATGAGATCTATCCACCCATAAAGTTTCAAGTTGATAGCTTTTATACTTTAGGAGATATGCTCTGGACAAGTTTAGTGACGGAAGGACGGAATGACGGAAGGACGGAATGACGGACGGAGAGCATTACTATATCCCCTGCCGAAAAAGGCGGAAGAATAAAAATTTTCAACAGGGTTGTATCTCACTACCGCAATTTAAGTCATATTATAAATCAATTTTTACTAAGATAAAAATGTTTATAGTCAGAACAGACTGTTTGGGTAAAAATTGTTAAAATTAACCTTAACAAAGGGAATTATGCCTTTTGAAATAAACATTTTTCATCAAATCATTATTAATTAAACTTTCTTTTCAATGATTTTAAGTATATGGGGACAATTTGAAAATTCATTACAAGAAACAGTGACTTAATTTCACGGAATTTGAATCAAACTTTTTTACTTACATATAAAGTATTTCTATGTGCAGCAGGTAACAATAATATAAGCAGATTTAATGCTTGAAGCTGTTGTTTCTTTTCTGGTAAACCTAAAATACAAATGGAAACTCTTGAGAACCCTGTTTGGTTGAACTCAAATCAAAAATAGAAATCTTGTTAACCCTTTGTCAGACAAGGCAGACAATAAGAATAGAAATTTAGAGATCGATCTACACAGGCATTATTTCGATGACTCAGTGCAATACAGTTGTAACTGCCTATAAAGGTATAGGCAGTTACATTTTTTTGAGCTGAATTTGTTCGTTTGTTTGGGGTTTTATGCCGCTTTTAACATTATTTCAGTCACATCCCGCAGCTAGAGAACTTAACAATGGATTCCTGGTATTTCACACACCAGTACTACCACCACATCCTTTCCTAGCCTCAAGCTGCTATCTAACATAGGTCTACAATTATCAATCCACTGGTCGTAGACAAAAAGATGAGTTCAGCTGTAGGGGATCAAATCCAAGACCTCTAGAATGTTGATTGATTGAATGGGGTTTTACGCCACTTTCAACAATATTTCAGTAATATCGCGGCGGCTGGAGCACCTAACAACAGTTTCCTGGTATTTCTCTTACCAGTACAACCACTACATCCTTTCCTAGCCTCCAGCTGCTATCTCAAATAGGTCTACAATTATCAACCCATTGGTGAGAGACAAATAGTTGGAAAGAATGAGTGCCGCCGTCTGGGATTGAAAGGTGACCTCTAGATTGACAGTCTGACGCGCTACCAATTGCGCTATGACGGCGGCCCCTCAAGAATGACAGTCCAATGTGCTACCAACTGCGCTATGACAGTGGCATTTTGTGATGAAAATTCTATACCAGATACTGGTTTTTTTTATTGATTATTAAGAACTTCCATTGTTGAATGTTAAAGTAATAGTATTTACTAAGAAATACCTGTTTTAAAAGAAAATCTAATACATATTCTTATGGTTTAAATTATCGTTTTGTAACAAATTTTACTATTTCTGTGTCTGTCAAGGAATACAGCTTTAAAAAATAATCTAGCCTTAAGGTAGTGGACCCGTAATAGTTACGCAACATTTCGGACTTTATGATCTTTTTCAATGTTGACCAAGGTTTGCTAATGAAAATCACAAGGAAACCTCGGTTAACACTGTAAAAGTTCATTGCTCCCGATATGTAGCCGAACTATTACGGGTCCACTACCTTAAGATGTACTCACTTTCTATTTGAGCAAAGGCATCAATATACTCGTTGGTTAAAATAGGGGTGGGTAAGTCTCGAAGGAATTGTTTCATCAATCCTGCGACATCATTCGGAGTGACCTCATCACCCCAAATAAACAAACCTTGATAAAACTTCTCTTCTAGATCTACTCTCAATTGCTGAAAAATTCAAAGAAAAGGTAATTCTGGACAAAGGAAATAAACCTGCAACCAGTTGAAGAACTGATTGATTTTGTAATGATTTAATGGGTCTGGCCAACAAAATGGTGACATTGCACCAAAATACTCATTCACCATTAACCTGCATACCCTTTACCAATCTTGTTAACAATATTAAGGTGATAGCAATAAGTAGACCATTCTAAACACATTTTCAGGAACAATTTAAGTAAAGGATCAACCAAGGAACATCCTTGCCAAGTTTCATTAAAATCGGCTCATTGGGTGTTGTAAAAAGGAAATAAACCCGCAACCAGTTGAAGAATTGATTAACATCATTGGCTGATTTTTAAACAAAACCAGGAATGTTCATCCAATCAGGCTTGTTGTTTCAATTGTAGCAGTATTGAAACAACAAATCTGATTAGCTTAAATTAAATTCCTGATAACATGTGACCAATGGTCATCTGTAACACAACCGGATTCAGAAATTTTATGCTTTTTTCTAGTTATATATTGAATGTACTCTACTTTGTTGTTTTGTTAAAACGTTATGACTAAAGACTGTAAACTTTAAGTCAATAAAATATTGTCTATTGTCTAAATGTTGGTAGGTGTGGTCAAAGACAATTAGTTGCATTATGAACCCTTGTTATGCTTGAATTTAATTTTTGTTACAAACTATTTACCATTTCTTGAGACATTATCTAATCAGTCTAATCAAGATTTTAACACAATGCTGATTAAGTGGAAAGCATGGTGAAATTCAGCAAAGAGTCTCTTTTATCCATCCTCGGATACCCCGGGGTCTCCCTATTTGCTACGCTATATCGATATAGCGTAGCAAATAGGGAGACCCCGGGGTATCCGAGGATGTCTTTTATCAAGAATGCACTAAAGGGGATTTAACTGTATTTTTTGAAGACAGGAAAATAAGAATCGATTCAAATATTACACAAATGATTTAAAACATTGTACAGTTAGGTGGAAGTTAAAGCACCTACCTTAACTCTAGTTGTCAAACCAGGGATTCTCAATATACCCTCAGTGTCTAAACTATATTTTACTAAATAGGATAAAATCTGAAACAAGAAAAATTCATTGGGGGATGGTAGGTACATATTTCCACTAATAATAGTGCCCTCCCTAAAAGTAGCACCTTTACATTTTTCACTTAGAAAACCCACTTCAAATGCCTTAATTTTAGGAAGTTTTTGAGATTTCTTCTTTAATCTGAGATGAATTTCCTCTAAACAATAGTTTATATGATTGTTTAGAACAAATTCACCTCACATTAAAGGAAAAAGGGCCTCAAAGACATCAACTTTAATTATTTTTTAATCAGATTTAAATTCTAATTTAAAAAATTAATAAAACAGAAGCTAACAGCCTTCCAATTATGAACTCTGTAGCTTTAAAAATCTTTGATTGGCTCATGCCATCATACAACTTTAGTTGTTTGAGAGACAGACTGACAGATAGCTAGTAGTAAACTGGTCTGACCCAATCTAGTTTATGCAGGGGCATGAAATTATGTACAACTCCTCTAAACACATTTAAGAATTATGAATCTCTGTTTAAAATGCTATAATCTATTACCCAAATCATCAATGCAAACATTAGTATTTAATGATGTATTCCATTTTACTCTGAAGCTTAGATAAAATACTTTAAGTATTACTGGTCATGCTTGTTGATTAAAATAAAACTCACAAGAAACAATTGTATATAGTTTTATTGTATATAGTATATAAATAATTTTACTGAAAAAATTTAAATTCAATTTATTTATACTGGCGGTAAGTAGCTAAGTGTTTAAATACAGTTTGGATGAAAGTTTAACAATATACAAAATTTGTTGTTAACTTACTGCTTGAAATGCGAGAGGTATTTTTGCGTTTGATTTCCTTTTTTGGTCATGTTCCATTAAGATATCTAATGGAATTCCAAATATACCATTTTCTGAAATAAAATAATACTTACAATTTTCATGAGGAAACCCAGTAAGCAGGCAAAACGGTAAAAATCATGTGATATTTAAGTTTAAAAAGAGACTGCCATAGATATGCTAATAAGCGTGTCTAAATATGGATTAAGGACTTTTTGTCTGTCAAAGTTAAGAATAAAACCACAAGTTGTTACTTTATGTTTACATTTTCTTACTACTAAACAGCTTGGATCACCCCTTGTGTTTCAGAGTGGAAGTGCATGAATTTAATTAGAATTATTATTGACTGAATAATAATAAATATTATTTTGAAAACATATTATTTTGAAAAAAAGTTTTTTGAATAGTGTTTAGCTAGCATCAAGATTTTACCAAAGTCTAAATTTTTTTACAAACACATATTTGTGTAATTGATAATTGTTTCATATAGAAATCAAATGGACTATTACATGTGTTAGCTGAAGTCATAATGATTTCATCAAAAAGGTTCTCTTGCAGGACAAGGATTATCTTGGCCTGAGGTTATAAAACTTTCTTGTGCTCAACTGAGAGTTTTCTCAAATTTAGAAATAAAACAAGAGCTGTCACTGTAAGATGACAATGCCCCCGACACCGCTTTGATTTAGAAGTTATGGCCAATGTTAAAGTTTTTGGACGGAATGACGGACGGACGGACGGACAGACGGACGGACAGACGGACGGACAGACGGACGGACGGACAGACGGACGGACGGACGGACAAGTCAAATTTATTATGCCTCCCTATCGGGGGCATAATAAATATGAGCATAAAAGATAATACTAATTTATAACAACTCATTGATATTATCTTCTATCTTCATACCTTTATATTGGTGTTACAACAGAATTACGGCTTTAATTTTAAGTTAAAATTTGAGAATATTTTGAATTGAGACTGAGAAATGTTTTATAACCTTGAGCCCTGATGGCTGTTAGTTATCGAAGACAAAGGTACCTACTTGAGAAACGCAGAATTGCTATTACATGAAAAAGCAGTGACATCAACATCTTTGAACTTTTTTAAAAAAGTCTACAAATTTTGATGCTCTGATAATTATTAAATATAAGCCTGTGTGCAATATTTCAACCAATTTAAAATGTGCGTGAGGTGTAAACATTTAACAGCCTAGACAGCTACATAGTGCATTGATTGATTGATTGAATGGAGTTTAACGCCGCTTTCAACATTATTTCAGTAATATCGCGGTGGCTGGAGAACCTAACAATGGTTTCCTGGTATTTCTCTTACCAGTACAACCATCACATCCTTTCCTATCCTCCACCTGCTTTCTCACATAAGTCTACAATTATCAACCCATTGGTGAGAGACAAATAGTCGGAAAGAATGAGTGCCGTCATCCGGGATCAAACGGTGACCTTTAGATTGACAGTTTGACGCCCTACCAACTGTGCTTTGATGGCGGCTGCTACAAAGTGCAATTAGGAGACATTTACTTTGAGATGCAGATGCACAGCCTGACCAGAGTCTTTGCTTCAGGCACATTTGAAATAGTTGGAAATGTCACACACTGGCTCATATATCTTATTTGGCAAGCTTACCTTTGTGTTTTTTCTTTGTCCTTCTAGCACTATAAATAACATTATGACTATCTAATAATGACGTCAATTCTAGCAGCCCAAGTTTCCGAACATATTCCATGTCTGCTTCACTGATATCATCTATATGTGTTATTCCTAATTTGTCTTCAGTAAGTCTAAAATTCTGAAATGAAAATAGAATGTAATATCTTTCTAAAGCTAGGTAAGCATATTACCAAGAATCAATGAATATTTTTTAATTATCTTGACCGAAAAATAAAAAAACAAGATGCGTTTGTAAATCAATAATACCCCTGAAATGACTTTTTCAAAATTTTGACCTTGATAGTTGACCTTGACTTTGTCAGATGACATTTTGCTTGACCTTCAACGATGCAGATTGACAAGAGGATACTCTAAGATAAAACGCAGGATTGTTGAAGTTATCAGAAAACAAACATTTTTGATATTGAATATAGAGGATATTGAATGAGTGGTCATGGCATAATGAATTTATTAAATGAGTCAACTGTAAACAGATAAAAACGAGGCTCCAAGTTTTTAATTGTTTTAGATGACAAGTTTAACAAGAGCCATGTCAGACATGGCCATCCCCAGCCGAGAAAACTTGATAGAAAACTGAAGCCTAATAGATTAAGGGTTCTACTTTAAGAAATTAAGCCCCTACAAAATCTAAGTCTTTAAAATAACAAAGGGCGATAACTCCAAAATTATGCAAGCCAGAGTTATAGTTCTTGTGCACTGCACTTCTCTTCCATGAGATCTATCCTCCGATAAAGTTTCAAGTTGATAGCTTAAATACTTTAGGAGATATGCTCCGGACAAAATCTAAGTAGAATAAAAAAGAAAGGGCAATAACTCCAAAATTATGCAAGCAAGAGTTGTAGTTCTTCATAAAGTTTCAAGTTGATAGCTATTATACTTTAGGAGATATGCTCCGGACAAAATCTTAGTCTTAAAAATAACAAAGGGCAATAACTTGGTAATTATGCAAGCAAGAGTTGTAGTTGTTGTGCACTGCACTTCTCCTTCATGAGATCTATCCTCCCATAAAGTTTCAAGTTGGTAGCTTTAATACTTTAAGAGATATGCTCAGGACAAAATCTAAGTCTTTAAAATAACAAAGGGCAATAACTCCAAGATTATGCAAGCAAGAGTTGTAGTTCTTGTGCACAGCACTTCTCCTCTATTAAATCTATCCACCCATATAGTTTCAAGTTGATAGCTATTATACTTTAGGAGATATGCTCCGGACAAAATCTAAGTCTTTAAAATAACAAAGGGCAATAACTCCAAAATTATGCAAGCAAGAGTTGTAGTTCTTGTGCACTGCACTTCTCCTCCATGAGATCTATCCACCCATAAACTTTAAAGTTGAAAGCTATTAGACTTTAGGAGATATGCTCCGGACAAAATCTAAGTCTTTAAAATAACAAAGGGCAATAACTCCAAAATTATGCAAGCAAGAGTTGTAGTTCTTGTGCACTGCACTTCTCCTCCATGAGATCTATCCACCCATAAACTTTCAAGTTGAAAGCTATTAGACTTTAGGAGATATGCTCCGGACAAAATCTAAGTCTTTAAAATAACAAAGGGCAATAACTCCAAAATTATGCAAGCAAGAGTTCTAGTTCTTGTGCACTGCACTTCTCCTCAATGAGATCTATCCACCTATAAAGTTTCAAGTTGATAGCTATTATACTTTAGGAGATATGCTCCGGGCAAGTTTAGTGACGGAAGGACGGAATGACGGACGGAGAGCATTACTATATCCCCTTGCCGAAAACGGCGGGGGATAATAATAAATGCTGTATTTTATGTGCACAAATTTTTCTATTCTATTTATAATATGACCCAATTAATTCTACTTCTATTTTACAACATATAGTCATGAATTCAAGCTTACTGGTAAGGAATCTTTTCTATCTTTCCCTTCATGGTTAATGCCTTCATGTGTCCCATTTTCTTCTATTGTAAACTCAAATGTAATGTCAGAGTCGGAAATAGGAGATAGCTGACTGTTGGCACGCTGGAATACTGCTTTCTGCTGCATGCTCAACATCTCTACACCTACAAAATTGAACTCAAATGTAATTATAGGTAATAGTTTACAGTTTGCATGCTGGAATACTGCTTTCTGTAGCGTGCTTAACATCTATACACCTGTAAATCAAATATGGGAAGATTAGTTTTTTGTAAGCGGAGCTTGAAATACAGAATAATTATGGTCTTAATTGAGTTTTAAATTCATGTATTCAAAATATTGTATTCTCTACAATGTCTAATATTTTTGGCATTTAGATAATCATTGAAATTGTCTTATTTACATTATAAGATATTTGAACAAACTCAATATGATTTAACTATGGAATGCTTTTCTTTCTTTCTTCTCTGCCTGCTTCCTAAGAATAGCCAACTGTTGGCTTGGCTGTTTCAGAGAAAACCTGAGGTATTGTGATCAACTTGGCCCCGTTCACATTGGCGTTGTTATTGGTATAGGTATTGGCGTTGGTGTGACAATCTTTAACATTAGTCATATCTCTGTTGTTATTGATGATATCTTCACGAAACTTGACATGTGTATTCACTATCACAAAAGCTATCAAGTCTATCAAAGGGGATAACTCTTGAAGCATTTTGTAAGAGTTAAACTCCTTTTTAGACTTAGATTTTTCCATGATCCAGCACCTGCAGCTGAGCATTGTTGCCATAGGTGGTGCTCTTCCCTGAACTTTTATGTTTCCTTGACCTTTGAACATATTTTAAACATTTAAAAAAAATCCTACCAAGCTCAGCATTGTCAATGACTTCCTCTGAAACACCTGACATGGAGTAACCTCCCTTATTCTTCATAAATGAGGCCCTGTTTTTAGGTCGGTTTGCCGCCCATTCTGGATGAATCACTTCCTGTCTGGGTGATGTAGGGCTTCTAGGACTCTGAAGAATTAGATAGAAATAGATATTTAAAAAACAACAATTTCCTTTGTGAAACATTTTTCTGTGATTACATTTGAGTCAAACAAATGCATTCATACGTAATAAAAAAAAAAAGATAATCCGATTAAAAAAAGAAAATTTAATCAGGTTCTTTTACCCTAAAATCATACTCAAAAAGACTACACACATAGAATAATGTCCCATTTCCATGATTTTCATTTTTCGCTGAACCTTGAAATTTAGACTATATCTGCAATAAGGTAGTAGTCACAAATTAATGAAATTAGACTAGAACCCTTGTCACTTTAGTTATGTTTTATCATTTCAATTGATTTAAAACATTTAACTTACTACACGTTTAAAATCAAGGTCAATTCTTCATAATTTAATCATATACAAACAAATAAGTACAGAAGCTATAGTTTGAACCACTAACACCCCGAGTGAAAATTGATGTGAAATTTCAGTGAAATTTCACCAAATTTCAGTGAAATTTCAGTGAAATGTTAAAATATCACTGAATCTCAGCAAAATGACTAAATTTCAGTGAAATTTTGGCAAAAAAATTTGAAATTTCAGGGAAATGTTTTTTCTTTATGAGGCTGAAATTTCAGTGAAATTTCAGTATTTTTTTTTTTTTTAACTTATGAAATTTCAGTGAATATGCCAACTTAAAAATGTGTATATAATAAAACTGAATCTTTATAAAAGCACTAAAAAAAAGTAGGAACACAACAGATTCACAACATAATTGTAGCAAAAGACATGTTTCTTAAGAAGGTCAGAAGCAGAAATATATAGCCTAAAATGAATACACTTTTGTGAACATTGTTGACTATTCCGTTCCTAAGCTTAAAGTAATGAATTTGTGTAAAGAAATGCATCATTTCTTCCCTCTTATGAAGCTTTATATTTCTCAAATTGCTTGAAAATGTCAATTAAAAAAAGATACAGACAAAAATAAATAAGAACAAAAACACTTATATATACTATAAATATTTTTTGTGAACACACCAAATATTTTTTTTTTTCATTTATGCAAGGAATTCTGTCATACTACAACCACAATATCTGTTACTTTAGCATAGATATATTTCACGACTCCACCTATTATCTGATAATGGTTGGGACAATTTCAAGTCAAAAGAATCTCTTAAAAGATATTACAGAATAATAAACGATATTATGTGATTTGTTACAAACTATTTCTCATGCAATTAACCATTTTCATTTTTAGTTTGTCTATTAGTATTATTTTGTTAAATAGCAAATTTAAATGGTAAAATAGAAATTTTCTTAATGCCGTGGAGTACACAGAAATTTCCAGTTTATAATTTCTAGTCTAGATTAAGTCATGTGATTGATAAGAACCAATGAAAATGTTACACGGCTAAACTTATCAGGCGCCATGAAGCAAACGACGGAAGTCAGATTGTTGGGTCATTTTGTGTAGTTCTAAATAATAAAAAAATAACCGTAAGAGATGGCTATGTTGTGCTTTTGATATGCTGTTAATATCATAATCCAACCGAAAGACGAGTTACAAACCGGAACGTGAATAAACACGTAAGTTTTTGAAGTGAAAATAAGCAACTTCCGTTCTCAACTTGACCTTGCTATTTCGCCGATTTGTGCAATATTTGGCTACAGTTTAAATTCTTATTCCGTAACGAAATAAATAAATAAATAAATTTGATTAAATGAATATTCTTTACTTGTCTTTTCAGCAATGATAAAATCCCCAATCAATGTCATTAAATCGTATTTCAAAATGAAATTCTTTCGTTGGAATGATCATCAAAATGGTGGTCAGGAATTCTCGTAGAACAGTCAACTGATTCTATTTTTAGATTACACGGAATTCCCAAAGCTGTTAAATTTACCTTACCCTTTGGATGTCACATGAAATAAAATAAACATTTCAAAACCTCACAATCGTTATTAACAAGTGAAGAGTCTTTTTAAGTGCAGATGATATCAAGGTATTTATGAGTTGTTAGTATTTTACTGGTCATTGGTAGTAATTTTGTGCCTGGAAAACATTCATCTGCACCTTTGTTGTACTCGTTTGTTGTAGAAGAATTTTCATTAAAAAAATTATAGGAAAGGAAAGTGATGAATGTCTTCTTCCCTCAAACTTAATTATTAACCACCATAATATTTCCAAAATCACCTAAATACTATCTTAACATGACTTAAATAATTCGTAGCTGACAGGTAAAGTGTAATAGTAACCGGACAAGCCATTTTTCGGATATTTATAAACAAGGAGACATTAATAGCTAAACCAAACAAATGTATTTATACCCATCAGAATTAAGGATTAATACATTAAAATGAAATAGATTTGACAAATAATTTATGAATTACAAAATAGAATATAGATTTTTTTTCACATTTTTTAAAAAAAATATCTTTCTTCAATTAAATTTGACAAAAATAACTTCAAATACCAATTTCGCATTTTATATGAGAAATGAAAATCTCCCCTTTTGATAGTTTTATTAGAAAATGTATTTAGAAATTTGCTGATTGGGAGGCTTTCATATATAGACTCTCAAAACTGAGTAAAATTCACAAAAGATTTTCTCTTATTAGTATCAATAAGAATAGATATAGTATTCAGTGATATTTTATAATTTAGACTTCATATTTTATTATTTTGAATACATACAAAAATATTCATTTCAGATTAATGTCACTCAGACATGTAGGCCTAACAGCATTACTGGTACCATATATACATGCAAGAATGTCACTGTGAAAACAGATATGTTCAAGTAATTTGTAAGTAGAATAAGATGACACTGTATTCATTATTTTACTACATGTCCACACATAAAAAGATCAAGGGTGTAATGTTTTATGCTATTTGTCCAACTTTCTGACTCCATGAAAACTTGATGCACCAACTAAACATTTTTCTATAACCTGGACACTATTCAAGTTACAATGTTCAACAAAAAATTGCATAAAAGTTTCTTTCACCATTCCATTCCACATATTTTGATGTCAAGGTCATCTTACTAAGTCAAATTTATTAAAAATAAAAATACTATTTCCGGTCTTTTTACATGCCATCAGGGGTGGACACATGTTCATCTTCTATCTCTGTATGTCCATTTGTTAACACATCTCCTCATTCAGTTGTAGACAGATTTTCATGGAACTTTCACAAAATATTCAGCTTCACCTGTGGATAGATCTTAGTGAGGAGAAAGAATTGCAGTATCTAAAGACCCTAATTCTTGCTAGCTTCAGTGTATTGTACCCCAAAAAACTATGTTTGGGGGGGGGGTATTAGGAGTTAGCTTGTTGGTCGGTAATCTGTCTGTAATCTGTCTGTTCATCGTTTGGTCCATCCATCCATTTGTAGCTTTTATATGTCCATTCAGTTTCTCAGCAACTAATAGGCAGATTTCCATTAAACTTTACAGATATGATCAGTATCAGGTAGAGATGTGCAAGTGATATTTTGGTTATGATCCATTCATTGACTTTTGTGTTTTGACAGAGTTATGGGCTGATAGAAAATGACTTAACATTATTGACAAGCACTTGTTTTTGGGTATTAGTAGACAGTCTAGTTTATCAAGCTTTTACAGTTGGGATGGCCATACCCAACATGACTCTTAAAGATCGATTTCAATATGAAGTAGTCACAATTACAACAGTCCTTGTTATCATTAGACCTTGAGCTTTGACCTTTGAGATCTAAGAAAAATTCTTTCAAATGGTAGAATATTTGTAATTGAAATCCATAAATTCAAGCTATTATATATTTACCTGCACATTTTCAGTTTTCTTTTATATTGCAGATACAACTCAAAATATAGTACAGGGATAAACCTTATAGTGTAACTGCTGAATATTTTGGAGTCTTGAGAAAAACATGAGTGAAGAAGATAACATATGTAGCCTTGAAAAAACAACAACATTAAGTTAGATCTGGAAAAAATGTAGTTGAATGTAGGTAAGTGTATTGAAGTTAAATGCTTTCCAGTAGATCCTCAAAATTTCTTGATGGAGTATCACATTAAATTCAACTGTCACACCAGTAATATTACATGTATCATAATGGTAAACTCACTGTTTTTAATCACTCTTCTTTTCATTTAATCTCCTGAGGTATAAATGCTATTTACTTGAAACTTTGTAGTTGAATGGATCTTATTGAGGAGATGCACAGTGCACTTTTTAAGTTGGAATGCGGAGCAATTCCAACTTAGATTTAACAAAACCGCAAAATGAACACAAGATAAATTCATTTCGGGTTTTTTGAGAACACACATCACGTGAACAGGATGTGAATACACTTCGGCCTATTTTGTATATCTCAACTTGACATAGACATACAGATTATTTCATCAAAAGGAAATAATCCTGTACAATTACACAACTATCACTTCATGTATATTATTAACACGCTAATTCATGATTTAAACGATATTTATTGAAATTTGCGTACGAATTTACTAGTATTACATGTTTACATAACTATATTTGGAAATCATGTGATGAGTCAAGTTGAATAAGGTCAGCTATTGAAAATAGCACTAGCCAATCACGTGATCTGCTTATTTGGAAATGTCGCGATCTGGTTTCTCAGTATTGTGGCAATAGCATAGGCCAATCACGTGATCTGCTTATTTGGTAATATCGCGACCTATTTTCGTAGAATTATGTTATAGCTTCTTTTAAAGGTATAGTTTCTCTTTCTGAACGACCTTATCACACATTTAACTTATGACAAATTGTTATATTGTACATTTCTGTCTACAGTTACGAAATAAAAATCTTTAGTTTTTCTGTGAAGGTACACTTTTAAAGTTAATAAATATTTTTGCAACATATTGTCGTTTGTTTTCCGTCATATCTACATAAATGTTTCATTGTCAAAGCCCAAATTTCATCAAATAAAATCCTGGCCACCACATCTTTAATGGAATTATGAATATCTTTGCCCAATTGCATTCAATCACCAAAATAACTTGCCATTTGAAAGTCCAACTTGTTTTCGTCACATTCTCGCACATCAACACGTTTAAGAGTACCATCATACAGTTAGTTAATCAAAAACATTCTTATTCGCCCACCCAGCGCTCCATTCATTCATTTCAAACACTCACTCAAACCATTCAAAACTCTCAAAATTACTCAATAAATAAGATCAACTTGTACATTAAAAACGAATAAAGCATTTTAGAACCAAATCGCGATTTCACTGACATAATTGAAATTTAAAGCGTCTGATTGGTTCTTGGCGAAATATAAAGCTATTGGTGGAACTTTCATGCATTTTTTATTAAATGGAGGTTTTACATATCGCTTAATTTCTTAATCCTGAATAAAATAAGCGACATTGGATTCCCTTTCTTAAATTTCACTCAAAACTCGCTCCGCTCACTCATTCAACATCATTCCTAAATCATTCCAAATTCGTTCAACTTATCAATTTTACGATTATATTAACTATACCCCAAACTCAGAAGTAGAGGAGCACATATTGATTTCATCATGTCTGTCTGTCAGTCCATTGACCTTTTGCTTTCCGCTAGCTAAACGGAGAAGCAATTGACCTGCAATAACGAAACTTTACACAAATATTGCCCATGACCCAAAGAAATACCTATTGTTTCGGGGCATACATGTCACGGTCATAAGTTACCTTGAACTGTTAACAGTTTCCACTCTAACTGAACAACCAATTGACCCAAATCATAATTCTTGACACAAATGTTGTCAATGACACAAGAAAGTGCAAAATTTTGGAGTCTCGAAGGTCGAAGTTACAATTGAACTTCGTCCAAGAATTGTCTTGCGATTCCAACTCATGAAGTAAAAGATTTCCCTGCGAAAAAAGCTTTTCATCAAGGACAAAGCGGTTGTTGAGGTTCACTTTGCGACAATTCTAATTAAAAATGTAATTGATAACTTAAATGGAGCAGAAGTCATTTGAAAAATAACATCGAAACTGTTTTGAGTGTATAAGTGTCCATTTGAGTCCATTAGTCGGCTGTATGGTCCATATAATTGTCTTCCTTTTTAGCTCACCTGATTACTACGTGCTGAAGGGGAGCTTTAAGGATCACTCCGACGTCCGTCGTGTGTCGTCAACTTTCTGAAAACTTCTTCTTCTCCTAAATCACTGGGCCGATTTCAATAAAATTTTGACAGAATGTTCCCTGGGTGACCTTCTTCAAAAATTCTTCGCTAAATTCTGATAATCCACAAATATGGGCATGGTAGGGCGGGGCTTATTTTGAGCCAGAAATCTTTGAACGACATCTCCTCCTGAACCACTTGGGCGATTTCAATGAAACTTTACAAGAATATTTCTGGGGTGACCCTTTTTAATAATTGTTCGTAAAATTGAGAATGGCCCATAAATATGGGGGTGGCAAAGCGGGGTTTATTTTAATCCTGAAATCTTTGTACAACATCTCTTCCTGAACCACTGGGCCCATTTCAATGAAAAGTTTCCAGAATGTTCCTATGGTGACCTTTTTTAAAAAATTGTTTTCAAAATTTTGATTGGCCCATGAATATTGGAGTCGCAGGGCGGAACTTACTTAAGCTCAGGACCTTTGAACGATATCTCCTCCTGAACCACTGGGCCGATTTCAATAAAACTTTAACAGAACTTTCTTTTGGAGACCATCTTTAAAATTTGTTTGCAAAGTTTTGATTAGCCCATAAATATGTGCGTGGCAGGGCAGGGCTCATTTTCAGTCTCCTGTGTAAATTGAAATTTCTTTCAACAATTAGCCTTTAGGCAAATTTGAATGAAACTTTGCCAGAAAGTTTCTTGGGTGAGATCCACTGGACAAATCGGATTCAGGACAGCGGATTAGGACCATTTTGGCCGTCTTGTTATCATTTTTCTTCCATCAATTGAAGGCCTGTATAGCGAATCAGGGGTTTAAGCGTCTCTCGTTGTTAAAATACATTGATTTATATACGGCCGTCAAAAGACGAGACGTATTATGTGATCACCTGTGGTGGGCGGAAGGCGTGAGCTTTGTAAGTTGCTTGAGGTCACCGTCTCTTGAACGCATTCCAACTTATCAGTACTTGCAGTACTTTGATTTTAAGAGACACCAATCTTGCTTTATTTTACCCCACTACAGGGATCGACACTAACACCTGTCCTCGGGCCTGAGAGCTGTGGATTTTAGGGAGGACTGGTAGCTATAATCAAGCTGAGGGTCCTTCAGGCCTGTTGTAAAGGGCACAACTAAGTATTTCAAATCTGTCAAGTTTTGAAAAATAACTGCCTTTCCATTACTAAAATTTGCATTACCATTTGGTAAACATTGTCGAAAAAAAAGAAATTGCTTGTCAATATGCAGTATAATAAGAATAACTTAGATATTGCCACTTGGTCTTATAAATTTTTTATCCCCACCGTTTTTTGTGAAGGGGATATAGTAATGGTCTCCATCCGTCATTTCGACATTCCGTCACTAAACTCGTCTGGAGCATATCTTCAGAAGCTATCAACTTGAAACTTTATAGATGGATAGATCTCATGGAGAAGTGCAGTACTGCACAAGAACAACAAGTCTCGCTTGCATAATTTTGGAGTAATTGCCCTTTGTTATTTCTTAACTCTTACTCTTTTTTTGGGGCATATCTCTTAAAGTAAAATAGCTTTCAACTTTAAACTCCATAATAGATTAAGCTTCAGTTTACTATCAAGCTTTCATGATTGGGTATGGCCATGTCTGACATGGCTGTTGTCATTTTTGCCTTTGCTTAACCTTATTTGAGAAAGTTTTCAATATATTGCTCCATACACTTTAACAATTTGTAATATATTTAAAAACCATAACTAATATTTTGGATCTTACCTTTTAACCCCTTATCATGCAGAATAAAAACCATAGAATATTAAATTGAAATCGATATCCTGAATGCACTTATTGTGGGTAAAATTGTGGGTAAAATTAGTTTCATTTCAAAAATATTGTATTAAAATAAAAATCAAGTGGTCAGGACTAAGATTAAAATGCTCACATGTGCAGGCTTATCTTAATCTTTACCTTCTGTCAGAGCAGGAATATTTTAGAATGAGCTTAATAAGGGTCATTTTTTTATATTTTGTTTTTCAATAACTTCAGAAAGTGGAAGAATACAACAGAAGAGGAAAAAAATGTGATCGTTCCTTTGTGTTTCAACTTTACCATTGGCATGCAGTTTCTGGTACCACAATCATATGTAAATAGGCACATTCGCTATATGGAACCAGCCTAGAGACAGAAGAGATTGCTTCAGAAAACAATTA
Source organism: Fragum whitleyi (assembly GCA_948146395.1). Taxonomy (NCBI): domain Eukaryota; kingdom Metazoa; phylum Mollusca; class Bivalvia; order Cardiida; family Cardiidae; genus Fragum; species Fragum whitleyi. The sequence continues at coordinate 20,229,440 of OX411559.1, forward strand.
ACCTTGTTACATAAGAAAGCTGTTTTTAAATTTTGAAATGTATTTGGCTGGTTTAAACCGTTTTGTAACTTCACCTTCCTCTCTTGTGTGGCACATTTACTGCAAAAAGTTAAAAAATACCCAGATATCTAAGGGTTAGATCTTTTGGTATTTGAACTTGCTACTACTTGAACTTTCTACTTGACCATGAACAAAATGAACATGTCTGCAAAAAAGTAAAATGATACATTTTGAGAAGATATTGCTTTTAATGATAAAAATGTGGAACCAGCATTTTCATCATTTAAAACAATTTTTTCCATCCTTTTACATGAAAATTATTGAATAATTTATCACTTAGATCTATTGTGTAACATTCAAAGATTTGCCCTGATATTCACTGGTACATGGACAAGTAGCCTTGAAAAATGTACTTGTCTGCAAGTACAAAAGCCCATGTGGGACGAGTTAGGACATGCCACACCCTGTGTTTTCATATAATCAAGTGATTCATATCAGGCTTAGTTAGGGAAAACATAGTTGTCAGATTGACAGTTCAGTGTATGTGCCTTACAGTACTGTCTTTTCATCCATTAGTCTATCCATCCATCAATCAGATTTTGTCAAGACAAATACTCTTAAATCAATGTATGGATTTCAAAATAGCTCGCATGTTCTCAATCATGAGTAGATGTGCTTTTTAAAAAAAATCTTATAGCTCCAATGTCAAGGTCACATCTCAAAGTCATACATCTGGTTTGGAGTCAGTTGTATCTGGACATCCATATAGATAGGATGTAATCATATTTCCCTCCTATGGAATAGAGGGGTATTCCCCTCCTATGGAGTAGAGGAGGGATATTGGTTTCTACTTGTCTGTCCAGCTTGATGAAATTCAGTGCTAATTCTTTGAAATTTTCAGTGTAATTCAATGAAATTTTGATGAAAATTCACTGAGATTTTGGTGAAATTCACTGTTAATTCTTTGAAATTTTGGTGAAACTTTGGTGAAATTTCACTGATATTTTGGTGAAATTCACTGATATTTTGCCCCTTTCTTTCACTGATATTTTGCTATATTTCACTGAAATTTCACTGAAATTTCACTATATTTCACTGATATTTCACTATATTTCACTGATATTTCACTGAAATTTCAATCCATTATTTCAATTGCAACAGAACCTTGATGAAATTTTGGTGAGATTTCATTGAAATTTTGATGAAATTCACTGTTAATTCTTTGAAATTTTGGTGAAATTTCAGTGTAATTTCACTGTTATTTTGCCCCTTTCTTTCACTGAAATTTCAGTGAAATATCAGTGAAATTTCTATCCATATTTTCACTGGGGACAATCCTGTATTTCATATTTGAAGATATATAGATTACTCATTTATACAGATGAAAATGAAACAAAAAGATCCAAATACATATTTTATATCAAACATCCAGAATATTTTCTTGTATGTCTGTATTATAATTTTACTTAAAAATCCTACATTGAATTTCGAGATGCATCTTCTTTGAGTTCAAGATATTCATTTACCTTATTTCAAGGATATAATCACCATACTGGTGTGAGTGTTGCTCTAACTAAAGCCCATGTTATGTTTATTGGCCAAATTTAATATTAAACCCTAAACCACCAATATCCATACACATTGCAAAAGCACACTACTCATGCACACTTGTACCTGTTAATTAAAATTTTAATACATTACCATATTTCCTCTAATAAAAGCAACCCACCCAATAGTAGCACCCCTACATTTTTTAATTAAGAAACCCCCACTTCAAATGCCTAAATTTTAGGGTCTTTTGAGACTTCTTTTCTAATTTGAGGTGAATTTCCTCTTAACAATCATTTTAATGATTGTTTAGACAAAATTCACCTCAAAATTTAAGGGAAAGGGGCCTACAAACAATTTTTGATGATTTACATCAGAAAATGCATGCTAAATAAAGCTTCCTGACCATGTTATGTAATTTTAGGTCCTGAGAGAGTTCATTAGGAGAAACACTGTATGCCAAATGTGCATGCACTTTCATTAAAAGCCAATTTAAAGAGGGAAATAAACCTTTTTGATGAAGTTTTGTCATTCCAAGTCAGGGCTGGTAATGTGAATGGTAGCAAAAAATCATGCAAGTTGTACATTTAAAGAAATATAGTAAAACAGGAGCTTAATAGTAGTTCAGTATGACAAAAGTTCAATCCTGTCATGCTGGATTAACCCTTATCCTGCTAAATTTGATTGAATTGATTGATTGAATGGAGTTTTATGCCACTTTCAACATTTTTCAGTTATATCGCAGTGGCTGGAGCACCTAACAATGGATTCCTGGTATTTTTCTCACTAGCACAACCATCACATCCTTTCCTAGCCTCCACCTGCTGTCTCACATAAGTCTACGATTATTAACCAAGTGGTAAGAGACAAATGAGTGCCGTCAACGGGGATCAAACCAGTGACCTCTAGATTGATAGTCAGATGCGCTATGGTGGCAGCACCCTGCTAAATTTGAAACAAAATGCCTATTTTGGGTAAATTTTATTTATATAGTCAATGGCTATGGCTTTTTTAACCATAGATAGTTCAGAACAGAGAGCATGCAGGTTAAGTAAGCTAAGATCAGAAAACACATCTGTGCAGGCTGTTCATTGTCTATTTTTTGTCTGCCAAAACTTTATGGCCAAAAGGAGTATACCGTTATCAGCATTAGAAGAAAAGACACATTTTTAGATACATGCATGCAGAAAAAGCTGAAAGGATTTTCAGGAATACCTCAATTAAAAGTTTGTGTTTGTTTATTGAATGAGGTTTTACACTGTTTTCAACAATCTTTCAATTATATCCTGGCAACAGGAGCACCTAGAAATGCATTCTTGGTATTTTTCTCACACCATAATAGCAGAATTCCATTGTTAGGTGCTCAAGTTTCCGGGATATAACTGAAAGATTGTTGAAAGCAGCGTCAAACCCCATTCAATTTATCAATCGATCTCTTTTACCCTCTACGCATCAGAAAATAATTCTAGATTCAGCATGACTAGGGTTATTCAAAATGTGTTAGTACATGTATATAAAATTATGACCTGTTACACAGAAAGGGACCTTCTGGGTGTCACATAAATTTTTATCCTTATCAGACTGCGCTGACTGCCATCAAATCTTTTCGCCATTGGATGTTTTTCTGAATCTCGGATGATCAGTATATGATTCTACCTTCTCGTCTAAGAATTTTTGAAATTCAACTCTTGGTTGCCACAAAGTGAACCTGATCGCTCTTCCATAAATTTATTTTACAGAGTTCCCAGATGGTCCCTTTTTGCATGGTGGATCGCATATGTTATCCGTCACACAAATGGGAACCATACAGAAACCAGATATATTTGTTAAAAACACCTGAGTGTTCTGCCCCCTTTGCCATTTTGCAGAATAAGAGGTTTTAAACAATATGAAAAACAGCAGTAAAAGGTGAGTGTTAAATTTGAAATGCGATCTAATTTTCAAACATTTATTAAAATTATTTTACAAATTCCCAGATGGTCCCTTATCACATGAGAAGTCAAAAATGCATTCAGTTAGGCATATATTCATGACTATATAGTAATATTATTGAGTAAATGTGTTCAGCAGGGATAATTCTAGCTCAGAACATCTTATGCAAAAGAATCTCATTTGGCCTATTCTAATGAGAAATTAAGAATTTTTTTGCGAGAAATTTTACTAAATCCTTCACTAAATTACATTTTACTTTCAGATTTTTCTCTCATTAAGCCAGTTTCAATGAAAGAATCACTAAATATCTCACCCCAAAATGATCCCTGCAGTAATATATTTATAGTAATGTATTCAGTATACATTGTCTAGTAAATAATGCATATATATTTACTTAATTAGTAATATTTATTGTAATCAGTATATGTTTTTAGTAATGGTATTCAGCATACATTATCTAGTAAATTATGCATATTTATTTAGTAATAGTATTCAGTATAAGTATTTAGTAATGGTATTCAGTACACATATCTATTCATTTAGTTAAAGTATTCAGTAAATGTAATTAGTAATGTATTTCAAGCTAAGGATATATATTTTCATAATTGATTACATTCAAACCTCTATTCTGATACTGCTAACAAACTTTTTGGCTCGTTCATTACGTAGAGAAACCTGCAAACATGTTTTTTTTTGTGAACAATGTAAAATTTGACAAAAGGCATAACAAATATATAGTGAATTAACAAAACATAAATGAAGAAATGCAATCGATCCACAAGTATAAATAATATCATAGTAACTAAACAAACTGATCAAACAGAAGAGTCCTTGAAGAAAAGCTTTGATAGGTGATGTGGAAAAGTCCTGAATGCCTATGGTTAGTTACAACATGAAATTGACATTCATCTCAATCAAAACCATTCCAAATTGCTCAATCAGCACTCCATTCATTCATTCCAAACACTCACTCAAGCCATTCAAAAACACTCCAAAATCTCTTAAAATAATGAGATCAGCAATCGCATTAAAATAGAAATCAGAAGAAAAAATCCACCCTGACATAATTGGATTTTGTAAGCGTATTCTGTGTTCATGAAGGCGTAGGAAGCTAATCATGGAACTTGTATGCATATTTCATTAAAGGGGGACAATAAATATCTCAAATTTTGTTCATCTTGAACAAAATTAGCAATATTGGATTAACTCCCTTTTATTTCACTCAAAACTCGCTCCACACACATTCAATTTCATTCCAAAACCATTCAAAAACAATCATTTTGTCAATTTCATGATGTTGTTAACTGTAAACCACATTTTATATGGAAACATTTCAGAAAAGTTTTTTATATCATTTTAGATTAATATCATTACACATTTATGTTTTTCTTGTATTTTAATGTAAAGTATACACATAAATCTGATATATAAACAAGGAAGTGTGAGCAATCTAGTTTTAAGCATTATTCTTATAAAAATCAAGAAAAATGAAATGTGGGTATGGTAATCATATAAAAGAATTCAATTTGTATTCATACAATTAAAGTATGTGCATTTTTCTAAAATTAAACAGATGTTCTTATAAAGTAGCTGCCATTTGTGTCAAAGTAATTTAACGTAAAACCATACATACAAAAAATGTACAATCTGAATTATTATTAACCCACCCTAATAAATTCCATCAACTCCTAAGAGATGAACTGCAAAGTGACGGCATGAATTCAGTACAAATGACCTTGATCTTTCCACAAAGTCAGTGCCAAAGATATCTTAAAAGCAGCAAACCAAAACATCCAACCTTACCTGAGCTTTAAGAGAATATTTATTGAAATCAAACAGTGATTATCATCAGTGTACCAAAGATGTGACTGATTAAAGTGAGCAATGATCTAAAGAAAAGAACTTGAAGGACATAATTAAAGGTCAGTGAATACAATCTTTCACAGCAAACCAAACCAACTAACCCCATCAGTTAATACACAATATTAATATAAAGAAAACAAGAAATCGAAGAGTGGTGCTTAAATAAATGTGACAAATTGAAGTGAGAAAAACTACAAACAATAATATTGATCTTGACCTAGTTTTCAATCAAGGCAAGTGCTCACAGCAAACCAAACCATCTAACCTTGTCATGTGACTTCCTTCGCTTCCTATAAGCAACCAGCGGAGGCTCATTATCTTCATAAACAACAGAATAATGAGTTGTACCTGGACTACCAATATGACCTTGACCCTCAGACCTTTCATCACCGTGGGAAAAACGTCCAAGTTCATAAACATAACTCCGTAGAGAAATACCATCCAACGAATCTTGAGAAGATGTATGATCTTTATTGGATGTAGATGATTCAAGACCAGAATCAAGCGAATCCAACGTATTACAAGATGAACTTTTTGACCTTGTTGGACTCAAACAAGGACTTCCTGGCTCATGACTTGCTGATATATGATATCTTACAGTATCAGTATGATCTAACACAACCTCCTCTTCAGAATCATTTCTAACCCTCTTGTTGCTTGGTAACGAAAGGTCAAGTTCACAATATGAATCAGCTAATTCATCATCTACATTATCATGTTCAGAACTAAAGTCTACATAAGATAATTGATACTGGGGTTCTGGAAGGTATATGGGCCTTTTCTCTGTACCAGAAAATAAAGCTTGTACTGGTATCTTTCTAGAATCCTCTCCTCTTGTCTGAAAGCCATGCATAAAAAGAATACATCCTCTAGGACTTAAAAAACTAAACTATCAGAGATAATATCAGACAATAATATCAAATATAAGTTGGTCAATATTTGGTTATATTAATTAAAGCTGAATTCCCATAAGATACTGATATCAAATAATATTGAAGAGTATAATTATTGACCTAGTTTTTTGACAAATTACAATGTGTTTGTGAAACATGATTATCATCATACAAAATATAAGCATTGCATATTTTGATTAGAATGTTTTTATGGGATTTCTTTTATCTAGATTTGCAGACAAATAATGGAAAGACAGACATATGTGTGGACAAAAAAATAGACAGTCAGTGGAAAGACTATACAACCCTTATCAAAATATATCAAAATAGGCATAGAAAGATAAAATGAAAGAAATAGATGACTAAGGAGTAATAGTTGCAAATATCAACAATAATTTAACAATCATGCAATGTGCCATAACATGAATAATACTAACAATATGGCAATAATTGATGGCTTCATAGCGGCATAGAATGCCTATTGAAACAATTTAGTTCATTCCCTGTGGAAAAACACTGACATATATATTTTTTGAAGGTTTTTAGAGGGAGATAGATGGAATCAGATTTTTATTCAGAAGTTATCACATGGAATCAAATAAGTTATACCAGGAAATGAAATGCTTTGTTATGATCCAACAATTAACAGTCTAACAAAATTTGGGATTTTGGATAAGTTTTGTATTAGTACAACATTTATGTTAGTAAGAAGTACAAGTTTGTTACACAGCATGCTATGAGATTCGAACCTGTTTAATCCAGCTATGATCATTTCCAACAGTAAGTAACTTCATACCATGTGGCAAGGTAGCTGGGCGATTAATTGACTGAAAGTAGCAAATTTCAATAAACTCATTTATGTATTGAATTTATGCTTGGAGTTTAAAAACTAAGTAAAAAGGCTGCCTTTTTCGTCTTTAAAAAATCATAATAATTAAGATTTAAACAAGATATTATCTAAATTTTATAAAGGGCAAAAAACAATCTACTGTACCATATTTCTTCTACACTGAGCTTCTTCTGTAAACATAGCTCCTTTCAATGCGGGAGCATAAAAATAAAATTTAGCTTTCTTTCATTTGTTGGGAATTAATTTATTGTGGAATTGTTTAGACAATTAAAACATTCTGAAAGCTAAAATCAACTGAAAATCAATGATAATGGTTTAATCTACTAACTACTACACATTCAACACAATTCAAGAGAGTATCTGTTCATGAACTAACAAAATGTGGAAGGACTATTCCAAAAATATTTCCCAAACTATATACATGTGACATTTTCTGACCATTAAAGACAAAGACCTTAAATAAGTTCAATAATATAAAATGAATGAATATTTCAAGAATGATTCTTAACAAGAGAAATGCATGTTGATCAAACTCTTCCTGAAACTCACTGTTCACACAACTAAGGCTTTTATCTAATAACTATACCAATATCCATGTGACAACATCCCGTATGATATTTTATATAATATCACATGGATATTTTTAGAACAAGGATATAATGCGGTTATTTTTAGAAACTTGCATTTCTGTTAGAAACACCGACAAAAACATGACAAATATAGGTTATAAGATAAATATCATTAATACTTAGTGTATTGTATGAAAAAAATATCAAACTCGGTTATGAGAATTGATAATTATTGTCTTGGCAGAGCCTCGACAATGATCAATTCTCCCAACCTCGTTAGATATTTTTTCTCATACAAAACAATAAGTACGTATTATATATATATATCACTATAAAAAATGTCCCGTTCATAACTAATCTATGATATTTGTTCAAATACTGATACAGATGTTTCAGAACTTTTCTATGAATTAAGTCCATTACTAATAATTTCCATCAGAGAAAAGAAGAAGATAAAAATATCCAATTTACCTTTATTAATTCATACAAACAGAAACAAACACAAATTCTATAGCAGCTGAATTAGCTATAAAACTACCTCAGAGGTTGAAATTAACTTTTTTTGCCAATCGCTGAACCTTGCGAGTACCCTAATTTTCAACTCCAAAAATCAAATCGGCACTTGTAAATTTAATGTCAGTTTACAAGGTTGATTTTCTTTATTAATAATTTAGAAACAGAAGTAAACGAAGAACATTACATTTCCGCAAATATAATTTTCAAATTAACTTGTAGCCCCGAAGCTCAAATTTGACTTCGAATCAGATGTTTTACTTATAACATCAAAAATTGATTCCTTTGTTTACATTTGAAATTTCACACGCTAAAATGAATAACATGCACAAAGGGTAATACTTTACTGCTACACCGGTCATTTTTTCCGTGAAACCATAAGAAGCTACACATTACTTTATTGGAAACTTCAACATGAACTATCCAATAGTAGCAACGATTCGTGATTTCACATGGTAAACAGGCTGCGGAATCAGTCCAGTTTTGACAAACGTTAGATTCATTTTAAAGAAAAGCTAGATTTATTGAAATTATGAGGTAATTCAAGTGTCTTAAGAATGTGATGTGGCTGAGTTATGTTATTTTTGACAATTCAATTAGAATTACAACGATTTTGTCGTTTTTTTTCAATTTGCAAATAAACGAATGTGATGTGGCTGAGTTATTTTATTTTTGACAATTCAATTAGAATTACAACAATTTTGTCGTTTTTTTCAATTCGCAAATAAACGCAAGTATTAGTTGCTTGATACTTGCAATCTTCCATTTTCACTTGCATTTTGCGAGTTTGCCAGAGCTTATTTCAACCCCTGTACCTTATGAATCTGTGCATAGATATGGCTAACTTTTTAAACAAAATTAGATGTTTGTGTCAACATACTCTTACTAACCTGTGGAGGTTTTGTAGAATCAGATTCAGAATGAACAACAATTGTATGTTTCTGCTCTGGAAATATGTTCCGAACATCAATCTTTGTAGTGTATTTCTGCTTCTTCCTCAGCGTAGCATTTAAAGTGTCCACCCTCTTTTTGATGACAGCTGCGTGGTTGCTTGGCAACGATTCTGTCATTGCCTTCATGTCATCTTCACTCAATTCTTTGCCAGCTGTAATAAGATAGTATCAAGTATTGTGAAACACGAATGCCTCCGAAAAAGGCAAATATTTTAAGATTTTGGCCTTGATAGATGATGACCTTGATCTTGTCAAATGTCCTAGACCCTTGTACCTTGAATACTGTTTTTTTTTGTTTTACAGTTTATATCTTAAGATTGGGACCAGATTATAAGTGGTAAATCATTTTCAGCAAAGCCTCTTTATTAGCACAGTTTACTGCAAATTTCTTCTACTGTTTTACATCACTTTCAACAAATTCTCAATTCTGTAGTCATAACTAACATGTCATATTTTCAATTTAATCCTTTGCTGTTTAATCCCTGCTTTTTACGTGCCTGTGATTTTATAATTGAGAAAACATTGTGAAACAAGAGCTTCGCAGAGCGGTGCATATACGCCCGAAGGGGCTTGTCAGTAACGTTGGCTTGTCAGTAGAGTGAGCTTGAATGATAGCTAAAAATATTGCAAACAGACAGACAGGCAACTGGTGCCATAACATTTAAATATGAAAATATATTTAGTCCTAAGCACTAAAAGACAACCTACAAAGTCATTATGGCAAGTTTCCTTTCATTCCCATCCATAATGTAGAAGAAAATGAGCCGACAAGAAATTTTGTTTTTCATCAACACAAGGGCAGATAATCCAAGATAACTCTAGAATAACTAAAGCATTTTGAATTGAAAAGTCTTACGCAAAACTAGACATCATAGAGAGTAATGGTGTCTAGTTTCAGCTCATTTCAATTGATAGTTAAGGAGGAGTTGCACACAAAATACAGTAATTTTCGTTTAATTCAAGGGCAGATAATTCAAGATTTCTCAGGATTGACGGGAGCAATTTGAATTCACAGGTCTTATGCACAACTAAACATTATAGGGAGTAAATGTGTCTAGTTTCAGCTCATTCCCATTTTTGTTATATTAAAGGGCAGATAATTCGAGATTTCTCAGGAATGACGGGAGCAATTTGAATTTCAAAGGTCTTATGCACAACTAGACATCATAGGGAGTAATTGTGTCTAGTTTCAGCTTATTCCCATTGATAGTTTAGGAGGAGTTGTGCACACAAAAAACAGTGATTTTTGTTATATTAAAGGGCAGATAATTCGAGATTTCTCAGGAATGACGGGAGCAATTTGAATTTCAAAGGTCTTATGTACATCAAGACATCAAAGGATGTAATTGTGTGTAGTTTCAGCTTATTCCCATTGATAGTTAAGGAGGAGTTGCGCACACAAAAAACAGTGATTTTTGTTATATTAAAGGGCAGATAATTCAAGATTTCTCAGGAATGACGGGAGCAATTTGAATTTCAAAGGTCTTATGCACAACTAGACATCATAGGGAGTAATTGTGTGTAGTTTCAGCTTATTCCCATTGATAGTTAGGAGGAGTCGCGCACACAAAAAATTGCTAACGGACGGACAGACGGACGGACAGACAGACAGACGGACGACCGAGGCCATAACATAATACGACCCTTCGGGCGTATAAAAAGAAGAAATTACTTCTGACAAGCAATTTCTTCTTTTTCCACACTATTTTCTACCCTACCGAATGGCTATTTTTTAAATTAAATCCACTTTAAATTTTCGTCTGCAAAACCTTTGAATTTGGACAGGTCCAAAATTTTGTAAAACAGGAAAGGGTTAAAGGTTGAAAAATTGGCTTAAGGAAGTGGACCCATAATAGTTCTGCAACATTTTGGAAGTAATGAATTGTAACAGTGTTAATCGACATTTCCCAATGATTCTCATCGGGAAACCTTGTTAAACACTGTTAGTGATTACTTTCGAAATGTTGCAGAACTATTACTGGTCCACTACCTTAAATGGCAAACACTCTTACAATGAGTCGAAGAAAATAATTCAATGTTGAGTCCCTTTTTCTGTGACAAGTCAAAAAATCTCAGGAACTTAAATCAGGAAATATGCATAGGTCCAATATTATGGGATATTCACATAAGAAGTTTATATTAATTTGGCCCATAGGTTGTGAAATCTCTCAAGACAGACAAACAAATGGACAGACAGACAAATAGATGGACAGACAGACAAAGCAGTGGTTAATGTTCTACCTTTTCTTTTATATTTCCTAGGTTCTTTCCGACTTAAAGAAGTAAGCAAGACCAAGGGTGCTCGATTTAATTTCTGCATCTTTAACAGCCATTCTAGATCTATCCTGAAACTCGCTTGATTTCAAAATACTACCGACAGCTAAAATTTCATAAAAACAGTTTTATTCCTGCAGTATTTACGAGAATTTGGAAACAAAACAACAAAATACTAAAGTTAACTCACCATTATACTGACTGACCACAAAGCCATACCCCGCCTCTTTCAACCAGGCTGCTTCTTGTTCACCTTCTGAAAAAACAATTTCACAAATTATTAACCCTTATAAACTTCGGAATTTGAATTTTGAATTTCAAACTAATTGCCAATTTTTGACATTTTAACCAGTCCAGCACATGTTTTTCCCACTATGTTTAAGTAGAAATAAGACAGTGTAGGCTAAGATCAGACTGCATGTCTGTGCAGTCTGAGCTAAGCCTACACTATTCTGCTAAAGCTTTGTCTTCAGCAGGAGAATTCCATGAATAGTATGAGAGGAATTTAACCTTAACAAGAGATGTTTGTAAAACATTTATGCCCCCCCCCCCCCTGTAAAAGCAGGTCAATAGCCTATTTTTTGTCAATTGAAATAGGGCAATTACTCAGAAAATATGATGAGTAGAGTTATGGTTCTTGCGCACTGCACTTCTTCTCAAATGCCATCTATCCACCTGTGAAGTTTCATGATTCTACCTTGCATACTTCTTGAGTTATGCTCTGGACAAAAAATGGTAAATGGTCTTCGAACGGACAGACTGACAAGTGCAAAGCAATATACCCTCTCTTCTATGAAAGGGGGGGGGGGGCGTGTGTAATAAGGTTGACTTTTAATCGTCGTCATGTTGAACCTGGAATATACAGGGTTTAATGCCACTTTCAGTATTATTTCAGGTACATCGCGACCCAAGGATTGACAGCCAAATGTGTCATAAAAGAGCATAGGCCTAACTAGGATATTGAAATTTATACGCACTCAGAAAGTGACCACCAAAGATTAATATAGAGGATAAAGGCAATATGTGGACTGTGAGAAAAGATGAATGTCATCCGTCTGTTCACTTTTTTATGGTTTTAGCGTTGCTGTTAAATCAAAACATCGAAACTACAGCTTAAATAAGCTGTAATTTCGATGTTATGATTGGTCAACAATGACATTTTTTAAAGGAGGGTTTACTTATAAAATGCGTAATGCGCATTATGGGAGCTATGCCCCAGAAAAGCATTGGCACCTTGGCAATTTAATCAAGTATAGCACGTCAACCCCACCATATGTCATCACTCTCAAGCCAATTTAGCTAAGTATTAGGGAATAAATTTTGCATTAGTGTTATTTATAACCTGAAGGGTTAATTCAATTTAAACATGTGTGCAGTTCACTTAATGAAATTAGTTTTTCATCCTTTCCTTCTTCTTGAAAAAAGAAAAGTTATTAAGGTAGTGAACCTGTAAGTTCCTCAACATTTCAGAAGTCTTGAATTTCAACAGTTTTAACCGAGATTTCCTAATGATTAATTAGGAAACCTCGGTTAACATTGCGAAAAGATAATGAGATCAGAAAAGTCGCTGAACTATTATTCATAAAAACTTTCACTTTAACACTCCCCATACTGTTCACAACATTTTACGGTTGTACACAATGCTTTGTCAGAGTATAGACTAAGATCAGCCTGCACAGATTTGCAATCTTTTCATAGCCTACACTGCATTCTTTCCGCTTAATTTTTGTTGTTAAACCTTAAGATACACCATAAAGTAACATTTGTTTGAAATAAAATAAGGCTAGATCAGGCTTTAAATAGTGCATACTATATGCAGAGATCCAGGAGTCAATACTTAGGGTGCCAGATTGATTGATTGAATGGGGTTTTACACCGCCACTTTCAACATTTTATCAGTTATATTGTGGTGGCTGGAGCACCTTACAATGGATTCCTGGTATTTCTTACACCAGTATTACCATTACATCCCTGCCTAGCCCCCAAAATTGAAATACCCCTAATGTGAGTTATTGAACCGAGGCGACTTTTTTCTTTCTTGGACTATTTTTTTTTTCCTTTGCCAGTGCTAGTGGAAGATTATGACGTAGGAAATTGAGTCATTGTATAAAATCATTGCAGTACTTAAACGTTATAAGTGCCTTTTCATAGGAACTTAAACCTTGTCATGCTGAATAAATTTTGGCTAAAATTTTTCATCAAAATCAAAGAGCAAAAAGCACTGAAAGTAACAAGATGTGTTTGTGAAACAAGAATGCCCCCGTAACGGCGATCTCTCGATAAGGCAAAGGTTAAGTTTTCTGTTAAATTTTCAGACAGACGGGCGGACGGACAGACAGACAGACAAATGGACATGAGTAAAACAATATGCCCTCGATCTTTCAATACGGGGGCATAAAAAATGTAGGTCAAGGGTTTTTTTGAAAAACTAAATCTATTGACAATTCTGGTTGGAAAGTAAGAAACAGGTGGTGTAGACTAACATCAGACTGCACATATTTGCAGGCTGATGTTTGTCTATAGCTCCTGCCAAAGCAGGAATATTCCGGGTTCGGCATGACAAGTGTAAATAGGCACTTACAATAGTGTTACAATGACCCCTCAAAATACCTCTATGAAATATTGAAATCGAGGTGACTTTTTTCTTTCTTGGACTTTTTTTTTTTTTTTTTCCTTTGCAGTGATAGTGGAAGATAATGACATAGGAAATTGTGTCATTGTATAAAATCATTGCAGTACTTAAACGTCATAAGTGCCTTCACATAGGAACTAAGATTGATAGGACAGTGCAATACTATTGTAAGTATAGATAAAGATAAAGAGTACCGGTATTCATTAATGCTCGAATGATGACTTAACAAACAGAAATGTTTGGTTAACTGAAATATGGCAATTTCTTTTGAAGTTTTCTGACACCTAGTTGATTTCAAAAATTCTACTAGGGCTGCATGGTATACAGCCGGGTGTACTACATCAAATTCAATTCTTCACCATGCTATGACTTATTCCCAACTTTAATAAGTATTTGTGAATACTAGTGAGACCATTCAGCAGCTTACCATCCCATTTCAACCTCACAGCTAGCAGACCTGAGCCACAAATCCAATTTGAGGGGACAAAATACTGTTGTAAATGGCTAAACAATGAAAGGCACCTACAATAGTTCAGCTACAAACCCTCAAATAGCTGACCAATACCATTACATGTATGATGGTATCAGGGCTTGTGTTAGCTAATTTTCAAACTCAAGGGTCATTGACCCCTAAACTGTAATTTCTAGGGGTCAGAACTGCCGATGAAGGGGTCAAAACAGTCAAAAGAGTGGGTATGTTTACTAAATATTTTTTGGCTTTGCTGATGAATTTCTCCAATTATGTCCTTCATATCTTTATAAGAGATTCATATGAATATGAATCTCTTATAAAGATATGGAGACAACTAATTCAGATAAATTTACAATTTGCAGCAGTTTTGAGATGCAATACTGAAAATTTAAAGCATCAAAATGACCCCTCCTGATAGAAAATTTAGGGGTCAAAATCAGATATTTTCACATTTTTGAGGGTCAAAACCCTGGTTTAAGGGTCAAACACAAACCCTGATGGTATAATGACTTTATTCAAATGTGACCATTGAATTATTCATATAAGGTATAGGGACTTCTTGGTATGTTTAAGTAAAAGATTTATTTCATTCATATTATAATTTATGAATTTCTCTTTTCATAATTTACTACAAAAACTGGTATTTCAGTATGTTTAAAGTATATTTGAAATGCTTCAGGTAAAAGTTTAAATGCTAAATGAAGGAAAAAAAATATATTGCGCTGTTTTTTTTTTCTTCAATCTAATGTTTTTGTATTTGATCACATTATTCAAATTATTGCTCAACTTAAATTTCAGATTTACAGAGTGTTGTTATAATTGAAATTTTGACTATAAAAATTTGCAAATTTACCCAGAGCCCAATATTTTTCCCAAGATGTAAAATGATTCATTACTTGCAAAGTAGGAAGTTGTTTGAAAAAAGGAATTACTATTATGTATATCAAAACCAAGATCCACCCAAAAATACCCTATTTTTAGTGCCCATTAATCTTTATCAGGTGCGTAGTCTGCCAAAATTTAACCCTTGTCACGCTGATCCCGGAATATTCTTGCTTTAGCAGGCAGTATGGACAAACATCAGCCTGCACATATGTGCAGTCTGATCTTAGTCCATACAACCTGATATTCCTTTTTAAATCAGAAAAGTTTCAGGAATTATATTTTCAAAATCAAATGATGACTCACAAGTAGGAAAAACAGAGCTTTCAGCACTTTGATTAATATATAATTTTGCCAAGGATTTTTATTCAGCCAAAAGAGGGTTAAGTGCACTAGAGGGAAAATTAATTGAACCACAGGAGAGGCAAAGAACCCATTGGGTACAAGAGGATTGATTGATTGAATGAAGTTTTACGTCACTTTCCACACTATTTCAGTTATATCCCGGAAGCTGGAGCACCTAACAATGGTTTCCTGGTATTTCTCTCACCGGTACAACCATTACATCTTTTCCCAGCCTCCAGCTGCTATCTCACATAGGTCTACCATTATCAACCCATTGGTGAGAGACAAATAGTCGGAAAGAATGAGTGCTGCCGTCGGCCGGTACATGAGGAAGTAACCTCTGTGCTACAATGTGGCTCTCTCTGATAAGCTGATGGAGGGGCTAGGAATTCTAAAACTAATTATAATATGAACTACGCCGCGGGAATGAAATAATCCAGTTGAATATTTTTTTCATTATACGGGTGTTATAACACTAGTAGAATAACTATGCAAATGAGCTCAGAGCAAATAGCAACTCTATTTTGTAATCGCGAAAATGACGTCATAATGTATATATTGTGACATCAGTTTTAAACGGTGTTACAAGTTTGGCGAAAAATTGAAATGTTGAATTTCAAGAATTTAGACGATTTTCGCAAAAGTTCGGGTCATATTATAAATAGAATATAAGATTTCTGCTCATAAAATACCAAAATTATTAAACTCGTCATCAAAAACAGATAAAAACTTGGCGCAGCCTCGTTTTTATCTGTTTATGGATGACTCGTTTAATAAATTCTGTATTCTATGACCACTCATTCAACATCCTCTATTTATGCCACAGGAGGGGCAAGGAAACGATTTGGTACAAGAGGAAGTAACCTCTGTGCTACAATGTGGCTCTCTCTGATAAACTGATTGAGAGGCTAGGAATTCTATCTTTACATAAGCAGGGCTTGAAAATTCTTGAAATTTCTACTCGCCCTGCTATACAAGAAAATATAGTGATACATTAATTTCATAGGTGAAATATTGCAAAATCCACTTGTCCTGCTTATATAGACAAAGAAGGAAAAAATCATGCAGGACGAGCAGACAAGTAGAATTTTCGAGCCCTGATAAGTGCCAAGTCATGATAAACACTGCGGACCTGGGAAGATGACCTTGGCCTTGGAATCTGAAGATTCGTATTTCTCGATGATATTTATTATCATTCTAAATATAAGCATTGTTCCTTCAATAAGCTTGAGGAAATTTGAAAATGTTTATTGGTTTGGTTGAGTTTAGCTTGTTTTGATCTTGATAAATGACCTTGACATTGATATCAGGCATGTTCAATAATGAGTGTCGCAGTTACCATAGATAGATTGATCAACAGATGATATAAATAAGACCTATCATAATGCCAAATATGAGCATTGAATTTCTAATAGGCTTGAAAATGGGCAATGTTAAGTTTTTAGGCTAACTAATTACAGAAGACAAACAGACAGACAGAAGCACACTGGTAATAAATACAACATTGATTTTTTTATTACAGGGGCATAAAAATCCAAGGTATAAGGTGTTAGAGAGCTTTTAGAGGGGTTGTAAAAAAAGGTTGCGCCTGGGTGTATCCCAAATATGATCCTAAGCTTTAGAGGGGTTGTAAAAAGGGTTGCATCTGGGTGGATCCCAAATATGACCCTTTATTATAATATCATTTCTGTCCTCGGATGTTACAGATGGTATTTTTGGGCCGATTACATCCTAGTAACAATAAAATGTATTATCTTATAACTATACAAATATCAGTGTGATAACATCCCGTATGATATTTTTTATGATATCACATAGTTATTTTTAGAACAATGATATAATGCGGTTATTTTTAGAAACTTGAATTACTGTAAGGAACATCTACGAAAATAAGGCAAATAGAGGTTATAAGATAAATATAATACCTACTTAATGTATTGTATGAAAAAAATATCTAGCTCGGTTGTGAAATTGACTGGCGAGCCTGTCTCAATCTGTCGATATTGAGACAGGTAAAACCTAACGTTAGCATGGATATCATTGGTCCGTTGTATCCTTTTGTTTCATTGGCCAAAATGCATTGATGATTCTGATTGGCCGTTTTGTATATGGGCGTGGCGTGTCGACAAAAGCCGTGTACAAAACGATATAATAACGCAGCCAGAATTAAGGGTTAATTACAGATAAATTCCCGATTTCAATATATAGATGAAAGAGACCACGGTCTTGGAATCGCGTGTCATGTATATTCAACGTTGAAACATCTGGGCTCCCTTCTTTCCGAGACATGTATAAATTAAACATTCAAATTCTCTATTTTGTTAAATTGATTCCCCAGATTTTTTTAAGTATATTATATTTTCGATGGGCCACTTAAATCACGCAAGTATGGTTAGAATAAAACTGTAGTTGCGCGGCTTTGGTAGCACATCGACAATTAATTATCCAAATTATTTTCTTGTGAAAACTGACCGGTATTTGCACAAGAGAAATTTTCACTATCTAAATTATCTTACATTTCAATTTTAACGTTTTTGAATTACAAAAAAGTGGAACATGAACCTTTTGACAGTAAACATACTTTAATTGTACGTTTAAACGAACATGAAGATTATTTTTGTGGTTTGACTCGTTTCACTTAGTCATTCGCGTCTCGTGCTGTCTGATAAGTGATTATGATTTTCCCTATATCGCAACACGAAAAACAGAGAATTTGTAGCATATTCTCGAAAATTCCTCACTGTCCATTCATTTTCCGGTTCTATACTACTCTCATTTTTCGACAGTCAGTGAAAAACTCATCGATGTCACGATGCGTCTGAAATATGTTGTTATTTAAAGATTTAATTTACAAAAATTAACTCTTAATTTTTCAAATTATAGAATTTATATCATTGTTTCTTCTGTGAAAGCCACTGATTTCGCAATTTAGATTACCAAAATAATCACGAAAGATTGATTATTATTAATATAGAAATGAATAAACAATATATACATGTAGAGAAAATAAACAATGTCATGCCGTATAAAAGTAGATAAAAAAGTAGATAAGTGTTCGTCAGAAGAAAATACAAGAAAAAGACTTTGTTTGGTTTATTTGTAAAAATGTTTAATGGCAAAGCGTGATAAAGTTTTGTATTTATGAAAATTTTATGCTTTAAACGCAAAATGGATTTCTCATCTTTCGGTGTTTATTAACCACAAACATTACAATCGGAAAAAGAACAAAAAACTCTTTCAGGTAACCGAATGCGAGAAACAAAAATTATTCAATCAGTGGTCTAAACGTTTTCCGTTGCAAACGAATGCTAATGTCACATTATAAAGAAATTGTGTAAATAGAAGTTTTTCTAAACATCAACTTTATCATAAAGTTTAATTTCTTTCCTCGTCAATGATGAATAAGATTGATCATATAAATAAAAAGATCTATAAGTTAACAAATAGCGGTAGAGTATTGTATTATACAGTCATTTCCTTTCCCATCTTCACGAGTCATGGGATATCGAATCAATAGTAAGTAAAGCGTTCATAACCCGCGGTTCGACAAGATATTTCCTTCGAACTTCGCCCATCCTTGCGCATGCGCAATTGTTACCATGCAGAAACCTGCATGGTAAAAATTAGGTTTTTCCTGTCCCAGTATCGGAGGGTAGCGTAGATTGGGACAGGTTAACCAGTCTAGGTTGTGAAAGAGCCTCGACAATGATCAATTCTCCCTACCTCGTTAGATATTTTCTATCATACAAAACACTGAGTATGTATTATATATATCAAATTAAGACTAAGAGAGCTAAGGGATTAGTCATATCTAAAAAGGATGCAATTTATCTGCATCTTCTAGGTCTAATAAACATTATTATCTTGAAACAATATATTAACACCACTTTTGAAATTTAGTCATGTTATATCTGAAGATATCAAATGCATTTATCAAATTCCAGAAATACTTTTTTTTTTAATCAAAATGGGTACATAATGTACTACTTTGATTACAAGATTTTGTCTCTGATTTAAAGAACTATTTATGACAGAAATCTTATTCTTGAAAGTTCATTTTGCCTTACATCTGCATCAGCCATCAGGACTGAGGAGTTTTAGCTGATTCTTTATTCCTTTCCATTACTTTGTGATCTTGGTGTGACCTAACTTTTCATCATATCTATAGCAACACATCATTTGAAAATTTTAGAAAGAATAATTTAATTTACTTCAGGCAATTGTTTTTCTTCCATAATTAACAAACCTAAATGTAAGTAACCTATTCCTGTATTCCTTCAAATGACTCATGCTAAATTTATTTAATAGTAACTATAGAAACACTATTTACATAATTCTCTATATTGCCTACCATCAGGAGTTTTGGCTGTTTCTTCATCCTCCCAATTATGTTCTTTATTACTCTCTATATCTCTGTATTCCTGCCAGAAGTCTCTTAAATCTCCTGGAGATAATGTGACCTTGCCATGACCTTCATATTGTAACCATAGGAACATATTGTTTTATGATAATTTCAAAAAGAAAATTTCACTTAATTCAAGGATTTGGCAGATGTTTTTTCTTCAAGTTAACCTAAATTTTACTGATTTTATATTTTATATCATATTCTTGAACTTTGATTAACCCGATCATATTTCACTGTTACTAACGAAACACATTTTCATTTTTCTCACCATCAGGAGTTTTTGCTGTTTCTTCTTCCTCCCCATTATGTTCTTTATTACTCTCTATATCCCTGTATTCCTGCCAGAAGTCTCTAAAATCTCCTGGAGATTGTGACCTTGCCATGACCTTCACATTGTAACCATGGTAAATAGC
Source organism: Fragum whitleyi (assembly GCA_948146395.1). Taxonomy (NCBI): domain Eukaryota; kingdom Metazoa; phylum Mollusca; class Bivalvia; order Cardiida; family Cardiidae; genus Fragum; species Fragum whitleyi. Next base: position 20,249,984 of record OX411559.1, read on the forward strand.
TTGATCTGAATAAGATTATCTTGGATTTCTTGTCTTTCAAAAATCACTGAAAGTATAAAATGTTGTTCTTTTGTTACCTTGTTAAAGAAAATGTAAAAGTTGAACAAATTTTGTTCAACTTTTACATATTTTTCTAAACAAGCACTATAAAGTAATCTGTTCAATTATTAGGCTTCGACTCAAGAATGCTTTGAAGACATACCTATGTGATCATGAAATTTGACTCTGAACAAAGAGATCAAAGCAAAACTATTGAAAGATCCTGAAGTTTGTAGGAACTTTCAATAGTTTTGCTCTGTCCCATTGAAAAGCTTTCCAAAACTTGAACCCTGAAACCAAGAAGATGATAGCAACCAAATGGAACAAGAGTCTCAGAGTCATGATGTACGCCTCTACGGGATATTTTCTTTTAACAAATGGCCAATTTTTCGGACATACAGCATAGTATCACAAAGTTGCAATGATATGCACATGGCCATTTGATCAGTAAAATTCTGTGACAGTTTCATGCAAATATAATTGAATGAGGGGTTTCTATAAGTCTAAGAGTTGTCTCAACAAGAATTTGATATACAAACACAGATCTGAGCTACAGATAGAGGGTGTATTTTGGATTTCAGATTAGATTACTTTGACAATACTTGAACAAATCCTATTTTGTGGGTACTCATTTGAATCGTCTTGTAAAGGCAATTCAAATTAGTACCAACAACATAGGGTTTAATGGGGAATAAAGATTTTATTTTGGCATTACCCTCCCCCCCCCTTATCTGTACATCTATAAACATTATTAAAGTACAGGGAGACAGATGAACAAAGAGAGAGAGAGATTATACAATTGTCTGATATATGTCCACCTTTGGTGACATATAAAAAATTGAGATAGAGTCTATATGGTGAAGATTCAACATTTTTCAGAGGTGATAGCAATATTTGCTTAGACCCATTGAGGTACATGTCCAAAAACAAACAATAAACACTTCAAATTTTATAGATTAATTATGGACACTTTCTGTTTCATGGCCGTGTGATATTGATAAATATAATAACCAAAATATGTCACATTTTGCTAAATCAATGACCTTCATGAAATGTACTCCAGCGTTTTTTCTCCATCTCAACCCTTGTCATGCTGAATAAATTTTGGTTAAAAATTTCCATCCAAATCAAAGGGCAAAAAGTGCTGAAAGTCCCAATTGTAGGTCAATTTTTATTTGGAAAACTAAATCTATTGACAATTCTGGTTTGAAAGTGAGAAACAGGTGGTGTTGACTAACATCAGACTGCACATACGTGCAGGCTGATGTTTGTCTATAGCTCCTGCCAAAGCAGGAATATTCGGGGTTCAGCATGACAAGGGTTAACTGATACCCTAAAAAGGACCAATTCCCAATGCCAAAAACTATGTTATGTGTAGCTCCCAGGAGCGTTTTTTATGAAAAATAGGGTACACATGGACAATCGAATCTTTTGTTTACTTCAGTTACAGAAGGTTTTTTACTCCCTTTTTTCATTTGCTTTACAGGGCGTGTTTGACAAATTAACTAGGCTTTTGGCCCAACAATTCTGAAAATACCCCATTTTAACACCCTTGGGATAAATTTCCAAGGGTTGAGACTAAAGTTTTATCCCTCAAAATATGAATGATGTACTACATATCAATTTCTTACTTCATATCTTTACAAGAAAAGGCCAATTATCATAACCTGTGAAATTCTACCCATGATTTGCTTTTTTTGGTCAATAACGCCTTGAAATTTAAAATACTAGCACAAGCCTTTATCTACTTGCAGGATGACCTTACTTTTATCATAATGGAAAATAATGTACTATGACAACAATTTTTGGGGGACGTTTCTACGTCACCCAGTGTTAGTACCATGTGAGAACAATCCTGTCAGTTTTTTATCGTCGGTGTTCTGCTATAATCTCGTAACTACAGCTTGTTTAAAGCTGTAGTAACAATGTTTTAGCAGAACACCGACTTAATAGCTTTTCAAAAAAGTAGTACCGGCTTGGGTTTAATTCTTTTTTACAAGACTTACCTCAGCTCGACATCTGTGCATTTTAAAAATGGCATTATTCAAGAAATCTATACAATTAGAAGATTAATCAACGATACCTCTTAAATGTGAAATCAGCTGCCAACCATAGCCCAGGCGTTTTTTCGTTTCGTGTAAGAATGCTATTTATAGACAATGCGGTGATTTGCCTATTGGTGTTTCCCGTGGTGTAAAGGGGATAAAAACTAGGTGGCTGAACTGGTAGCCCGCATACACATACTCGGATTTTAGGAAGATCGCTCTACGAGAGGACTAATGCAGAACTTCTTGGGTCTAGTTGAACGATCCCGAACATTTCGAGGAATTTTGCTATTTTGTGGTTTGTCACGAGAAGGTCGTAAATTGCTTGTATTATTATAGCAAGTTAGGACACTCTGATCATGAACACATAAAAGTCATTTTTTGACACTCTCCGTGGTTTTAATACTTTTACTACAATAGGAGCCTGATATTAAAGACATTTGCTCTCAGTTGAGGGGTCTTCCAATAACAAATTGGAAGTTTTAATATCTTTCTGGATTTAATTAAACTACGTCGTCTGCTATCGACAATGTATAGTGTACATATATTCTACATATATTCGATAGCCTACACCGCCTAACTCGTGTTACTGTATCGCCTGTGTTTGCGTGGAAGAGGGACATTGGCTCTTTCATTTTTTTATTTTTTTTTTTTGGGGGGGGGGGGGGGGGGGGGAGAAACGCCCAACAGATGCACAAGTGCAATGTTTTCTAGGCCGAACCTCTCTTCCTCTCTTCGGTGATCAATCCTGTAGACATTTCATAAACTTAGCGTTTTATCGAGTTGTGGCTAAAATGTCTTAGCTCAAATAAAGCTATATAGGGAGTTAGGACATTTTAATCATGATCATAAAAAATCGACAATTTACTCAGACCGCGGTGTTTTCTTAGAAATAACGTGAAGGAAAGCTAAAATTAAAGTCATCAGGTCTAAGTTGATGGGCTCTCCGCTTTTATTGAGGGTAGACAATATGTCTTTTTTGTTGTTGTTGTTGTTAACTTATGTATCTCTACCTTGTCTACAGACAGTCGTCTTATCGTATATTAAGCCAGCTCAACTCCTGCTTAGTTAAGGCATACTTCCGTCGATCTTAATACATTTTGTAGCCCCTCAGTAAGCTCGCGCCGGTACTTTGTTAGGGACCAATTTGGATCCCTTGTGAAGCCGTTGCCGGGGCTGTGAGGGATATTAATTCGCACGACGCGGGGTCTACGTTTCGCACCTTTTTGTTATTTACATTTCGTTTTTTTTCTTTCTTTTTTTTTATTGCATGGGTAATGGCAAACGATCGCATAAGCAAAGAAGTCTCCTGCCGTTGATAATAAAGAGTAATACCTTCCGAGATGGTACCCCCCAAAGGGAATTATTTAGTGCCTTTTTCTGGAGGTTTTATACTTTACCGGGCCCGGAGACCAAATGACGTAAGAGACCGTACGTAATGTTCGGAGTTACGACATTGATTCTCCGGACAACTTCAAACAACAGAGAGTAATTTTTGGACATGCATACATTGACTAGGTTTAGGTCTAAAAATTTGATGTATTTTCCATAGCATTAGACCTGCCTATAGCGGTCCCGCGGAAAGCGGATTTCTAATCAATCTTTTAACCAAGCACGGGCACTATGCCTATTAATTTTAAAAACCCCATATATTTTTTGCCAATCTCTATGTCTTTCATTCCTTTTTTTCTCACAAATGCTGACAGGCATACAAGCCAGCAATCTACACCCGGTTGGAAATAATTGAGTAGTATGTATTTCTGTACATATTTAAAAAGGGCACATTGTCCCCATCTCTTTGTTGCTCCCCGTGGGTAATTTGTAAATAATGCAATTTTCTTTTTCATCTCGCTTTATTTTCCCCATGATGTCACCAGAAACGTCCACCTCCAGTGCTTTCAGGGCTTTGATTCCATACTTTATTGAAAACAATCATATTGAACTTTGAGCTCTTGTGAAGGCAACACAATTTCTCCCCTTATTAACCCTTGTCATGCTGAACCCGGAATATTGCTGCTTTGGCAGGAGCTATAGACAAACATCAGCCTGCACATATGTGCAGACTGATGTTAGTCTTTACCACCTGTTTCTCACTTTCAACCAGAATTGTTGATAGATTTAGTTTTTTTAATTAAAATAGACCTACTGTTGGTACTTTCAGTGCTCTTTGCCATTCGATTATGACGCAATTTTTTAGCCAAAATTTATTCAGCATAAAATTATCCTGCATCATCCATAATGATAGAGCAATATAATCTGATGTACAGAAAAGTGTTTGTTTTGTATTGGGTTAAATGCTGATTTCATCAGTCTTTCAGTTATATTGCTGCAGCTGGAGTACCTAACAATGGATTCCTGGTATTTCTCACACCAGTAAAACCATTATAGTCCGTGGGCCAGGAGGGGTCACCGTGCACCCCCCTAAGGGCTCTCCGAGAGTGGTATGGAAATGTTCATAGGACCTCCCTGAGTGAGAATCACGATGTTAACAGCTGGTAATTTGGGTCCCGACTGCCATTCCGAGTGGTTTTCTAGATGGCAGCCAAGAATAAATTCATTTTACCTTTCATACACTATAGAGGGATTTTGTTGATTCTAAATATTTTTTGAGAGTCAAAAACATGTATATTTTGGGTTCTGGTAAAACCCTTGATTACTTAAAATGATTGTAAAGATCCCAATTTCCGAAATTGGAGATGGCAGCCAGTTCTAGATAAGATTTTTGCTATTTTTTCGATGAATGCAATGAGATAAAAGTGTTCACCATGTATTACACCATAGAACATACTGCAAAGTGCTATGATATTGTTGACATGACCTTCCCAAGTTCAAATCAAACTGTTAACAGTCAATATTATGGGTCCTGACTGCCTTTCTCAGTGTTTTTCTAAATGGTAGCCACTAAAAAAAAAAATTAAACGGGGACACTAAATGGATATCACTTGATTTCAAATCATATTTAAGGACCAAAACGTGTATTTTTTACGTTCTTGGTACAATATCTATTAGGCAATGTTAAATTGGATATCCAAACATCCTCTATTAGAGATGGCAGCCAGTTTAAGATAAGAATTATGTTATTTTTGCTGTAATCTTTGAAAGATGATGGGTTACCGATAAATCCTCTCTGATTGTACCACAAAATTGTTACTTCAACATTCCAAAGGTTGAATCAAGTTGTTTACAGTATTTGTTTTGAGTCCCAACTGCTTATTTGGGATGTTTTTTTCTAGATGGCAGCCAATGCAAATACAAGTAAATAAATTGGAACAACTTATAAATGAGCAACCTATGTTTTTTTATTATCTTTAATGACAAAAACATAAATATTTAGTGTTCGTGCTACATGCTAAAATAGCTAATGTCTTTTTGAAGATCAATCATCCTGAATGCTAGATGGCAGCCAGTTATGATAATGAAATTTGCCTGGTTTTTTTTGTTTTTTTTTTCAGTTCATCATCATCATAAAAGTTATCTCTGATAGGACAAAGGAAAAGTTTAACGATATTACTCAGTGAGAAGCAAAATAGTATCAATCGATGTTTTTTGTGTTCCGACTGCCTTTCCGAATGTTTTTTCTAGATGGCAGCGAAGAAAAAGTATAGATTATATAAGAATCCCTTTGCTAACATTGGTCTTTTTTATCTTATTTTCAGGACAAAATCACCTAAGTATAGCGCAGCTCTTATTATTTCTTCAATTTAGTGTCTACTCTAAACACCAAACATACTGAAATGAGGATGACAGACAATGTCAAATACGTAATTTTGCTTACTTAACTGTAATAGTCTCTGAAAATAGTTGGGTGGGCATGTCACTCCTGTGGAAGGGGGGGTGTATCAAGTTGCTCATCATATATCCCTGATATCAATAGTTTCTCTCTTTTGTCCCATTTGACGGATTAGGGTAGATTTAAATTGTCTCAGAAAAAATACATGATAAAATGAAATCTGAAATATGAGATGGCAGTCAGGTCTTAATTTGAATTCATCTTGTTTTTGTAAAAACATCTTTATGTGTACATGTTTCTGTCGAAGAAGGATGCATATTGGTATCATTTTCTTTATCTGTCAGTCCGTGTGTTTACACATAATTTAGTTCATTTCTTATTTCGATTAAAAACATTGTGGATTGACAAGGGATAGTAGCATAAGCGAATTTTGAATGATTTGAATGTTTTCATTTTTTTCGAACTTGAGCATAATTATACAATATAATGACATATTGATCTATTAGATGATATGTTTGTCTTCAGGACCAATCAGAAGCTTCCAAATCCACTCAAGCTAATGGAATTGTTGAATGATTGGAAAATTTTGAATGATTTCAGAGCGGTTGAAATTGGTCGACTCAACGTTTTTTTTTTAATGATTTTGGGGCATTACAGTTAGTGCTTCAAAAATGCCATAAATGGAACGCTGATTAAACGATAAATAATGGTTTTGACTAGACTTAGTGTAAAGTACACAATGTTTTTACCGAATTTTTTTACTTCAGTTATAGACATACTTTCTTGAAACTTTCACACAATATAACAAAACTCTTTTTGTTGATGATTGCTGATATAATGTCGAGTAACGGAAAAGGGGGACTTGATGTAAAACTTCTTGTCTACACATTCGTCTTGCATTTATTGATGGGTTTGCGTGAATCTTTCTAAGAATGTTCCTCATCGTGTGACTATGTGTGGTTATCAACTCCGTTGGATGACATAATTCCAAATCACGAAAAAGCTGCACAATTAGCAATTGTCTTGTAAATGTTACCCCTTCTACATCAGTGCATGGATTTCATCAAACTAATGATGGATTTGTAAGAAGGTTTCACATAATGTTCCTGATCATTGGACAATCATAGCACATAATTGTCCATGCTATATAGTCACTGTCTTTAAGGGTGTTTTTTGATGACACTTTCGAAGTATACTTCATAGTATGAATATGAGCATACATTAAACGTTTGTCCATATATAATGCTGCGTCACAAAAAAGAGTCATTCGTTCTAAGAATGTTTTAGTGAGGCGTTTTTATTTTGTCAAACAGGACGCATGTTTTTAATTTAAAACAGATAAATCCAGATTTACATTTCCATACAATGATAAAGATATATTTTGTAAAAGTTAAAATAGGAAAACTTCCATATGGTCAAATGGCGGCCAAGTTTTTTTTTAAAAAAAATTAAATCAATTAATGCTAGGTAAAACATCCTAAACAAATTGATATATGAAATTCTAAATGTATCAGCTAGGTAGGGATTAGCACTGCTGAGCCCTTCAAGAATTTAAGATATTGAAATAAGCAAAACTAGTGAATTGTTTCGGATTCTTTTACATTTCTTTAATTTGGCGGACATTTTCGGTCGCAATTTGAGAGTATTCCTATATCGAACTAAATAAATATGGCATATTCGTATAAATATCTGGCTGCCATCTCGCTTTGAGAATTTCAGGAACATCAAATTAGCCCTAGATATCCAAGAAGAAAATTTCAAAAATCACTTTCGGTTTGAAAACGTTTATTAGAAGGTGAAAACAAATATTAATATAAATACATGATTTTACCGCGGAGGGTCTTGTGAACAATTAATTTGATAAAAAAAATTCAGACAACCCCCCCCCCCAACACACACACACACACGATTGAAATTCATGTTTAAAATTCAGGTTTTTTTTGGATTTCAATTTCGACATTTATTGATAGAACGGTAGCTTACACGCTTAATATAGGTGTCTGGTCCTAAAAATGAGTTAAAATGTGTTACAATGTTTGCACAGGGATTCTAATGTAATTCAAGCATCTTCATGGCTGCCATGTAGAAAATGCCCGTAAAGGCAGTCGGGACACAAATTATGGATTAAAAGATTTTTGAATCTCACTCAGTGAGGTCAGTGAAACATTCCTTTGCACTCTAAGAAAGGGTTTTAGGATGGTTCGTCTCCTCTTGTCTTATGCTCTGTAGCAAAAATTGGCAAATTCCATATTCAAGATTAGCTGCCATCTACCATTCAGGATGTTTGATCTTCAAATAGAATTTAGTTTTTTTCAGTTTGTAGCTAGAACACCAAATATATATATATGTTTTTGGCCCTTAAAGATCAAAAATAAAGTTTGCTCATATACAAGTTGTTCCGATTTATTTACTTGTATATTTGCATTGGCTGCCATGTAGACACATCAAAAGGCTGTCGGGACCCAAAATATCGACTATAAACAACTTGATTCAACCTTGGGGATGTTGCATTAACAATTTCATAGCACAATCAGAGGGGATTTTGGTTAAGAACAAGGTGACCCTTCATAAAATGCAACAGTAAATAGCACAATTTCTTTTTTAAACTGGCTGCCATCTCTCATAAAGGATGTTTGGATATCCAAATTATCTTTAACTAATTTTTATCGTACCAAGAACGCAAAATATACATCTTTTTGTCTTTAGATATGATTCAAAATCAAAGGGTGCCTATAAAAAGCCTCCTGGTTAATTTGTATTTTTAGTGGCTGCTATTTAGAAAAACACCGAGAAAGGCAGTCAAGACCCAAAATATCGACTGTTAACAACTTGATTCGAACTCGTGAAGGTCATATCAACAATATCATAGCACTTTGCATTATGATATATTGTGTAGTACATGGTGAACACTTTTATCTCATTGCATTCATCGAAAAAATAGCAAAAATCTTATCTAGAACTGGCTGCCATCTCCAATTTCGGAAATTGGGATCTTTACAATCATATTAAGTAATCAAGGGTTTTACCAGAACGCAAAATATACATGTTTTTGACTCTCAAAAAATATTTAGAATCAACAAAATCCCTCTATAGTGTATGAAAGGTAAAATGAATTTATTCTTGGCTGCCATCTAGAAAACCACTCGGAATGGCAGTCGGGACCCAAATTACCAGCTGTTAACATCGTGATTCTCACTCAGAGAGGTCCCACTCTCGGAGAGCCCTTAGGGGGGTGCACGGTGACCCCTCCTGGCCCACGGACTATTACATCCTTTCCTAGGTTACAGCTGAAATCCCACATAGGTCTTCAATTTTTAACCCATTAGTGGAAGACAAATAGTTGGAAAGGATGAGTGCAGACATCAAGGATCGAACCCTGGACCTCTAAATTGACAGTCTGATGCGCTACCAACTGGGCTATGATGGGGCAAGGTACAGAGAAGAGGGATAAAGCACAAGCCCTTCCAGGGATTGACACTTACTTCTGTGAGTAAGGAGTCCATCAGACTCCCAATTTATGAAATCAAGTGCAAACTCAAAGTAAGGAGTCAGAATTTTCATAATGGGAGAACATTGAGGAATAGAAGAAATTGCTTGACGTTACAAGCAATTTCATCTTTTCCACAATGTTTTCCCCCTCTCCCAAAGATTAATTGATTGAATGGAGTTTTACGCCGCTTCCAACATTTTTCAGCTATATTGCAGCAGCTGGAGCACCTCTCAATGGTTTCCTGGTATTTCTCTCACCAGTACAACAACCACATCCTTTCCTAGCCTCCAGCTGCTATCTCACATAGATCTACGATTATCAACCAATTGGTGAGAGACAAATAGTCGGAAAGAATGAGTGCCCTGGTCAGGGATCGAACCCGGGACCTCTAGATTGACAGTCCTACGTGCTACCAACTATGACGGCAGCCCCCCTCCCAAAGATGATTGTTTTCTTTCAAAATACAACTTAGATACAAGAAATGATAGTTTCAATAACTTTTGTAGTGAAAAAAACTACAGTTTTCTATCAAGGGATGAAAGTAAACTATCCTTTGAATGTTTCTCAAAATGTTCTTGTATGAATATGATACTGGGAGTCCATAGAACCCCTTAATTGCAAAATGCACGAGTCCCAACTGGTACACAAGGAGTCCTGGACTCCTAAACTCCCCATAGTGTCAAACCTTGCCCTCTATCTGTAGCCCTGATTCATGAAGCAGTAAATCTTGCTTATTGACAACATCTCATTACCTCTCGTTACCAATCACAGCAAATTGGTAGTAAAATGTCTGTCACTGTGTCCTTGACCAGGTCAAATGATTACAGCTGTATTATTGTAAACCTGGTCATACTGAATGATTTGATTTGAATTGGAGTTTAACACTACTTTTAACAATCTTTCAGTCAATTAGTAATTGACAGATAACATGTATACCGTATTTCTCCTGATAAATGGTCCCAGGAGCTAAACATAACATGGTAATTTAAGGGAGCATTTATTTGGTACACATTTTCTGATTTAAAAAATCATCAAAATTCATGTCTTTTAGGCCTTTTCCCTTCATTTTGAGGTGAAGTTTCCTGTAAACAATCATAATTGTTTACAGGAAATTCATCTCAAGTTAAAGAAAAAGTCTCTAGTTTCTAAAATTTAGGCATATGAAGTGGGTTTCCCGATTTCATAAAGAAACTGTAAAATGTTATAATAAATTTCTTTGTCAAAAAACAGAATGTAAGTAATAGACTGACAAGACTGGCCTCATATTAGAACATTGCAATAAATTATAATTCAGGGCTACAGATAACAGGGGGTAATTAATTGATTGAATAGAGTTTTTCGCCATTTTCAACATTTTCCAGTTATATCATGGCAACTGAAGCACCTAACAATGGAATTCTGGTATTTTTCTCACCAGAACAACCATCACATCCTTTCCTAGCCTCCAGCTGCTATCTCACATAGGTCTACCATTATCAACCCATTGGTAAGAGACAAATAGTAGGAAAAAATGAGTGCCACCATCGGGGAAGGAACCCGTGACCTCTTGATTGACAGTCTGACAGATTACCAACTGCCCTATGACAGCGGCTGATAAAGGGGTTAACCCAGTCTAAATCTTTATTTCTCAATGAAACCTGCATTGTTTGCACATTCGAGACCATTCCAATGAGTACCAACAACATAGGATTTGTGCTATTTTATTGAAATATTCTTCAATAACAACAGGACAGAGATTGACCAAGGTCTAAGTTTATCACACCAACGCCTATGCCTACGCCATCAACAACGCAAAATGACACCAAGGTGATGACAATACCTAAGGTTTTTTCCTAAACAGCAGAGCTAATAGCAGGAGTGTGAAATTCCCATGCCCAACTTGTCCAACACGAGCTTTTCCACTTGCGAGCAAGTACATTTTTCTACAGATACGGCTACTTGTCCATAGACAAGTAAATACCAAAGCAAATCTTTGAACAGTAATAAAAAGATTTAGGAGAAAGTCAACCTAGTGTTTGGATCAAAGGGTAGAAAACATTGCATTGAATGAAGAAAATGCTGGGTTTCAGCAATTTCTTCATTCAATGCAATGTTTTTTAAATATTAACCATTCCATTTTATCATTTTATATCTATATGCAGCAAAAAAAAAAATGGCTCTATATCATATTAATAACAAGAGCTGTCACTGTAAGATGACAATGCCCCCGACACCGCTTTGATTTAGAAGTTATGGCCAATGTTACAGTTTTTGGACGGAATGACGGACGGACGGACGGACGGAAAGACGGACGGACGGACAAGTCAAATTTATGATGCCTCCCTATCGGGGGCATAAAAATGTCCAGATGATAATTATGTTAACTAGATAAATGTAATAATTTTGAAACTGCAAGCATACACAATGAAAATAAGTCGCCGTATTTATAATGATTTTTATTCCAATCATATTCTAAAGAAATTCATTTTGATCCTGGACAAGTGAGAAATTGACTTTAACTTGTCAAGGGACAAGTAGAGAAAACCCTGAATAGCACTTTCAACTAAAAGGCAATACATTGTATAGCACTTTTTCAAATTATGACCCAGCCGCAGTTCATTTTACAAAGAATAATTCCTACCTCTATTTCCTTATCTATATTTATATTACATACCACTTTTTTTATATGAATTCTCCAGTGTCCTGCATCAAATATCACTTAATTTATCCATTTCAGTTAAAATACCCCTCCCAAAATATTTGGGTTGACACAGACAATATATGAGTTCTTAATCCGAGAATTAAGCCCCTGTTCTACCACTTTAAATACATGTTTATCCTTAACACCTTTAATTTAAACCTTTCCTCTTTTAAAAATTTAAGTTAGTCCAAATTGGGGGAGGTAGATGCTAGCAGAATTAAGGCAATAGAATGTATAAATTAACATTTTTCTTTAGAAATAAATTTACTTCTTGACAGAAATATTTGGGGGGAAAATAAGAAATTGGTCGTTACAAGCAATTTTCCCTTTTTCTACAATATTTTATTTCTAAAGTATTAAATTAAAATATTGGATTTTCACAGAAAAGGAATAATTTTACCTCAGTTATCTATGTGCAGTAGAGATTTATCTATGTGCAGTAGAGATGCATATATTAAAAGTTGAAACTTGTCCAACATAAAATGTTTTGCATTTCCAAAAATGCTGAAAATTCATTAATATTTCTTACGGCATATTTTACCTTCTAATGAATGAGGGATATCGGTTGGTTACCTCCCTTGAAATACTCCCAAAGGAGGAAGGGTCCAAATCAGTGGTTACCTTGGGTCTTATCCTTATTTTCTTTGCACTATAAGATTTAAAGATAAGCTGTAAATCAAATCTTGCACAATTTATTGGATAAATTTGGTGTAAAATAAATATTTATTTTCTACTCTTCTATTCAAAACTTTAACATAGATACAAATTACATAAATACGTATTTTGCATTTACAAAAATAAAATTCGCAACTTCCCTATAAAAACCAAGGATAAAATCCAAGGAAAATATCTCAAAGGACCGCTAACGATTTTGGAGCACCTTTGATTTTATCCACAGAAAAACAAGGGAGATAACACACAAAAGTCCCCCATTGAGTAAAGGGGAAGCAGTATACCTAATTTCAAAATATTTTTGGAAAAGATTGAATACGATAACTGTCAGTGTGGTGTCCGTGGTTTAGTGGTAGAGCGTCCGCCTCTTGACTCAAAGGTCCTGAGTTTGATTCCTGGGAGCGGCTATCGATCTTGGTTCTTTCATTGACCCACACATTCGGCGCGAGTACTGGTGAATTTTCCAGGAAGCAGAATTGAGAGGGATTAATCTAAGTTGTAAGAACTTGTTTCCCAATCGATGTAAAATGAATAGGTTTAACCCTTTGCTGTTTAAGTGTCTGTGGTTTTATGATTGAGAAAACAATGTGAAAAAAGAAGAAATTGCTTCTGACAAGCAATTTCTCCTTTTTACACACTATTTTCTACCCTACTGAATGGTTGTTTTTCAAATTAAATCCACTTTAAATTTTCGTCTGCAAAACCTTTGAATTTGGACAGGTCCAAAATTTTGTAAAACAGGAAAGGGTTTTAACCGAAACTGTCAGAGTAACAGGAGTATAAACAGAAAAACGACCTGACAACTGGTATCTTGTGCATTTTTTTATCCATTTTTATCCATTTCTCCCTAATCCTCTAGGTATTTCTATTTTCCATCCGGTATACAAAAGTAAAGGATTAACCTACCTTTTCTCAAACTTTATTTACATTTTGACACATCGCGGGAATTTGTCAAGAGAGTCCTTATCAAACAGACGCTTGGAAACGCAATAACAGTCGCGTCTCGCGGTCATGAAACACTTTTACAAGGCCGTAAACTAATTAAGGACATCAGTTAATTAGGTATTCCACGCGCGGACAAGATAAACAAACCACTGTCCCGTCACACTTTATGAGCGTATATTTACACCTTGTAAAATTTACCTTCATATATCGTATTTAACTTCTCATTCAGAATTTGTCAGGTGGAAAATTGGAGTACGCATGCGCAATCCGAAATATACCTGTTCCGGATATTGATTTTCTGTCAGCGAAACTTCAGACGAAATCACGATTTCATCTAAAAGAGGATTTTTAATCTCAGAGGCTGAGAAATGCGTAATTACGTAAAATGTCAAAGGACTCATAATGATTGTTTTCTGTAAATTATTGATAAAAATAAATGAGTTTATTCTCATGCTTAATCGGCAAAGTTGCAGACGATATTTTGCGAACTTGGCGGTGAAGGGAAAAAGGACGCTTTATTTCGTTTTATGCTTACTTGAAAAGAGATTAAATATACGTCTGAAAATATATACTGCACTATCACTTTTTCACGGTAGATCTATTTTCCTTATTAGCCTACAAAGTTGATGAGAATAGATGAGTAAAACCAGTGTCTTATATGAAATTAGACCTTGTGAAATTAAGGCATAAAATAAGTTTCGATGTGTACATACTGCATACCCCCCCCCCCCCCACAGCAAGATCCCATCCCGGTGATGATATTTGCTTCCATACAACATCTTCAAAGATTTATGAATGTGACTTGGACACATTGTTGAATTTTCATGATTACTGAGCCCTTTGAGTCATTTCCATGCGTTTTCATGCAGACATTAGGCCCTACATCAGACACGGTGCGCCGTCGACCGGATACGTAAGCTCACGCTCCGTGAATAGTTCAAATAGCTTGTCGTCAACCTTCAATTCAATATAGTATTGTAATAATTAAAAAGCTCTTTTTCACCAATAACATAGTTTGTAAAATGAAAGGTATACTTGTAACCATTCAAACATAATTATGACAATGAATTGACAAGCCGCATGAAGCATACTGATTATTCGTTCAATACATCAAAAAGATTTCCTTAAATTATTTGCATGAAAGATAAATTTACCTATATTGACTAATTCTTGTATTTTTGAGTATTGGGCCTTGTATAATAATAAGATTTAAAAAAGAATGACTCTTAAATCGCGAAACACTGGACAAACAAGAATGAAGTGATATTTATTTTCCCGAGACTGATGGATTGCATAGTTTACAGGATCTTTCATTTCTCGGAATGATTTTGATGTCGGACATTTTCAATCTCAAGATCATGTGACTGTGTAATTACGTTCTACAACATTTTTCAATGCTTTTCAGAGACAATTCAAGTGGATTTCATCTATTTCTATTGGAACATCAACTTACTTCAAGTTACTGAACTTGTAATTTCAACTTTAAATCTCGTTAGTTTCGGTACTGTTCTTCCACATTAACTGTTATTCCATTCATGATGTTGTATTTTGTACATTGTAATAAAAATGTGATTTTATGCTTAACCATGCAACAGGGGTTTAGCTGTTTGTAATTGTTGATCAAATATTCATATAGCGATTGATCTACATGCAAAATATGAAAAATTAAAGAATTCGGTCTATCCGGAAATCAAAGTGTGTAGCAAACTAAAAGGTTACATCCAAAGACCTTGCATGGTATAAAGTCTAAGACCTCATTTTCTCAAAACGTGTATTTCTTAGAATACTGAGATACAATATTGAACTGTTTACTATTATTGTTCATTTAGATCTAATGAAATGAACAACAACAACAACTGTGACATTTAGCGAGATTTTAAGGAATCAACACGATTGCAATTATCATTGAAAGAATAAAACTAAAAAAAATAATGTATAGCTAGAAACCTACAATTAAGGTAGGCCTAATGGACCCGTCATAACTCGTAAGATTTCGGAACTCACAAACTTGTTTCATAAGGAAACCTCGGTTAACTTTGTTAACGGTTCTTGACTTCCAAGACGTTGCGTAAATACAACGGGCCCACTACCTTAAGATGTAAGATAACGGGCTGTAATGGGCTCTTTGTACAGAATTTGTTTTCAGATTTCGCACGACCCGCAATAGAATGGATCGACATGTGGCACTGTCGCCTTACAAGGTGAGGCTTCAAACCAGGCGCCGGTTTAACCTCATGCTTTCAATTTGAAATAACGGCCTGCGACACCATTTACTACTTCATCTTGACGTTCCAGAGAGAAGGATTCGCGAGTCTTTTTTTTTTTTTTTTTTTTTTTTTATCCCCGATTCTGTTTACAAAGTTTCAAAGCACATCCTGACACACGCACTTACTCGAAAGTTCTTAATGGGACGTATCTCATTTGAAGGCCAAAAATAATGACCTGTAATCAAAGTCCTCAGCTATCAACTTGCAACAGAGTCGCTTGATACAAGAAGGGAGACAAATCGTCCAATGCAGTAAGTAATTTATAGCGTCTATTTTTCTCTTTACTGATATTTGATAGCCGCTCATTTAGTCGACATAAAGTTATCATTTTGAGATCAATTGAGTAGAAAATTGTCAATTATCGATAATCGGACTGATAAAATGGCTGCCAGATTTTTGATAGCGGTTAGGTATATAGTTTTTGTAATTTGACTGGTTCGATAGATACTGAATCAGAATTGTGCTCTCCGCTTGTCATTCAATGTTTTTTGGTCCGAGACATTTTCACGAAATACATTTGACTTTTTTTCAGTGGAGATAATTACTATACTGCACTGCTACATCTGGGGTTTTAGTGAAATACGGAGAGAAGGCGAAAAGAAAAATAAATTGATTTGAAAGAGAGAGAGAGAGAGAGAGAGAGAGAGAGAGAGAGAGAGAGAGAGAGAGAGAGAGAAAGAGAGAGAGAGAGAGAGAGAGAGAGAGAGACGAAACGTTGGGCAAAACAACAGCATCAACGTACAAGAGGACACTTTACAAGTGTCTACGGATTGCTGTTGGATGCTGGATCTTCCATGACGGATATAAAAGTGTAAGACAACTGAAAAGGGGCATAATGCTTACAAGGATGCACCCACCTTCCTCGATAAATATAGGTTGTTCTTTTGATAGTGAAGATGTGTGCGAATGTTTTAGTGAATGTCCCTAGTTATAAATGAGATTTCACAAAAGTTTTCGGACAAGGACAAGACACCACGACTCAAAAGTTAACAACATCGTGAAATTGACAAAATGAATGTTTTTGTAATGATTTTGGAATGATATCGAATGGGTGTGCGAGTGGAGCGAGTTTTTAGTGAAATTAAAGACAGGTAATCCAATATTGCTAATATTTTTCACGACGACGAACAAAATACAAAATAAGCTTTATTTATTACCCCCTTTTAATAAAATATGCATACAATTTCTATGAATAACTTCCTATGTCTTCAAGAACCTTTTAGACGCTAATTGTTTTAATCATTAAACTCATGGATTTTTTTCTACCGATCTCTATTTTAATGTGGTTGTTGATCTCATAATTTTTAGAGACTTTGAAGCGTTTTTGAATGATTTGAGTGAGTGTTTGGAATGAATGAATGAATGAATGAATGAATGAATGAAGCGCTGATTGAGCGATTTGGAATGGTTTTGATTGAGATGAGTGTCAATTTCACGATGTAACTAGCTGTAGCCACACCTCGGCCTAGAAATAAACAAATTAACTACAAATAGTAATCAAGATGAATTTCTGATCGCCTTAGATCGTGCGATCGTGGGCGATTGTCTATAAGCAATTAACTTAAAACAGCGTGTTTGAACGAAAAAAAATTCATAGCAGCATACGGCCGAAATCGCAAAGCTCTTTTCATGTAGTTTTGAGGTTTCGATCGATAATATGGGGTATTGAAAAATAAAAAAATGCAGTCTTACAATGTAGGATGTAATCGATATGTACGAGTATATGCGCGCGTGCGAGACATTTCCAACAAAGTTGCATGTGCGCGAATCGTATATATTGAGCAGCATGCATAGCCGGCCCCAACAAAGCATTAAGACTATACTGCTAATTGTATACATACAAATACTGTTTCGGTTTAAAATACCTCTCTACAGAGCGCATTGTAAAGACTCTGATCGGACTGTGTGGCAACCTAGGCTGATCTCAGTCTGAACATTGCTTTTAAGTGAAATTGTTTAGAATGTCACGAACTGACATCCTTCACTCAAGGGGGGGGGGGGGGCAATCTTGGAATCACGAAATACATCGAACCCATCGTGCTTGCCTGTTTTCACCGCGATGAAAAAACTGTGCAAACTGTTTGCAAACTATACGAAAGTGCACGTTCAAAGCGGGATAGAGTATGTCATGTTTTCTCATCAAAAATGCAGGACTAATTACCCGGGCTGCACAGACTGACCTGGGGGCCCGTTTTACTAAACATCTAACGATCAAAGTTTTATCTACAATAGTAACTCAATATGGAATTCTGTCATGCATCAACTCATTGGAATCGTCTTCCAAAGACGATTCCAATGAGATATTGCAAGACAGAATCTAACAATGAATGAAAACACTAGGAACGGTTCTTAATTTTGACTAACATTTTTTTTTCGTAAGAAGTTTAGTAAAACGGGCCCCTGGGTCGAAACTTTATATGAATTTTTTACCCTGTTAACGAAGTTTCAAATGATAATCTGATTTGATCTTATCAAGTTCTTAGCTTGCCGCAATATTTTCAAGTTGATTTAAGTAATGAGTTTAAATGATTAGATAACAGTGTTAAACACTTGAATGTTATCTTTGAAGATAATCCATACATAATTGGAATATGTAAAAATGTCTTAGTAATTAAAGTACACGATTCTCTTTCCGATTTTAGCTCCACAGGAAACAGTTCAGAGGCGCGTTTGCAATGGCACAGTGTCCCTCAAGCACGCGTCCATTCGTTCTTTCCGAAACGTTTTCTTAAAACAACCTTTTTTTCTCTTTGGGTAGAATTCCATAAAATGTTATCCTTTGGAATGTTTTCCAAGATTTCTTTATTAATTTCTAATCGGACAAAATTCGTGAGTTCTATGAGCCAGCAAAAATGGTAACATGAGATGAAATGAAAAATAAAATCTTCTAAAACTTTCTCACTTTCCTTAAATTTTGGTCTGGAAAAACTATATGTGGTTTTGGTCATCGAATATATAAAAATGGTCTCTAGTTACATGTATTGAATACACAGATAATCGTATTGTCTGAGATGATCAATACATGACATATTTTGCGGCTTGAATGTTCAATAGTCGTCTCTAAGGTTTCTTTTTTCTAATCCCCATTAAAAAAAACACAAATCCTTATGATATTTACATACGTTTATACTAATCATGAAATTGAATAATATAATATAATTTATAAATATGCGAAAGTTTACAAAGATAACCAGAAGAAAATTCTACTTCTGTACCCCCCTTTCATTTCTTTCATTTATGTTTTTATTAAAAAAATTGCATGCACACTGTATTTGATTTTTTTCAGTACTATATCAATGGAACCTTTTTGTTTTACACATTTGTGAAAAAAGCAATTCCATGGAATGACTGAAAATTCTGCCATCTTGTCTAGCCGTTCCATTAAATGACTGAAATGTTTCAGCTTTTTCATGAAATGGCTAAAAATTTGCTCTAGCAATTTCATGAAATGACTTTAATGATTTAATCATCAAATATTGCTTGTTACTTTTATATATATGAAAAAAAACTGTTAGGCATCAAAAATACATGGGGCGTGAACCCAGTACAAGATAATCACAATTCAAGTTTTGTTTGATGTTTTCAAAAGTGGTGCTACTAGTTTAAAATGATAAATTGATAAAATTAATAAATAGAAAGTAGACATTTTAAGGAAATTCGCTCATATTTTTCCTACTATTAAACTTTTCTTTCAATCTGATTTTTTAGAATGATCTAAATTTTTTATTTCAATTTTTTAGAAGAAAAAAATGGGGTCACCATGCTTATTTTTTCCAGAGCCGTATGAAAATAGGTACCGTAAACATTTAAAGCCCTTTAGCTCTTGCCTTTGAATTTCTTTGAAAATTACACCCTTAATTTGAAGTTATTATTATTGACAAATAAACATTATGAAAGCAAATGATCTATGTTTTATTTAAAAACAACGACCCATTTCACTTATTTTGTAAAGAAATATGGAATTTTAATGAAGCAAAAGAAAATTATGACATATTTATTCGGTCCTTAAAAGGAGTATTTTTCTTTTAATATTAAGGGCTACTAAATATGCATCACAGTAAAATAAAAAGAGTTCTACTATTAAACTTTCTAATACTCTCAATATAAATTTGTGACATAACGAAGAATATTTTGATATGAAAAAAATTGGGGTCACAGTCTTACTTTTTTAGATATTTTGACTCATTTGTTAAACAAAGGGAGGTAATTTACAAAAAATAATTAAATTTCAAAATACATTTTTCAATATTGAAAATAACAAATTTGTTGGTATTTTGGGTCAGGGATATGAGGTAGGGGTTCTTTTTTACCGTTTTCATAAGTTTTATTTGCTTTCTATCTAAAAAATAGACAAGGAGTACCATTCAATACTTGCTTGTCGTTTTCTCCGAATACTCCAAAATCGGGATAAATGCCCCCGAAAATTGGTGAAAAAAATAAATCTTTGAATTTATACAAAATTTTACATGTTTGACAACCTTACATGCAGCTCTATCCAAAATCATTGTTTGAATTTCGATTCATAGTTCTAAAACGATTACAGAAACGCACATTTTTTCAATGACGGAAAATCTAAAACCGGATGAGCGGACGTCCTTAAAACGACTACACCAAAGGCAACAACTGCATTGCGATTATGAATACTTCTACAATTTATCTTTCATAATGAAATAATCGGAAGGAGAGAAAATTCGTAAACTAAAGACTGTTCTATTTATAAAGACAATTAGTCGTAACAAGAAAATACATTGGTCTCACGGTAACTCGAGTCCGATCGGGACCGTAAAAATTGTTCGAGCAATCACACGATTCGAGTTTGCACATGCAAGTAAAAATATCTAGTACCAAGGTGGTTTAGAATAAAAAAAAAAAAAAAACGTCGCATTCTTTCAAAATATAGTGCAACAGTCCTTTTTTATTATGAAATGAAAGACCTTAGGAATAAAGGGTTTCTGCTTTGCTAACGTGTTCGAGTTGGTGCATTGATAATCAATTCCGAAGTATAAGAAGACAACCTGGTACAGAGATTTGATCTCGAGTCGTAGAATAAACTCGAGTTTTCGCTAGGTCGAGAAAACGCACAACAAGCGTAAATCGAAGAAGAAAGTTTCTCATTTGGGTATTTCACTTCTTTTTCAGTGAAATTCACAAAGCCTTATCATCAAATAAATCTCTTTATATCACCGGAAAGCATTACAGAAAACCTCGTTTTAATTCATGGTCCATTTACGAAGTCCATCGAGATATTGTTATGGCTCTGGCCGCGGTGCGTTCGTAAGTGGGTGTGCAAACTGCTCATTTTAAAATCTTCTGTTTTGAAACTATTTAGCAAATTTCAACCGAATTTCCAGGTGATAAACCATACTGCATGCCACTCCATACTTGCTTGCTCAGATTTAATATCCTGATAGGACGAAAACTTATCTTAAACTACCAAATAGAATACAACTCAACCCATTAGGAATGGTCAATTGAATATGCTCTGCATGATTTATTTCGGAATTGCTGGTTAGCTGAAAATGTCCCAAAATACAGTAAAAGAAAATACTTCTTCTCTGAAATAAATAGTTTGTTTATGGACGGTTTTTATAATCCAATATTTTTGCCCTGGCGGGGCGGAGCCTAAGTAACAGATCGTTGCATTTAAGGCTAAGGTAAGTCAGTATTTTTTTATAACCAACTTTTATAGAAAGTGGGCATATACAACTTCAGACCCTCAATCGTAGCTTGGTAACCAAACCCTCGTAACTCCAGCTTGCCAAAGCTTTTGCTACGAGGATTGTTAACCCGACGATGAAATGTGTCACTTTCGTTATTCTTTTTGTTTTAGGATACAATTATAAAATATACATGCGTGAGGGGTAATTTGCTTCTATCTTTTTTAAGAATCAAAAATATTGAAAAGTAAACTCGCCAAATTCTGCGTTATAACTTATTTGACAGGGCGTGGCTTAGCCGTGACGTAATTTGGCGAGTTTACTTTTCAATATTTAGGGTTCTGTCAAAAGTTAGTCAGCAATTGTCGTTTACGGGTGACAGTAACAGTTTCATAAAACCTGAAGGATTGACGTGCTTTGAGAAAGTGAACGCATTCCATCGTTTGGACAAGCTGAAGTTACGGGGGTTCGGTTACTAACCTACGATTTAAGATCTCAATTAATTTATATCGACTCAATGTAGAAGTATGTAATTTCAAATAAAAAACAGATTAACCTTAAGCGCAACGACCCGTTACCTAGGCCGCGCCCTGTCAGGGAAATAATTATAGATTATATGTTACGTATGACCAAGCCACGCACTATCGCAGCATAGCAGAAATGGATCTCTTAATCATTTTTCTTGATATATTTATGTGATGTTGCGTCAAGAACAAGGGGAATCCTCATGATGTAAAATTTCTTGATTACTCAATACAATAAATTATTGGCTGGTTTTAATAAAACCTTCAAAAAAAGTTGCTCATGCGCATATTATAGACGATTGATGGGTGATAAAAATTTTGTGTCATAGAAAATGGGACCGCCTTTGTTAACACTGTTCCTTCATCATTAAGTTATTGAAATATATTCACTGTTGAATGATAACAGTTTCATGGTCGTGAACAAGGATTAAGGAAAGGTGAGATAGTAAAGATTAATCACATGATTTTATATCGTCAGGTGGACACCCAAACATCGTAACTACAGCTTATTCATGCTGTAGTTACGATGTTTTTGGTCAACCACCGAAGATTTATCTGTTGCAGCTCGGGCATTGTTGTTTACATCTGTTCGAATCGCGTGACGATTTTTCTTTACTTTAATTGGATTCTAAATGTTCCGTGATTTTCTATGTTTAATGGATAAAGGTAATAATATTCACGCATGAGAAATCATATTTAATGTTTTCATTTGTAGAAAGAAATTTCGATGAATTAAGTATTGAGGAATATTGGGAATTGTTTCATTGTCTTATAATATTTCGTAAGTCGTTTTTTTGTTCTTTTTCGAAGAAATGTATTTCGCGTCAGCTCCAATCTCAAATGAAAATTTTAGGAGCATTTACTGCGGACCATCGTGCGTTTATGACAATGAAACGCACGCAAGCATCACGACAATGGCATCCTTCATTGTATTTTGAAATGTATCTGGTGTTTGTTGTACATCCTTTCCTATCCTCCATCTGCTAACCAAAATAGGTCTACGACTAGCGACCCATTGGTTGGAGACAAATAGCGGGAAAGGATGATTTCGGGTTTGAAGAGAGAGCCTACAGTGGGCATCTCACCAACCTGAAAACAGGGCTCTGCTGCTTTTAGAATGAAAAACAGTGCAAACAGTTTTCAAATTATAACCCGCTTTGCACATGCATTTGCGTGCAAAGCACTTGAGTGCAAAGCGGGGTATAATTGGCAAACAGTTCGCACCATATTTTTTCATCTTGAACGCAGTTTTTTTTCTTGCAAAATACTAATGCTGAGATGTGTTTATGTTTACTGTTATATAATAATCAAATTTAACACAGTTTACGGTGATGTTGCAAGAAATCAAATACTTTTCATAAAAAGCAGTTGCTATTTAGTTCAAGTTCGATCATCGAAATTTATGCATTCGAATGGGCAAAACATGTTATGTATACGTATAAAAGATGTTGGTAAGTCACTTTAGCTTTACGCTGGTTAATCTTAAATTATTTGGCATTAATTTTGAAACGTACCTTTGTCTATTATCCTATTTACAGCTTTTGGTATCCCGAGAGCGCTAGAAGAGAAACACTTAGTAGCCTCATGAAATTGACAGGTTTGGTGATTTTCAAATGTTCTTGAAATGCCATTGAAATAGTGTAGCTTATGGAGCGAATTTTGAATGAATTTCAGGTCCAAAATGGACAAAATTCATATATTTTATTATCTCCCCTTGAGAAAAAAAGAACATTTCTTTTCTACGATAAGATTGGGTGTCTTCGCGGTCGCTTACAAATCATTACTTTTTAATGAAAAGGCAATCAACCCCCCCCCCCCCCAAAAAAGCGATCTGTTCGATTGGAATGAAGTTGTGCAACATTATGGGTGAGTCAGGGGCATTTTCGAATGGTTTTAGAGCGTTTCTGAAGAATTTGAGTGAGTGTTTGGAATGAATAAATGTAGTGCTGAGTAGGTATTTTAGAATGTTATTGAAAAAAATGAATGCCAATTTCATATTATCTCTAACTATGCATATTGTTTTGGTCCATATTATGTTTACACTATTTTCAGGATCGACCATGAAGTGAAAAAATGAATATTGCAAAAGGCACAGGCTCCCCAGCAACGGGGACAGCAATCGGTTTAAAACACGATGAAGATAGGTACAGTCAGGTCAAGGACACGAAATCTCAAAATGGCTCCCTGAAAGTCGAAAGTAACTTTGGTAACTATGGAAACAACGAAACCAGAGAATATTATCGATACAAGGCTTCAACTCCGGACAGTGACTACAAAAGTGAGGATTCACGTTTTCCCAATGACCTTGAAGGGTCAGCTGATCTCCATGACGACAACAGCCTTTCCGGAAGTTGGACACAAGCAGTGCGCATGCCTGGATTTTTCGGAAACAATGCAGCGTGGCCGTTGGCCGAGGGAAGTTTAAGGTTAAAAATCGATTTAGATGACTCGTGTGAAACGTCATCAAATTATGTGCACAAGTCAGACAAAAGTGTTAAATTAAATCCAGACGATTTTAAGGACGACGATGACGAAAAAGAAAATGAAGATGACAAAACAAAATTCAGTTTTAGAACGTTAACACGTAATCAAAAAGTTATTCTCATAGGGACCAGTATCACAAATTTGCTCAGTTTTTTAAGTCTTTCAATTTTGGCACCATTCTTTCCTCTAGAGGTAAGTAGAATGCATTTAATAAATCTTTCAGTTGCAGGTTTATTTATTTATATATTACCATGAGATATCTAATGAGTGGTAATGACATTATGAATTTATAAAAAAGTCATCTATAAACAGAAAAAACCGAGGCTTTGTCGAGTTTTTACATGTTTCAGAAGACGAGCCTAAAATAAAATCGTCATTTTATTGACAAAAATTCTACAATTGACTGATGCCATGACCATTTTTTGAGATCCATTCATAGAATTCTTCAAATTATTTTCCCTGTAATGATCGAGGGTTGCAGTAGGCAAGTTACTTATAGAGGATATTGAATGAGTGGTCATTGAATACCGAATTTATTAATCGAGTCTTCTAAAAACGGATAAAAACGAGAATCTGTTTTAGATGACGAGTTTAATAAATTCGGTATTTCATGAGCACAAATTTGATATTCTATTTATAATATGACCTGAATATCCGCAAAAAATTGAGGGAGTTGTAGATATTTATTTCTTCAAGTAATTCTGCGAAACATATAACGCCGTTTGCAAAATGACGTCAACAATTCATTATGGCGTCATTTTCACAACGAAAATATGACGTTGCTGAAAGTTCTTAGCTCATTTGCATAGTAATTTCAACAGTTTAATAACCTCCGTGTTATATCAAAAATATTGAACGGGGTTATTTCAATCCCGCGACCTCGGACATATTATAAACGTATTTCTATCTAGGTCTATATTAAATTTAGTGATAATGAAGTTCGATACATATCTTCAAATCACATAAAAAATTATTTGTTTCGAAGAATTTTCTTAAGAGATCCAAAAATGCCGTAACCACAGTTACGTGTGTATACTTAGGCGAAGGGGTGTAAAACAATGTAAACACGTTTAATAAATTATGATTTCTTACGTTTCATCCAAAATATTTTACAAAAAACTAACACGAAGCTTAAAGTTAAACAAACAATATGTTTTTAGAAATTGTTCTGATAGATTTCAATAGACAACAATAATTTTCGTAAGATAGAGTTAAGAAAGAATTAGTTGCAAAACGTCAACATCGAAAAATAAATTCTGCAAATGTATTAAATTCTGCCGTGGTCTTGGTCATTATTAATTTAAGACATTTCAAATAATTGAGAAAAAATGAAAGTTAAAGGTAAAACTGGTCTTTTTCCAAGCGACCTCTGCCATTAGGTCTCATGAATCGATACGGAGCTGTCTTCCGCATATTCCATGGATGACCTCATTTGATATTCACTTTTACAAATAAAAAGGTTAGTTTCATAGACTCAACTTTGGTAAAGAGAGCATATTTGTAGATACGTTGTTGTTTTGTTTTAAATAAATTGATGAAAAATAAATGGGAATAATTTCAACAGGTTGATTTACCGGACAAGACAAAACAATATACGACACTAAAATGTGTGACTTTGTAACTTTGTAATGTAGAATTTTAATGGCGTCCCTTTTGGCGTTCCTGCCAAGAATTTCTTATTTATCACGTTTAACTTCTAATATTTGTAAACATTTTAAATTTCCAAAACTTGTTGCACACATGCAAATTAGATGCATTGATAACTATTGTTTTAATAGTCACCTGTCCAGTGGTTTTATTTACAAATTGTACGAGTTTCTGGATCAACCCTCGTATAGCACCGTTTATCGAATGACGTCATCGCATATCTAATGACGTCTGTTTCATGGCAACGAAAAAACTTTTCTCTACGGTCGGAGCATATTTGTATCATTATCGTACTAGTGTAATAATACCCATTTAACATTGAAAAACTCCAATTGGATTATTTCATTTCCACGCATGTCGTATTAGAAATCGTTTTGCTCGTCTGTTTGTTATCGGCGTATTTTTCGTACTACTACTAGTAGAAGTAGTAGTACATGTCAATTTCAAAATTCTTCATCGATTTATATTCTCTTACATATCTCTATATATATATATTAGGTAATATTTAATTATCAATGAAAGCGATAATATTTGTCTCGGATATCTAGGTCAGTGTACGCATAGTTATCAAACATAACACATGATGAAAACACTGTTTTTTGTAGTCGGCTATTACAGTTAACAACGTGGAATTGTCTCGCATATCGATCAAACCATTCTCTTTCATTCACTCAGCGCTCCATTCATTCACCCAAAACACACACTCAAAACATTAAAAAACGCTCAAAATTTACTAAAGTACATGAGACCAAAAAAAGTTTTACATTCAAAACCAATAACAAATCGTGAGGAAATAACTATGATTTCACTGAACTTTTTAAAACACCTCTTTTCTTTAGATATTTCCCAATAAACACGTTCCAAACATAACCCATTCGGAATTTGTTTAATATAATAATTCCCTAAAGACAATATAAAAACCAACATAGTGACATTTTATGAACTTTCGTGTACTTTCAAGGCTGACAAGAAGGACGTCAATGGAACGATATCAGGGTGGATCTTTGGTATATTTGCGTTAGTTCAATTTATGACGTCACCATTATTTGGACGTTTGGTAAGATATTGTTGTTTGTTTTTTTTTTTTTTTTTTTTTTTTTTTTTTTATTGTTTGTTTGTTTTGTTTTGTTGTTGTTGTTGTTGCCGCTGCTGCTGCTGTTTTTTGTTTTTGTTTCTTTTTCGAGTAACGTTTGGTAAGATATTGATTTATTTTTCGATTAAGAATTCTCTTTAACTTACACGTTTCACTTAAAATTTTCTTGAGTAGACAGACACATGTGTGATAAAAATTGTAAACATCTCCCGCTTTCAAATGAGTAAACATATATTCTACTCTAATGTTTAAGCTGTAGACGTTTTAAGGTAGTGGAGCCATATAAGTTCCGCTACGTTTTGGAAATAATAAACTTTAACAGTGTTAACCGAGGTTTCCTAATGATTTTCCCTAGGAAACCTCGGTCATCATTGTGAAAGTTCATGGGTTCCGAAATGTTGCAGAATTTTTACGGTTCCACTACCTTAAGACTAACTTTGAACTATATGCAGGAATATATTCAGCCAGACTTATTATACTTCATACAATGCAATTTCTAATCATACTCGTGTAAAAACTTCATGGTGTGACTACATATTTTCTTTTACTTATTTCTAACACCATCAATCGACATGTGAACAACCATCTTCACGAGTCAAGGGGTATCGAATCGATAGCTTCTCGAATGTAAGATAAGTAAAACGTTCGAAACCCTTGGTTCGACAAGATGGTGAACAACCTTTGGGGTTGTTTTATAGCTGACAATGTAATCAAGATTTCTTAATGTAGTGGACCCGTAAAAGTTCCACAGCATTTCAGAAGTAGTGAACTTAAACAGTGTTAACCTAGGTTTCCTAATGATTTTCATTAGGAAACCTTGGTCAACATTGTGAAAGATCCCAAAAGTTAGTTCCAAAAAGTTGCGAAACTATTACGTGTCCACTACCTTAATTCTAACACCACCAATCGACGTATGAACAACCTTCGACATTGTAATCAAGATTTCTTAAATTCAGTGAAGTCAATTTCAATTATTTTGACCCAAAATGATTTGTTCGTTATTGTATCACGTGACATATTAATTTGGAGAGTGGCCGGTACAACAACCCCCTGCGATAAATCATTGTGTAATGTAGGATTGCGACTTGATTTACATGCTTATCGTCACAGATTTGAGATTTTTTCATAAGTAATTGATGTTATCAGTCTTCAAATATTCAAATGAATCCTTTGTATTATTTTTAAAATATTATGATTTTTGTTTCAGATACCGATTGTTGGAAGTAAATTTATGTATATTGCGGGTCTTTTCGTTACATGTGGTTGTACTTTTTTGTTTGGGTAAGTTGAGAGTCAATATTTTTTTGCGTATGTTTTGTTTTGTTTTGTTTTTGTGTTGTTTTCTTTTTTGGATAAAGAGGATTGTGAAAACAAATCACGTATACATCCAATGATTTATCATTCGGAACATCGCTCGGAGTTTTCCGTAAACTGGAAGGTACCTCGGACGTAAGTGTAGTAATTTTGGGTCGTTTTTAGGTATTTCGGCTTCTGTACTTAGTACTTAGGTTTATAATTACGCTTCAAACAAATCACACTTTTTAAACTTATTCCGATCGTCTGTTGAGAACTTTTGGACATATCATAATTGGATAATAAACACAGTGTTTTATTGCGTTTTGTTTTCAAATTGTAATGTCTACTTTTATTTTTTCGTTGACGTGACGTGACGTCATATAAACCCACGTGCGAAATGACGCGTTTTCATGGCCGCGCCTATATAATTCCCCAGGTCTATTCCGTACGATAAAGCTTAGTTTGCATTCGGCCTACGGAGGCGTAGCCCCCAAATCGTGAGGTACCAATGCGGCGTGTCACGGGCTCCGCAGATCTTGCGATTTTGTATAAAAAGATAAACAAATATCTTAAAATCGTACGACCACCCGAAGACCGTAGCCAGTACACACGTTTTTAACGCATCGCAAGGGGGCCGCACGGAAACTGCACGGTCACCATGCGAAATTCTTTTGGCAAATCATTAGCGCATCATCCTACGTGCAGCGCACGGTAACAATACGTTCATTTTCCACTTGTGAAATTTCTTTCAACGATTTCTTTATTGTCAAAAATGAAAAATTGTACTTCGATAGTTACAGTTTTTGCATAGAGTTACCTTCAGAAATGAAAATATATTTTTAATAAAAAGAAATCATTCTCGTACATATTTAACAACCTCGGTATACTTGGAAACAACAATTCTTCAAGTACGTGTTATCTATTTACAATTTATAATCTGACCTACATCGCGGAAGTGAAATAAATCCGTTGAATATTTTTGATATTACACGGGTGTTATTACACTAGTGGAATAACTATGCAAATGAGCTCAGAGCGAATAACAACGCTATTTTGTAACCGCGAAAATGACGTCATAATGTGTATATTGTGACGTCAGTTTTAAACGGCGTTATAAGTTTCGCGGAAAATTGAAATGTCAAATTTCAGGAATTTTGACGATTTTTCGCGAAAATTCGGGTCATATTATAAAAAGAATATCAAATTTGTGCTCATAAAATACCGAATTTATTAAACTCGTCATCTAACACAGATAAAAACTCGGCGCAGCCTCGTTTTTATCTGTTATAGACGACTCGTTTAATGAATTCGGTATTCAATGACCACTCATTCAATATCCTCTATTTAATTTATATCGTTGTATATAGAGTAAAGGTATACATCAACTTTTGTCACTGTATTCTAGGGTTCTGGATCTGGTACCATTTCAAGATGGTGTCACACTTTATGTCAGTTTGTGTTTTATTGTACGGGTAATGCTTGCACTCGGCTGTACGGCTCTCAGCAACGCTGGTTTTGTCATGCTCGTGAAGGCATTCCCGGACAACGTTGCCACGGTGTTTGTAAGTAGGTTATAAATTGTTTAGAAATATATCTATGGTCTTCATACATGATAAAAGAAAAAAGGCATCAATTATTTAGACATGAAATAATGATAATAAAAATAGCAATGCGAGAATGGAGAACATATCATTCCAATATGAAGAGACGCATCTACATTTTACTCTTGGAAGTTGTAACTTTTTTTCAGGCAGCCAGATTACGCGAGTGATCTTAAACTTGCATAAAATGCAAAGATGTACTATTTTTTATAAGCCATATCTCGCTGACTTAAAAAGGCCGGCGATGCTTGATGGTTTGAAGAGTACAAAGAATAGCAGTTTATTAATGGAATTTCTACCGCGAAATTTTGATGACAAAGGTCCGGTAGCATACAAGATGACCATTGGCTAAACCTCAGCCGTTAAGCAATTTCAGCCAATCAGGATTGTTGCTTCAATGGGTACACTTGGAACAACAAATCGGATAGGTTTAACATTTCATGCGGTCTATATTTACCCAATAGGTATCTTTTATAAAATTGGGGGTTTTCGTTGATTGTTTTAAAGAAATAGTTTAAATTTTTTATTTGTCTTTCCAGGGTATCGGAGAAATATTTACGGGTATAGGAATGGTGGCGGGGCCTGCAATGGGTGGATTTCTATATTCAGTAAGTGAAAAAAAAATAGAAATCATAATTGAAAATTAAAATAACTTTCAAAGATACACAATTTTAATTTGTCGAATAACTGTATTAGTGAATGCACGCTGAAAGGTACAAATGTACTAAAAACCACAGAATCCTTATTAGTTATCAATTATTGTCACGCTTAACTCGCACAGATATCTTTTCAAAGGTGCAAATTATCTCGATAATCGCAGGTAATATATTGTGATAGTTTTAGTAGACTTAGTTCGCCTGTACAAGCGGTTTGTTATCTAACTTGTAACAGATAATTTATCTGATCTTATTGCAAGAAAATTCACATTTTTGCTTTCAATTCGTCTCTTCCAAATACATTTCTCAACACATTTGGGCGTCATACAAGATCCAAGATATAAAGAGCCTGCCCGTGACATTTACAATAATCTTTTAAGGTAGTGGACCCGTAATATTTCTGCAACAATTCGGAAGAAATAACTTTAACAGTGTTAACCGAGGTTTCCTACTGAATTTCATTAGGAAACCTCGGTCAACACTGTAAAGAATCACAAAATGGTAATCGAAATGTTACGGAACTAAATTACGCGTCCACTACATTGAGAACGGAAAGAAAAGACACCTGCCGCATAACATTTATTCATCTCACCTATCATATTGTTCGAAATACCTTGCTCAATTGTCGTAATTGTAAGTTCTGCAAATTTTTGTCTAAAGGTAGTGGACCCGTAATTGGTAAAGTTCGAAACATTACGGAAGTATTACGGGTCCACTATCTTAAGACAAACCTGCATCAGGTCTTATGGCGCTGTATGAGTATGAATATATACACATTTTGCGCGTTTTCATTTTGCACAAACTGTTTGTTGAAGGTTTATTGTTGTGTTTTTGTGGACTTTATATCGATGTTATAGTCAATCAGCAATCAATGAAAAACTGCAGTTACTTAATCAAATAGTATTCCACTATATTATGTATTTCCAGGCCGGAGGTTTTGTACTACCATTTGCCGTGATAGGAGGGTGTTGTCTAGTAGCGCTGCCAGTAATTTGGGTAGCGCTGCCACCTCAAGATGGTAAAATAATTTTATTTTGTACTTCTGAACCCCCTTGTCTTGTTTTACCAGAAATATGCTTGTTTCGGTTGATATTACATATACAGTTCTTGTGTTAGTGTTTAAAATTTGGGTGACTTACACTCTCTAAATTTGAAAAAATGGGGATCAAAACTGATTCTTTTGGGCCAAAACAACAGACAGAGCAAATGTTGAGTAGAAATATTACCTTTTTCGAAATCATATGACAAAAGCAACATATCTATAGAATTTCAGAAAGTATATAAGATACATCATTGAAAATTTGAAGGTTAAAACCAAGTTTTGACCATTAGAAATTGTCCAAATGACCTTTTTTTTACATTGTTTACAATTTTTTCTGAAATCATTTCCATTTTGTTACGTTAAAACAAAGCAAACAAAAAAAAGAAAGAAAAAAAACTGTATTAAAAATCGTTTTTGAGCATTTACACACATGAAAAGAAAAAAGCCAAAAAAAAATAAATCATTTCAATTCTTAGATTGTCGGCGAAATGTTGGGCCATATGGAAGTCAAACGGACTACACATAGCTTACCTTGTACGGTAGATGACGCGTTTCACGAAAAAGCCACCGCTAGTCGATCGATTTGTATTTTAATGCAATTCATCTTTCATTAGACTAAAACAAGAAAAATATTCAAAGAATATTCACGAAAGAACGATTTGTTTTACTCTAAACGCAGACTGGGTCTTTAATGTATACACCGTACATTCTATGCAGAGGACAATTGTTTGTTTCCGTGTAATATCGATTCATTTTTGAGTGAACATCAAAATCTATATTTTCGCGAGTGGTCTCGCAAAGAGTATATATGACATTTATTGTTCACGTAATGAAAGATTCGTCGATCTTCAAGGAAAAAAGCGATAAATATAATTATAAAGAAAAAATGACAAAAATTTTCTTAAAACACGTTATATCGCGCGTGTGTGTGTGTGTTTTTTTTTTTTTTTTTTGTTATTGTTGTTACGGTCCATTGACTCTTGACAGAGTTGTGGCCTTTAATAGGAATATCTTATCTACCCAATTTCTAAGGAACTGAATAAAGAAATCCATTCATTTTTTTCTTCGAAGACTGAGCAAACACATCCTGCAGTGACTATACTTCATTCTTCCCTGCGTTCAGGATGACAAAACTGCACATACTTACGTACAAAGCGGTGTATCATTTGCAATTAGTTCGCGCTCTTTTTTTCATCCTGAACGCAAAGATAAACAACTCGCTTTTTGGTGATATTACTCCGCTTTGCGATGTGTGTTTAGTTTTTTTCCAAATTTCATTCTAGCACTAGTACTTTAATCCGCGCTAAGATGAATAAATATGTTTTAGATTCTTCTGAAGATAAAAGCGATGAATTATCCATTAAAAAGCTGGTGTTGAACCCAAAATCTATTGTGAACAGTTTAACTATCGTTATTGCGGCTTCCATTTGGGCGATCCTAGATCCGACCTTGGAACCACATCTCAGAGTGGTAGGTTTATGTTAACATTTGTATTGTAAAAGATATACTTTTATATACACTGAAACGAAAATCTAAACGGCTACTAGTTTTTACCGAAAAAGCAATATTTCCGTTGGTATCTGAAATTGAAAATAGTCAAATAGTGTTAGAAAAATCTTCAATTAATTTGAACCAGAAAAAAATGCGGAAAGCAACGAATTTGAACGTTTTTTTTTTTTTTGTGAGCACCCCTGATTTCAAAATTAACATTGGTTGGTGGAGTAGTTCTAACACTTTAGCTTGTGTTAGAAAGAAAGCAATCGCATTGTTAATTTCTTACATGATTTAAAATCGAAATGGCAAAAGTCATCGAAGTTTATCAATTCTTTGATTGAGGTCCGAGTCTTTCTAAATTTGAACTTTTGAAATTTGCCTAATATGTGCGACTTTTTTTACTTTAGTAAAGGAGGGTTCGCGTGTTTTACAGTTTACTACAGACACTATGGACATTATCCATCCTTTCTTCAGGTTAAGCCGAATTGAGCGTCCATTCATTTTAGAATAATGGAAATCTTATCAAATGCTTACACATATGTTAAATGTGGAAAATGCAAGGTGGCCGTCTAGAGCTTCGTTACAGTGTATAAAATCGTCGGTCGACCAAAACCTCGTAACTACAGCTTTATTCAAGCAGTAGTTACGACGTTTTTTACTCTTTCTAAGGATATTTTGCAGAAAGTAGACAAATATCAGTAATGATTTTTATCATTTAAATGCTAAATAATCTTTCCATTAAGCGGGTGAAGAGCGGGTGGTAGTAGTAACTATTAGCTCAATACAATGTATTAGTTTTAAACTAAAGAGATATTTCGAACGGCAGGTATTTGGAAAGAAATAAGGGATTTATGAGAATAGTTAAGAGTTTGTTTATGGCGTTGTTTTAACCAAACGAGCTCGCACAATTGCAGATATTCGTTTTTTGGTTTTTTTTTAATATAAGGAGATGGTAGATGGCGAACTCTTAGACTTTGATTAACCCTTTCCTGTTTTACAAAATTTTGGACCTGTCCAAATTCAAAGGTTTTGCAGACGAAAATTTCAAGTGGATTTAATTTGAAAAACAACCATTCAGTAGGGTTGAAAATAGTGTGGAAAAAGAAGAAATTGCTTGTCAGAAGCAATTTCTTCTTTTTTCACAATGTTTTCTCAATCATAAAATCACAGGCACGTAAAAAGCAGGGATTAAACAGCAAAGGGTTAATCCTTGCATTCGACCATGTTCGATACAGTCTAGCAATGTTTGAATCTTTACGTTTTTTGTCCTATGTCTCTTTTCAAAATTTGATTCACCTTTTCAGTATGGATTCGGGCCAGAGATTGTTGGTGTTCTCTTTCTCATTATGGCTGCTGTTTATTCTGTGACGTCACCAATGTGGGGGTCCCTAGCAGACAGATTGGTATGCACGAGTTTTTAATTAAGGTAGTTGACTCGTAATAGTTCTGCAACATTTAGGAAACATTGAACTTTAACAGTTTTAACCGTGGTTTCCTAATGATTTTCATGAGGAAACCTTGGTTAACACTGTTGAAGTTCATTACTTCCGAAAAGTTTGGGAACTTTTACGGGTCCACTACCTTGAAATTAGTCCTTACCACGCTAGAAAGAAATCAATAGAAAATTGTCACAACAACGTAGATCTAAATTGCCATGATGTGGGCTTTTAATATATGTTTCTTAAATCTTTAGTTGGTACATTTATTTGCGTAAATCTTATAAGTGTGGTTTTACATGAAATATTCCCTTTTTGTTCAACCGATATTATTTATTCACTCGATCATTGTAGATATATTCTTTGCGGAATTGATATTATGGATCTCTAAAAAGCAATCCTTAAAATAATTATTTGAAAACAAGATTTGTTCCAGGAAAGGTCAACCGATGGCCATATTTCTCAAATTCTCATGCGGGAAGTTAGAATTATCGTTATAGATTTCGATAATAAGTTTATGCGTCAATTCTAGTCTGCACAGTTTGACTTTTGTTGACACTTTACGCAATATCCAGATGGTCCCTTTTCGCTTGACGGATCACATTAACTTTATTTTTATTATCATATTCATACGCCCGTTGAAAGGCGGTAGTAGCAAACCAATCAACTCAACTGAAATTATACAAACGCGAGTTGTGCCTGTCTGCAAAGAGTTATCGGGCGTAGTGATCTATACCTTGGGAATTAGTTGTAATTGCGCTATATAATGAGCATACCTTTCGACATTTTTCCTTTGAAGTGAGTCCGGAATGTGGCTTACGACCCCTATAGGTAAATGGAACCTTTGGTTTCCCTCGCCTAAAAAGGCCTTGCTGAAAAGATTCAAAAATTGGAGTTCATGCCTTCAAATGTCACCTTGCCTTTTTATAAACCAGCCCTTTGATTCTTTTAGCGCTTTGATACCTAATTGGAGCGTATCTTAAGACAATTTGCCACATTGTTATTTTTTTGTTTTATTAGCCAGACAACAGAATTTTACTGATTCCTGGGTTCGTCGTAGCTGCGCTCGGGCTGCTCTTACTGGGACCATCGCCAGCATTAGGCTTTGCATTGAGTTACAAGTAAGGCTGATATTTTTTTTATTCTTTTAAGCATTATCCATCTGTATCTACAATTTCTTTTGTAACAATTTCCAAATTTTGTGGACGTTTCAACTTTTGGGTCTAGGAGAAAATAAGCAGTATAGGCTTAGGTTAGACTGCAAACTTGCGCTGACTGACCTTATTCTATACTGTCTGCAAAGGTTTTATGGACAGCAAGATTGTGTTGTTTACAGCATGAGAAAGCTTTATTTGTTAATAGGACCGAAAACGGTTTATCAAAACGATTAAAAATTTATAGCTTAAGCAGTTTAATGATTTGTATACCAAAATAAGGAAGCTTTTAGGTGATTGCAAATTATTTTACTAATTATGAAATAATTTCATTTTCGCATTGATTTGTCCTAGAATAAAGTTTGATGGAGGAGGAGTTATATATGCAAAAAATAAAATCCGAGGGCGGAGCCCGAGGATCTTGCTTTGCATATTACTCCTCCCCCATCAGACTTACTTTATTTATTTATGGCCACATCAAAGCGAAATTGGAATTATATCAATTATAACACGATCGCAATTCCGAAATAGATTTTTTAACCCTCTTCTGGGTGCAAAATAGTATTAAAACATTTCTCTAGGTCTAGAATTACTGAAAATGTACGGCTATAAACGCTTGGAGAATTTCAAAGAAAGCGAAGCGCCGTCATTTAGCGCGTGAATTATGATGACGTCAAAAGAATCAACATTCGCGCTAAAGATGACGTTGCGTAAAAAATGGGCGGACCTATCTGTGTACACAGATAAACACATGGCCTATGAATTTCATTGCGAATTATGTATATTATTTCTTCTTATTTCATATAGGCGTTTACGCCATAGTGTTGTAACGCATCTTAATATTAGTATGCATAGAAAAGTACAAATATATGTGCTTGTTGACCTGTGATGTTCTATGTTAGTTTTCGAGTTTGTTTTTTCTTAACACTTGTCATTTGCTTAAAACTTTGTAAAGTCTAAGTGTACATGTACAATCATTTTACATAGTATCGACTTAACTGCATTTATATTGCCTTCAAACGCTTATTACATTCTCCCAAACTAAGGGTACAACGGTGCATATATCAATACATTTTCTATTGCCATATACATGGCTCAGCTTGTAACAGTTGTAACTGCCTATATTTTCATAGGCAGTTACAACTTTTTCTCACTGAGCCATCGTAAACGATATATGTAAATTTCGTAAAGTGGATTTGAATGAATTTCGATTGGTTGCTTAAATTTAAATTTGTCTTTATTTCCATTTCAGTCAGCTATGGTTGACCATCATATCTCTAGTGATTCTTGGTTTGGCTTCAAGTTTGGTTGTTATACCTACATACGACATATACATCGATATACTTGCGTGAGTATTCTAAAAATCTTTGTTTGTGACATATTCAAATATAATATGATTTTACTTATGTACAATGTAAAAAAAAAAAAAAAAAAAAAAAAAACACGACACACACAAAATTTAATAAATTATGGTCTATTAAGTTTAACCCGAAACAATTACATATGAGACGATCGACGCTAGTCCTCGGATATTTTCTGATGTTTCTTATCTTAACCGGTTTGCCGACTAAAAGTTTTTCGACTCGAGAAATATTTGTCGCAATTTCTAAAGCTTGTTCTGAAGCATTTATCGGGAACAATGTTGTTTAGCTGGACATTTCGCCAAAACTATGTAAACTCAATTTTGCATATATTAAATAATGAATAAAAAGACACAGATAAAAAATCTGAAATTTTTTTCCAAATTGATATCGTATTGAAATGTAATATTTGTCGTATTTTTCAGTGATATTGACTACCCTGAA
Organism: Fragum whitleyi; assembly: GCA_948146395.1. Lineage (NCBI taxonomy): Eukaryota > Metazoa > Mollusca > Bivalvia > Cardiida > Cardiidae > Fragum > Fragum whitleyi. The sequence goes on from OX411559.1 coordinate 20,287,741, forward strand.
GACACGAGAACATACGGTATGGTGTCTGGACTTTGGGTCTCCATGTATGCCCTCGGGTAAGACTGTTCAGACCAGTGCTTTCCTGAGAAAATCTACCCTTTGTTCAGGATGTAAAAGCGCTTCGCAAGCGCTTTGAGGTGATACCCCGCTTTGCACGTATGTGCACGTGCAAAGCGAGGTATCATTTCGAAAGCGCTTCGCTAACGTTTTCATCCTGAACGCAGAGCTGAATTATCTCCTCGAAACTGTCCCTGTTGTTGTGTCCGTTTCCGGGTCGTCATGCAAAAAATATTCTCAGTTTTATGAGACATGTGTCATTACCAAGGGCTTGAAACTTGTATTATAATATTGCCCACGTCGCGTGAGTGAAATAACCCGTTGAATATTTTTAATATTACACGGGAGTTTTTAAACTAGTTGAATAACTATGCAAATGAGCTCAGAGCGAAGAGCAACGCTATCTTGTAACCGCGAAAATGACGTCATAATGTATATATTGTGACGTCCGTTTTTAACGGCGTTTTAAGTTACGAGGAAAATTTAAATGTTGAATTTCAAGAATTTTGACTTTTTTTTGCAAAAAAATGGGTCATATTGTAAATAAGATATAAAATTTGTGCTCATAAAATACCAAATTTATTAAACTCGTCATCTTTAAACAGATACAAACTTGGCACAACCTCGTTTGTATCTGGTTATGGATGACTCGTTTAATAAATTCGGTATTCCAAAAGATCATTTTATAGTCATTGTGGGTAACTCTTACAATCTTGTGAGAATTAAGATGGTTCACTGGTTTTTGTGACCTTTAGTCACAGAGGTTACTACATAAACATGCTTAAGTTCCAATACGCTTACTTCAACCCGTCAAGACAAGTTGTCTTTAAAATAAATGATAATCAAGTCAATTAGATTTTATAAAAATCCATGTGTTTTGAGAAACCCGTGTTTAATGTATTTAGATTTAATGTCCATCTTTTACTACCATAAACAGCTCATTCATATCAAAGTTACTTAGTGTAATACAGATGAAATATCATCCCAGATGCTAAAAATACCATACATCTAAAGTCAAGGCTTGCTCGAGCGACCACGTCTATTAAGGGACCATTTTTATTACGCGACCGTTTTCAAAATCCCTATCTTTAAATCAAAATATCTTAAAAAGTAAGTATTGTTGGTCTAAACATTATTGAAAATGAATCCTATATTGTTAAAATTCTCCAGAATCGTCTCAATGAGACGATTCTATCGAGTTTTAACAACTTAGAATTATTAAGAATTTCGCAAAAATATACGTGTTCCATCAAAAAAGTATGTTTCTTTTTTGTAAACAAAACGTGTATGAAGGAGGCAATTTTCTTAAACGACCGTTTTTGTTTTTGTATTTTCTTTGTTGTTGTTGTTGTCCTGTTGGTGGTCGCTTGAAACAAGATTTACTGTATACGTTTCACTCTCTATTTCAACTACTCGTTGGTTCAATATTTTTTTTCGACGGACTGTCATTCTAGAGGTTCGATCCCCGACGGCGGCACTCATTCTTTCCGACAATTTGTCTCTCACCAATGGGTTGATAGTCGTAGACCTATGTGAGATAGTAGCTGGAGGCTAGGAAAGGATGTAATAGTTGTACTGGTGAGAGAAATACCAGGAAACCATTGTTAGGTGCTCCAGCCACCGCGATATAACTGAAATAATGAATGAATTCCTTTCAATCAATCAATCGATATTCATTTCAGCGATTTTGCTGGTCCAAGTTTAGGTGGTTTTCTAAATGATGAGGTCGGCTTTGAGTGGATGGCTACCGGTGTTGCAGGCTGCTGTTTGGCGATGGTACTTATGATTCAGTTTCTTCTTTAAATTCACACATGTATTCCCGTTTATTTGAGTGAACATGAGAAATATCGATAGAGCTGAACTTGATGCACGTACGTGTAGCTTAAAACAACGTTGATTTTATGATGTAAACGAATACTTTTGTATTAAATGTCTTTGGTAATAGCGTCATTCGGATGTAACATGCTTATGAAACTTGCATGAAATGGAAAACATGTCATTTTCGTATAACTTGCCTGAGCATTTTCTGTCCCCGCATCGATAAGATCGAGAGCAAATTGTTTTACCCTTGGCCGTCTGATCGTTCTCCTGTCTAGCATGCTGTCTGTAAATCTTAGCATTGGCAATTCTACTTTTTTGGCGTTTTCAAAATACGAGGTACATATTTTTTATGATGATGCATAATGCTTCTGCAGGTGCCAAGGTCAAGCTACTGTCAAAAGGTCAATGTCAAATGTCAAGGTCAAAGTTATGAAAAATTTGCTTCAAGGTGACATTCGTGTTTCACCAACACCTCTTGTTATTTATGATCCTCGGTCGACCCAAATAGAAAACATAGTTTGACAAGGGGAATTTTATTGCATTCGAACAAAAGCTTTTTTGAACATTGATAGCAAAGAGTACTGCGTTATTTCTTCAAACTTTTTTTAACATCCATCTGTAACCACTTAAAGTTTTCAACTAATACAGGATGTTTTTTATTTGTTGATGGCCTAACAAATTTCAAATTGTAATTGAATTTCAGTCCTTGATAGTGTCGGTATCCTGGTTTATCGAGGCCAAATGCTCTCAACGGGAGACAATACAGATATACGGACAGACGTCTGAACGGACACCACTGCTAGCTTCTACAACGTCAAACATAACATCGAACTCAATGGATTCAGATTTGTTCAAAAGTTATTCTGCACAGAATGGAAAAACCTCACCGAGTACAAATGCATCGTAATTAAGTTTATAATATGACCTACGTTGCGGGAGTGAAATAATCCCGTTGAATATTTTTGATATTACACGGGTGTTATTACACTAGTGGAATAACTATGCAAATGAGCTAAGAACGAATAGTAACGCTATTATGTTATCGCGAAAATGACGTCATAATTTGTATATCGTGACGTCAGTTTAAAACGGCGTTTTAAGTTTCGCAGAAAATGAAATGTTGAATTTCAAGAATTTTGACGATTTTTCGCAAATATTCAGGTCATATTATAAATAGAATATAAAATTTGTGCTCATAATATACCGAATTTATTAAACTCGTCATCTATAAACAGATAAAAACTCGGCGCAGCCTCGTTTTTATCTGTTAATAGATGACTCGTTTAATAAATTCGGTATTCTATGACCACTCATTCAATATCCTCTATTTAACTGTAGAATGCATGGAAACTCCACCTAATCTAAACAGCGCCAAGTAAAGATCAAAACCAAGCCAAGGCTTGTATAGAACATGTAGTACTTTAACTCTGTACTAACTTCTGCTTATCTTAAGAAAATATCAAATGAGCCTGTGCGTGACATTTCCAACAATTTGAAATGTTCATGAGATGTAAACATTGAGAGGTGTAGACAGCAATAAACTGTCAATATAAAGTAACCTGATGGTCTACAGATACGTCGATATCTTATCTATCTATTAAGCGTGTAGTGAAGACTCTGGCAAGACTGTGCATATGCACAGGCTGGTCAGAGTCTTTGCTTTGTGCGTATTTGAAACTGTTGGAAATGTCACACACAGGCTCAAATAAAATTGCACAATGAGACCTGAATATAAACGATTATAACTTTTTTCTTTGCCTTGGAAAAATGAAATAAACAATCATTTTAAACATTGTAATTGGTTTATTTTTTATACGCCGCCGAAGGCGGACGTATATTGGCGTCATCTTCTCCGTCTGTCCGTCCGTCCGTCCATCCGTCCATCCGTCCGTCCATCCGTCCATCCGTCCGTCCATCCGTCCGTACGTCCGTCCACTTTTCTTGTCAACGCAACTCCTCCTAAACTACTGGCTGGATCTTCTTGAAACTTGGTCAATATTATCACCTCAATTGGTAGATGTGCACGAAGGAAGGATTTTACGGTTCATTCATTTTTGCCTGAGTTATGCCCCTTGATAACTTAGTTTCTAGGTCCACTTTTCTTGTCAACGCAACTCCTCCTAAACTACTGGCTGGATCTTCTTGAAACTTGGTCAATATTATCACCTCAATTGGTAGATGTGCATGAAGGAAGGATTTTATGGTTCGTTGATTTTTGCCTGAGTTATGCCCCTTGATAACTTAGTCTCTGGGTCCACTTTTCTTGTCAACGCAACTCCTCCTAAGTTTCTGGCTTGATCTTCTTGAAACTTGGTCACTGTAATCACCTCAATTGGTAGATGTCCATGAAGGAATGATTTTATGGTTCGATGATTTTTGCCTGAGTTATGCCCCTTAAAAAAGTAGTCTCTTGGTCCACTTTTCTTGTCAACGCAACTCCTCCTAAGTTTCTGGCTGGATCTTCTTTAAACTTTGTCAATGTTATCACCTCAATTGGTATATGTGCATGAAGTAAGGATTTTATGGTTCATTGATTTTTGCCTGAGTAATGCCCCTTGATAACTTAGTCTCTGGGGCTTATTGCCTCAGTTATGCCCCCTTAAAATTTAGTCTCTGGGGCTTATTGAAATTGCAACCTTGTGAATGCAACTCTTCCTAAGTTTCTGGCTGGATCTAAATGAAACTTGGTGGATGTTATAAATGGAATTGGTAGATGAGCATGAAGTAAGGATTTTATGGTTCATTAATTTTACCCTAAATTATGCCCCCTTAAAACTTAGTATCTAGGGCTTATTGAAATTGCAGCCTTTTGAACATAACTCCTCCTTACTTTTTGTCTTTATTTAAATGAAAATTGGTCAATGTCATCACCATAATTTGTAGATGTACATGGATCAAGGATTTTATGGCTCATTTATTTCCCTGAATTATGTCCCCTTAAAACTTAGTGCCTGGGGCTTATTGAAATTGCAGCCCTGTGAAGGCAACTCCTCCTAACTTTTTGTCTTGATTTAAATGAAACTTGGTCATTTTCAATTTGGTTCTGTCAAAATAAGTAGTGTCTACAATTATTTTTGTGAAACAGCAGCTAAGTGGCGGCGTATTTTGTGACGATGGCACTCTTGTTCTTTCATCTTATCATTGTGAGTCGTAAGAAAATTTATTTAAACTTGCAAATTTTCTTAATGGAGGTGTGTATGCTTATCAATGTCAAGCTTTTTATACATGGGTAAAATGACATAGCGATTATCCTATTTCATTTTACGACTATCATAACATTTTTTTAGCCATTTTCTACCCGGTTTGAATATGTATCATTTTGAATGGAATAAAACTCATAAAGACGAATAATTAATTCTTAGCGGAAGTTGCTATCATCCAATAAGGTTTGAAACAACAAACGGGATAATAATTTCAGGTAATATTGTACCTTTACACAACTTAACTTTATTAGTTCTTGGGATAATTTCTGTTGACCAAACACTTTTTAGCTCACCTGAGCACAACACGCTCAATGTGAGCTTTTGTGATCACCTTTTGTCCGTCGTGTGTCGACCGTCGTGCGTCGAAGTCGTCAAAAATTTCTAAAACAACCTCTCCTAAGTTACCAATGACAGATTTCAACCGAACTTGGCAGAAATTTTCTTTTGTGACCCTTCTCAAATCTTGTTTGTGAAATTTTTGATTGACCCCAAAATATGGACGTGGCAGGGCGAGGCATTGCTTTACCCTAAAAACTTTTAAACATTTTTCTTCATTAACCAATGGTCAGGTTTCAACCAAACTATGGAGAAATATTCCTTGGGTGTCCCTTCTCAAAACTTGTTCGAGAAATTTTTGATTGACCCCAAAATATGGACGTGGTAGGACGAGGCAGTTTTTTACCCTAAAAATTCTAAAACATCTTTTCTTCATTAACAAAAAGTCAGGTTTCAACCAAACTTGGCAGAAATATTCCTTGTATGTCCCTTCTCAAAACATGTTCGTGGAATTTTGATTGACCCCATAATTTTGGCGTGGCAGGGAATAGGGCAGTTGTTGACCTTTAAATCTTTTAAAATTTCTTCTCGGTAATCAATCGGCAGATATTAACCAAACTTGGCAGAAATATTCCTTGGATGACCCCTCTCAAAGCTTATTTGTGAAATTTTGATTGACCCTAAAATATTAGCGTGGCAGTCTTTTGCTTTGAAATCCTTAATTATCTTTCTCTTCCAAAGCGATAAGACAATTTCAATTAAACTCTGTATGAATGTTCCTTAGATGACCCTTCTTAAAATTTGATTTTCGAAATTCTGTTCGGCCAATTAATATGGATGTGACAGGTTTAAGCATTTTCTCACTATGAAAACTGTGAACATCTTCACCTCCTAAACCAAAGACTATTTAAAATTCAACTTTGCCAGAATATATCTTGGGTGATCTTTTTCAATAAATAGTCGTGACATTCTGATTTGACTATTGATAAGGGCGTCAAATGGTGCACCTATTTCCACTTTGAATTCTTGGAATAACATCTCAACAACTAGGCAAAGGTAAATGAAACTTTTGCCAGAAAGTAACGTGGGTTTGATCGGCACTTGACCAATAAAATTCAGGGGTAAGCGGTATAGGGCCATTTTTGTTGTTTGCTTTCTGACCAAGCCTATGTTTTCGAAAATCCGATTTGTATTAAAAGTTAACTTAATAAAGAGAAAAGAAATATACATATTTCACAAATTCTTTTCCTCCATGGTTATAAATGGTTAACTTTTTTAAATTTAAATGTGTTCTTTATATCAGTGTCTCAAACGCAATGCTTTTCAAAGTTTGATAAGCTTTAAAAAGTTGTCTTGAATTCAAATCAGGGCTCGACAATAATTCGATTTCGAATGTGAAACGAAGACTGAATACTAGACATCTACACCATTTTCTTGGATGTTCGCCGTTACTTCTGTGTATTCAACAATCTGAAAAACATAACAATTTACATACGTAACAACATCAGCAACACCATCAAATCATACAAAAATTTAAAACAAAACTTAAGTACAGTGTTTAGTTATCTTTTTGTACCTTTTTATTTTTTTAAACTAAATGATGCATGTTTCTTTCGGACGTAAAATTCTAAAATTCTTAGTTAAAACTTAATCGACTTTGAGATATTTATTATGCTATTTATATAGTCATGCCTGTCTGCCTACATGATACAAAAAATTTTGTGAACGGTTAAAAATCCTGCACCGCTTTGCACACGTGCGCAGTACATTTTTTACATCGTTTTTCGAACGTTTTCATTTTGGTCATGGGCCTGGATTGATTTTTTGCCATGTCTAACACTGTAATTTTCTGCGTAACTTCAAACTTTTATAACTTCTTTTTGATCAAACTACCTTGTTTCTGATCAACACGCTACAAGGTACTTGTAGTAACATTGATTATACAGTTAGAAACATCATAAAATTGACGCTCATCCTAGTCGAAACCATTATAAATTGCTCACTCAATGCTTCGTTTTTTATTTCAAATACTCAATCAAATCATTCAGAAACACCCCAAACCCATTCGAAAATGCCTTAGAATCGTTCAAAATGCAATAAAAATTCGTTTCGATTGGACATTTTTAAGAAAAAAATGCTACACAAGTTCGTTTCATTTTTATTAGCTGATGCTGATATCTATAATCTATATACTCACATCTTTTCATAAAAAAGTACGTGTTTTTGTTAAAGGGGGTAATACAATATCGTTAATGTGGTACAATTTTGACGAAATAAGCAATTTCGTATTATCCCCTGAAATAACGTTTAAATCTCGCTCCATTCGCCTTGTCAATATCATACCAAAATCAATCCAAGATCATGCTACTTGTCAATTGCATGATGTTTCAAACTGTTATTCTTTAAAATCAATCTACAAATCAAACGCTTACATGCCCATTGTGATCCTGTTTGTCCGTAACCGGGTTCCTTGCTCGTCGTCGCCTTATATGAAATTCAAAGAAATAAATATCAATATAAAATCATTCTTGCTCTGGCGATCACGTCTAATAAGTAATCAATTTAAATATGTGACAGCTTTAAAAATCCCATTCCTTAAATCAAAATATCTTACAAAGTATAAAGTATTGGTCTAGAATTTGTCGTAAACTAATTCTATGTTGATAAAAATCAGGAGAATTATCTAATTGAGAGAAACGTTCTCTGTCAAACGAGTCGAGTGCTTGCGTCACACGTGGCCCTGGTGTCTTTTTCTATGGAACATTGCTAATAAAGATCGTAGAAACTTTGCTCTGGGCTAACACCAGTCTTTACACTTATAAACGCAATACAAAAACACCACAAAATCACTGGCTATAGGGATGAGTGTCTTTTTCACTGCGTTTATTGGGCGTTATGTTTAAGCCATGTGCTAAGGCAATTGCACTTTATACCCCAATAAACGCAGTGAAAAAGACACTGGTCCCTTATAATTGCAATCCTCTAGATCGAAGAAACTATTGAAATACTCGGCCAAACAATACAGCTTCAAGTCTTCTTTCTGCGCGTATAGATTACACAATCTATTTTTAGATCTAGTATTTTTTTTATCTCGCTATCGAAGTGAGATGTCTTAAAATTAAACAAATGATACACAAATGAACGACAACTTTGAAAAATTCGCAGAAGTACTTATATCAAAAACCTTGTGTTGCCAAGTTAGTCTTTATTTTTAAACGAAAACGGCGTGGTCGGTCTTAATTGAGAGGGTTGCTTGGTGGTCTTCGTCGACTCGCTCTTTTCTATGTTTACGTCGACCCAGAATCAGAACTGCATGCTTGTTATCGTAAATTCTTCCGAAAATATCTTAATTTATAATAGATAAATTAGCAATGTTGCGTTGATAACCGGTAGCGAGGTTAATTCGAGTTCCTTCAACACAGGACTGGCAAGTCGAAGGTCGGGGATTTCCCAAAAGACCTATTGCATTTTATACAGAAATAAAGTGCAATGGATTTCCCCACGCGATCCGATTTAAACCAATCCGAAATCTATATTTTATTGGATTGCAATTATATTCAGAATAAATTTCGTTTAATCATTCATGTACCAGTATATTCTGTTTTCGATTGAGAACAAAAAGAAATTAATAAGAACGAATTTTAACGAATTTCATGAGACCATTTACCTTCTATACCATTTTGAAGAACAATACATCAGAATAGCTCCAACGATAAGACCGACCACAATGGCTGCTATAATTATCACCCATGTAACTGTTTTATTTAGTGGAAAAGCTGATGAGGCTGAAATGGAGAAACATTTATCTTATGACTATACAAAGATCCGTGTGATAACATCCTGTATGATATTTTTTATGATATCACATTGTTATTTTGTAGAACAAAGATGTAATGCGGTTATTTTTAGAAACTTGCATTTCAGTTAGAAACATCGACGAAAAGAAGACAAATAGAGGTTATAAGATAAAAATAATTACGTATTTAGTGTATTATATGAAAAAATATCTAACTCGGTTATGAGAATAGAAAATTGTCTCGGCAGAGCCCGACAATTTTAAATTCTACTAACCTCGTTAGATTTTTTTTTCATAGAATGCACTAAGTACGTATTATATACATGTTGAACTTCTTTTTCTGTTTGCTAAAGATCGTTTGATATTCATAGGAAAAAAAAAACATTACATATAATTTTGGGTGCCGTTACATATGTGGCCCGTCACGCGAAAAGGGACCATCCGGGAATTATGTAAAATGAATTATTGAAAAAGAGATTTGATTCAGTATAGGGCAACCAGAAGTCGCATTTCGAAAATTCTTTCACTGGAAGGTAGATTGATCATTCTAGATACAAAAAATAAGCACATTGCAAAAAGTTTCGACCCTAGTCAGTCTGCGCATTACGCGCAGTCTGACTGGGGTCAATACTTTACGCACTACCCATATGGCCCCTTTTTGCGTGACGGGTCACATATTTTAAATAAGTACTTATTTGCAATGTACCTCTAATAAGCTACATGCATTTGTACTTATATTCGGAATTTCGACCAATTTCCATGTCCGTCGCGGTCATTCCACTGACACTGGGTGAAATAATTTGATAATTCGTAAAATTACATTTTTATCTCATTATCTTACCATGGCGGATATAGCTTGGTGTGGTACTGAGACTAAAAATGATTTGGCAAAAGAAGAAGACAATCAATCACTGTCTACTAACTAAACCCAAATGGGAATCGAAGCCACAATATATTGGAAGTAGGGTGCAATTTGTTTGTATGAAAAAAAGTTTCGTTCAAAGATGTAAGTAGGTCTATTTTACTCACCAAACATATATTCTTGGTTAAATTCCTGGCACCTAGACCCTGCCCATAATCTAGGGCAACTGAAATTATAGTGGAAAGGGAAAAGAAGCATAGGCGTAACTAGGACTTCGAAATTTACACGCATTCAGATGGCGACCAATATAGAATATATAGGATAAAGGCGCTTTATAGACTGTGACAAAATATAAATATCCTCCGTCCGCTTCCCCTTTTCTATGATTTGAGAGTTGAATAATCAAAACATCGTAACTACAGCTTGAATGGGCTGTAGTTTCGATGTGATGATCATTCAGCAACAACATTTCTCGAAGGAGGATATATTTGTATTACGCAGTTGCGTAATGTGCGTAATGCGAGCTACGCCCATGTGAAGAACTGCATTTTTATGAATTGAAGTTTACTTCTTTTGTTAATTTTATTATCAATAAAAACGGTTTTCTTGGATTACAGATCCAATAAAAGTAGATTGATCAAAATAATAACAACCAAACAAACAAATTGGGACGAAATGAGTGATATTGTATTACATTTCTTAAAATTCATTCAAAACTCGCTGAAAACACTCAAAAGCATTAAAAAAATAATCTAAAAATTTCACGGTGTTGTGGCCGTCTAATTTTCCCAGAAAAATGCAATTTGTTTGTAGAATTGTAATCATTTTGAATATCTCTATAACAGAACCATCGTTGGAAGCTGCGACCTAAAATGAATAAACAAAGATATCTGTAAATAAGTAAAGAACATTAAATGAATTAATAAAAGAATAAGTGAGTGTGTTTCCCTGCGTTCAGGATGACAAAACGGTGCAGCTTATTTTGAATTATACCCCGCTTTGCACGCAAAAGCAGGTGCAATGTGGGTTATAATTTTCACAGTTTTGTTATCCTGAACTCAGTGCTTGTTTTGGGCATAGAGTATCGCGGAAAGTGACTTACCGACACAGCACGTCACGTGTTTGTATTTCTATCACAAAACATTCGCCATCATTTAGACATGCTTTTCTACGAGCTTCTTTTTGGGTACATGGCTTGTCATGACTTCGGCAACCTTGAAGAAGAAAGTGTATATATATAATACATACTAAGTGTTTTGTATGAAATAAAATCTAACGGGATTTTGTGAATTTATAATTGTCGAGGCTCTGCCGAGACAATTATCAATTCCCACAACCAGGTTAGATAATTTTTCATATGATTCACCAAGTATGCATTATATTAATCGTATAACCTCTATTTGCCTTGTTTTCGTCGATGCTTCTAACAGAAATACAAGTTTTTTTTAAAAATAACCGCATTTTGTCATTGTTCAAAAAATGTCGATGTGATATAAAAAATCATTTTGGATGTTATCACACGGATATTTGTAAAGTTATAAGATAAATATATTTGTAACTGTCACAATGGACCTTCTATACGATTCAATGTTTCAAATATTATTCTGCAAGTAATTTAGTTAAGGATCCCCTTTAATGGATCATTAACCGAAAACAAAACATAAAACCGTCCTGATTAGAAAATCAAAATAAGTGAAATATTCTAAATAATCTTTCATTCAGATTTAGAGCGACTTTTAATCACACATTCTTTCAAAGAACCACCAATTGAACCATTTAAAAACTAAAGCGGTTATTTTTCATGGACAACCTACTGGCGTGTATATAGAAGATAAACTATCAATCCACCTTTTTAGATTGCAGAAGTCCAGACATGAACACTATGTTCCTCTAATGCTATGACCATTCGATAAAATTCAAAAATGTTGAAGTGATTTCGAAATCATTCAAAAGGCTATTTTCAAACCTTCACCATTCGGTAATAAACAGCCCTGCGCCAAGGATGACAAAACCATGCGAACAGTTTGGCAATTATTTCCTGCTTTGCATGTGCATTTGCGTGCAAAGCAGGGTTAAAAAGACGAACTGTCTGCATCGTTTTGTGGTCCTGAACGCAGAGGAGATAGCTCCTGCCTATTAGAAATCAATTTACCAATCAAAACACCGATTTGTTGACTTTTGACCTCCGTCATTTTCCGCCATTTTTCTTAAAAAACAAAATGTTTGTGGATTTGTGACTTTAGTTTCGCAACTACAGCTTAAAAAGCTGTTGTTTCGACATTAAGATCGCCCGGCTTCGATATACTTTTTTGTTTCATGTAGGTACCTAGTTCTTTATATGTTTCTGATTTACGTACAGTTACATCGCGAAATTGACCATAACCTCGACCAAAAAGTTCACTCAGCGTTTCGTGCATTCATTTCAAACACTTACCCAAAAAACGATCCGAAATCGTAAAAAAAAACTATTCGAAATCGTTCAAAACGATTAACATCTCTTTTAAATCAAATGAAAATTATTCCAAAATCTTTTTTGCTGCTGTGGATTTTAAAAGGTCTGATTGGTATGTGAAGACAAAGACAAGTGTGACCCGTCACGCGAAAAGGGATCATCTGGGTAGAGCGTAAAGTGTCGACCCTAGTCAGACTGCGCGGATTGCGCAGACTGACTAGGGCCGAAACTTTTCGTATTTCTCCAATTTTCTGAATCTAGAATAACCAATCTACCTTCCTGTGAAAGAATTTTTGAAATGCGACCACTGATTGGCCTGTTCTAGAACCAATCTCTTTTTCAAATATTTATTTTATGAAGTGCCCAGATTGTCCCTTTTCGTGTGACGGGTCACAATTAAAAATGCGTATGTTATTGTAAAGGAGTGTAATAAAATATCGGTGATTTCGTCCAATTTTACGAAATTAGCGATATTGTATAATCTCCCTTCAGTATCACTAAAAACTCGCTCCACACACCATTATAATATCATTCTGTAATCATCCCAAAAACATTCAACTTGTCAATTATATGATGATTTTGACTGGACTTACACAACCTTTAAAACCTTTCAAAATTCTAGCTAACGAAATATGAACATACTATCTAACTCAAGTTTTATTTTCGATTAATCATCGATTTAAGCCGCCACCATAGCGCAGTTGATTAGGCATTCGACTTTCAATCTGGAAGTCGTGGGTTCGATCACCGATGGCGGCAAATATCCTTTCCGACGTTTGTCTCTCACCAATGGGTAGATAATCGTAAACCTATGTAAGATAGCAGTCGGAGGCTAGGAAAGGGTGTAATGGTAGTGCAGGTGAAAGAAATACCAGGAATCTATTGTTAGGTGCTCCGACCGCAACGATATAACTGCGAGATTGTTGAAAGCGGCGTTAAACCCATTCAAGCAAACAAACAAACAAACAAATCAACGATTTTAAAGAATAATAAGAATAATGATTCCATACTCACTTATCAATGAAATAAAACTTAAAAATACCACCACAGACACAAACAGACAGGGTATTCGATCCATTATTAATTTTTAAAATGTACATGTGTAGTTTGAACAGATCGATTACTTTTTAGTAATTATATACCGCTTTAAAGGATTTGAACATACCGTGAATTTTTGAAATATTTTTTTTTATCAAAGTGTCATTTTTTAAATACGTATATAATTATGCGTGGGTGGATAGAAGTTCAATCTACTTGTGTAAAGATTTACAAAGTCAATCTTAGAAGAGCGTAATACGTCATGTATCGAAATTGATTAGAATTCGGGTACTTTGCTGGAAGACGAGGAGCGACTGGTTCGTTTGTTGCACATAAAATTAATTACATTGTGAAATTGACGTTCGCCTGAATCAAAACCATTCTAAATCGCTCTCTAAGCGCTCCATTAATTCATTCCAAACACTCACTCAAATCGATCAAAAACGCTCAAACCCATTGAAAAATATAGAATCAACAACGTCATTCAAAATAAATTTGGATAGAGAAAAATCGTGATTTCACTGACATTATTCAAATTGTAATCGTCTTAAAGGTTCTTGAAGAAATAGGAAGCTTTCTATAGAACTTGTAGGCATATTTCATTAAAGGGAGGGAATCAATATCGACAATTTGTTCATCCTGAACAAAATTTGCGGTATTAGATTACCTCGAATTAAATTCACTTAACTTGCTCAACACACGCATCAATTTCATTCATAAATCATTCAAAAGACAATCTCCTTGCCAATTTCACTATGTTGTTTAATGTAGATAGGCCATTTGCGTAAATATCTAGTTAAGGAACTCCAGTTGCACGATTGGGGAAGTTCATATGGGGCTCGGTTTCGACCCGAGTTAACCGGGTTTCCATGATGGGGAAATTATAGGGTAAGTTCATATCGAACTCGGTTTCGACCCGAGTCAACCGGGTTTCCATCAGAACGACCTCGGTTTCGACACTAGTGATGTCATTTTAACCTTTCAACCTTGACGCTTCTGATCCTGGGCCAGGCCGGTGTTACTTGGGTTCCAAAATGGCGTCGAAAATAGTGCACAACAATTCCATTACATGAAACAAATGTTCTGTTTTACTTTAAATGATAAATACTTCTTTCTTATTTTATATAGTATTTAGCACGAGTTTATCACATTCCTTAACGGGATAACGATATTTCATAGTTAATTACTTATTGTAGCGGTAAATGTGAAGTTTGTTTACTACCACCAGCGGGTAACTCCGTTCACATGAGTGCCCTTTCTGCGCATGCATATTACAGTCAATTTTAGATTATTACATCATCTCACGCGACTCCCGGGCTGCCATTTGAATTTCCACCAAATGGCAGCCCGGAAGTCGCGTGAGATGATGTAATTATCTAAAATTGACTGTAATATGCATGCGCAGAAAGGACATTCATGTGAACGGAGTTACCCACTGGTGGTAGTAAACAAACTTGACATTTACCGCTACAATTATTAAATAACCATGAAATATCGTTATCCCACCAAGAAATGTGATAAACTCGTGCAAAATACTATATAAGATAAGAAAAAAGTATTTGTTGTATAAAGTAATAGAGAACATTTGTTTTTTGTAATCGAATTGTTGTGCACCATTTTCGACGCCATTTTGAAACCCAAGTAACACCGGTCTGACCCAGGATCAGAAGCGTCTAGGTTGAAAGGTTAAAATGACATCACTAGGTTCGAAACCGAGGTCGTTCTTATGGAAATCCGGTTAACTCGGGTCGAAACCGAGTCCGATATGAACTTACCCGATGTCATTTTAACCTTTCAACCTCGCCGCTTCTGATCTTGGGTCGGGCCGGTGTATTTTGGATTCCGAATTACGTCAAAAAGTAGTGCACAACAGTTCGATTGCAAATAATACCTAAATTTCTTAAGATTATTAAGAAATATTTTTTGTTGTCTTTTACAACGTGTTTTGCGCGGGTTTATCAATTTGTTAATGAGCAAAAGTATTCTCTAATATTAGTTAATTTTTGTAGCGGTATTTTTTAATCAAGTTTACTTCCATGAGTTGATAACACCGTTCAAATGAATGTCGTCTCTGCGCATCATGCGTATTTCAGTTATTTTTAATTTATTACATCATCTCTCGCTTCCCTCAGACTGTCATATGAACTTTACCATTAAGTGGTCCAGAGTTCGATTTCAGGGACCCTAGTTAGTTCATATGACCGTCCATTCGGTGCTAGTAATTGTGAATTATATAGACAGGAGAAATTGAAGTGTAGGAACTTGTATTTATATCATTTAGAAAAGCAATAGAAACAGAGATTTGCGAAATGAATGAAATTAATAGGTTTAAACAATAAAAGATTTTAGAAATAGTTAAACAGCAAGCAAAAATTATTTACAAAGCAATAAAGCCAACGTTCAGGATATCAAATCGGTGCAAACTGTTTGTCAATTTTTACCCCGCTTTGCAGGTGCATTTGTGTGCAAAGCGGGGTACAGTCGGCAAACAGTTTCCACTTTTTTGTCATACTGAGCGCAGGACTTGACTCGATTGCCTGATAACATAAACTACCACGTGAGTGTAACCAGAACAACTTTAACCCGAATGTCTTTGATTTTAAGGCTTTGGAGAAATTTTGAACGCTGAAAAGTCAGTGCATGATGAATAGAATGATTTGCAAGTGTCTTACAATAAAAATGTTATCTGGTCTCAGGCTGTGAGAAATTATCACGAGGAGGCAAAGTCTCGTCATGATAAATTCTTCGAACCTCGACCAGATAAGATTAATATTTGAAGACACTGATATATTATATTCCTTGTCCTAAATGCTTACATAATTAAGAGCTCGCACTTGCCAACCCTGCGTTCATGATATCTAAGCGATCGCAAGCGCTTTCTATCCCACTACAAGCGTCAGTCTGCTTCACTTTGTTCATATTATGTTTTTTGATATAAATTTGTCTCTATGTTTCCTGGTGGCAATAATAAAAACCCGATTCATTTTGTAAGGGCAATTATATACAATAGAGACAGTCCAAATAAAAAAAAATCATATTAAAGACAGGTTCATTGCAGTCCGGCTCACACAAAAACTGGGGTTTAGCCCAGATTTGTAGAGGATTTATCCAGCTTCAAAGATTGACATTCTGATTCCTTATTTTGAGTCAATATCACCATCGACCATATTGACTAGAGATCAAAATACCAAGTCATTGAACCATGGATATTGGCTTACTTATTGTTCATAAGCCCTTTTCCGTGCCTTAGTCAAAGATTTAATAATCACATACTGAATGTGTCAATGACGTTGTCCGATGCGGTTGCCTTATCTTACAGACACCACAAGCGGCCTACCATGATCAAGCCTACCGGATTATCTGCTGCTCACGTTTACAAGATGTACTGTTTAAACAATTGTCGGACCTAACTCAGCTTAAAGCTTAAAAACGTTTTTTTCTTTTTTTCTGGATTGGATCCCAATTCAAGAGTTCAATATTACGACGTCAATAGTCGTTTTTTATCGTCTTTGTCAGAAAACGTGTGGGAATATTCCAACACTTCTTGTATGAATCCTGGCATATAAAATGCTAAAGACACATGTGTTATTTAGTATCGAAGCAACAGTTTAAAGAAGGCACACGTGATGCTCGAAAACATGCAGAAAGCTACTCAAGTTTAGGCATAAAAGTCACGAAATCGAAAATTTTTTTTTACACGTGTAGATGGAGTTTTATTAAAGCTAACCTATGTTTTTCACGATGTAAAAGTACATACAGACAAGAAATTCTAACTGTTGGCCGAGACGGCTTTTTTCTTGACGTCAGTATATTTGAACGAGAAGAAAGTATGCATTACCTTGTTGATATTGCATACGTTGATATTGCACTTAGATTATTTTCACGTGCACAAATGGACAGAACTACTTTCATGTTGCCTCATCATCCCATCTTTTGAATTGTGTTATCAAGCAATAGTCTTGGCAGATTATAGAGATACGTTTTCAGATTTAAGATTGTACCTTCAAAGGCTACAAAAGCCATAATAAATCGATTGTTTGAGAATAAGATATTTCACCCCCATCCCATCCCGTCTTTTCTCAGATGCCCCCAAAGCTACGAATTAGTCTAGCTGAAGTAACGAGGGTTTGGCTACCAACCTGATATATAAAGTCTCAAGTTGTCTACTCTCTGTAGAAGTAAATAATTTTGAATAAAAGCTGATTTGCCTTAACCTTAAGTGCTACGACCCATCACTTTGGCTCCGCCCTGCCAGAGCATTTACCATTGATTATATGCCTCTGTCCATGTGTGAGTGCGTGTGTGTGTTTTAGTGGGTGCCTCATTCTTTCCCAGAAGTATAACTTCTTCAGTTACGGATGAATTTCAATTGACTTTGCACAGTTGTTCCTCTGGGCGAATACTAGTTTCATGCGCAAAGTTCGTCCGATTACGCCGAAGGTCAATGTCTCAGCTGAAGGTCAAATGAGTAACAGGTAAAGATCAAGAATTTCGCAAACACGTGTATTTCTAGTATTTAAATTTTGTGTTCGGATTGTCAAATTAAACACGACTTTAAATACCTCTTTCCCCTTTATTTGTTTTAAATGTAAAATAGTTCCACCAGATACAACCGATGTCGATCTGAGATTAATCGAGAGATGTTTCGAATGAGGAAATTTCTTTTTGAAACCTTTTTCTCCATCATGTTTAATCGAAACCAGTCTGGCAGATCCTCTCGAACTTTTAAAACACGCTTCAGAAACCCTTCGAAGGATAATTATCTTATTTGCGCTGTGTCCAAAAAGAGTCTTTCATTCTGATTGGCTGGAAATTGCTTCCATTTCCCATTGAAAACAATTTCGATCTCGCAGCTAAGCTGTAAACTTGCACACGAAGCAATCCCATAATAATCTGTGTGATAATTTAAAAAATATTTTCATTTCTATTCATGATTATAATTATTGACATATGATAAGATTTTTTTTTAATTCATTACGACTCGAAACCAAAAACCTTATCTCACTGAAGTATGAAGATTATTCATTCAGTTTGATTAGGTTTTTGTTTTTATTTCTATATGAAATTAAAAAAATACTCTCTTGATAACCAAAATGTAGGGGGTATTTTTTTCTGAATTCATGTCCAAACTCAGGTCGGTCCGACCCCCGACAGCGGCACTCATCCTTTCCGACTAATTGTCTACCACCAATGGGTTGATAATCGTTGATCTATGTGGGATAACAGCTGGAGATTAGGTAAGGATGTGATGGTAGTACGGGTGAGAGAAATACCAGGAATCTTTTGTTAGGTGCTTCAGCTGCTGCAATATGACTGCAATAATGTTAAAAGCGGTGTTAAACCCCATTCAAACAAACAAAAAAACCTCATGTCATGTCATAAAAGGGGGAGAAATTTGTAGTCTTTTTTTAATGAGCCTGTGCGTGAGACTTCCAACAATTTTAAATATGCACAAAGCAAAGACTCTGACCAGCCTGTGCATCCGCACAGTCTGACCTGAGTCTTCACTATATGCGTTTAGTAAATATATAAGGTCTAAAGATATCTGTAGGCCACCGGGTAACTTTATATTTAAATCATGTGGCTGTCAACGCTACACAATGTTTGAACCTCACGAACATGTCAATTTGTCGGAAATGTCACGCACTGGCTCAAATATTGCTTTTGTACCACTGGAGTAAGAGGGGTAAGTGATGGACCAAAAACTTTGCTGTAATATTTTTCGACATTTCATCGAGGATCAACGATAGATTATCGATTGCTTATGAAATATCGACCACCTCGATCAAAAACCAATCCAGTTCTGTCACTCAGTACTCCATTCGTTCATTCGAAAACTTACTCAAATCACTCTAAAATGTCCCGGTCATAAATGCCTTTACTCGTTAAAATCAGATTAAAATCGTTCAAAACGATCAACACGAAATTATTCCGCCATGCCTTTCTCTGAAGTGGATTTAAAAGCTTCTGACCGGTACGTGAAAAGACACAATTTGAAAAAATACGTATATATTCTTAAAGGAGGTAATAAAAGATTGCTAATTTCGTCCAATTAAGACGACATAGGCGGCATTGTCTCATCTCCTATTAATCAAATCAAAACTCGCTGCTCATACTTATTCAATACCATTCCGAAATTATTCCAAAATCACTCAAATTGACAATTACACGATGTTACTAACTGTATTAAAATTGTTCCAGAAAAGGATTCTTAACACACAAAGCCAAAGCAATAATAGTAGTATTATTATTGAATTATTTGGCCTGATTTCGCAAAGCGGTCACTCTCCATTTCTCCATTTAAACGAATTGGATAAAAAAGAAAGAGTATGGCCAAGTAGGATCGATAAGGGAGATGAAAAACTCAAAGCTCTTCTTTTATTTCTATCTTTTTCTCCCTTTTTCGATTCACATAGATTGATAGAATATATATGATTTGTTATCCACTAAAAGCTGCTTAAATGTAAACGATATTGTAAATAGACTGTAAACTCTAATTAAAAAAGCAAAATGTTTTATTCTAACAAGAAAACATGTGATATTTCTAAAAAGACCTAGGTACTTTGTGTCTGTTTATGTAGCCGTTTTCCAACAAACTGGATGGTGTTGTTTATTTGTTTTGGGTGGGGTTTTTTTTTGCAATTAAGGTAATAAAGAGGGAAAACAATGAGGAAAACAGAGACATTGCTTGTTTCAAGCACTTTTTTCTCTTTTTCTAAACGTTTTCTACAATATTTCACAGTCTCTTTTGAATTTCGACGCACATTAAACTTACGACGAAAATTCTTTAGATTTGGATTAATCTAAACTGATGCGTTTTGTAAAATTATTGTAAAACAGCTGAAAGCATAAGGTGACGTCATTTGGGCAGGTTTTACTGGATAAAAGAATATATTTTCGACCCCTAGCGCGAAAAAAGACCATCTGGGAATTCCGTAAAATATTTTTTTAAAGATAATTGGTTTTAGTACAGGCCAACCAGAGGTCGCACCTCAAAAAATTTTCACGCGAAGGTACATTGATTATTCTAGATTCAGAAAATGAGTAAAGCGCAAAAGGGATCGACCCTAGTCAGTCTGTGCAGTCCGCGCAGTCTGACTAGGGTCGACACTTTACGCACTACCCAAATGGTCCCTTCTCGCGTGACGGGTCACATATCTATTTATCTCAAGCAATAATAACTAAACCGGCCAGTCATTTCGGGAATAATAAAAGAAATAAATTGTAATTGTCGTCTTTTATTAATTTATTATTGTTTTGAATTCTCTTTTAATCAAATGGCGAACAAATATACTTCTCAACTTTAGCTAGCGATGAAAACCGCATTGATAAGTTGAGTTGCCTTAGCCTATTTTGGTTTAAATTCAAACAATTATTTTCAATATTCTATCAATTCGTTAGCTCGGATTAAGTGTGTTCTTCAAGACAAAAACTATTCGGACTTTTCAAGGAGGTAACGATTGGGACTTTTTATAAGAATTGTGCCCCAATCTTTTTTTTTTTTTTTTTTTTGCATTATGCCCTACCCGCAGCCGAGTATTTGCATGATAACGCATGATCTCTCAAAATTTTGTTTTATTTTTTTCTTTTTGTAAATTGGAAAATAATAGATTGAAATTGCTTTAGTTAAGATGGACTTTAACAGAAAATGCATGGTCTTCAATAATGATCCTTAGCTAAAAGTTAAGTAGTATATGAATATATATACATAATTTTGCGAAACGTCACGCGAAAAAGGGCCATCTAGGTAGTGCGTAAAGTCTCGTCCTCAATTACACTGCGTGGGCTGACTAGGGTCATTTATTTTTCGTTCTTTTTTTCGTTCTTCGCTGATTTTCTAAATCTAGGATGACCATTTGATCTTTCTGTTAAGGAATTCTTGAAAAACGATCTCTGATTTATCTATGCTAGACCCTATCTCCTTTTCAAATATTTCGTGTTCCCTTTTCGCGTGAAGGTTCACAATGATATCAAAACTAAATCTATCCACAATTCTGTGTTGCTTGTTAATGAGTTAAGTCCATCTCTAGCTTGTTTCTGTCATCGCCGTTCAGCATTTTATCTGTCGCCGAAGCCTCACCCTGTTAAAAAGAAAGTAAAAGTGACCCGTCATTCGAAAAGGGACCATCTGGGATCTCTATGATGTTCTTTGGTGACAATTCAATTGAACTTAAAGTTTAAAAAAACACACAAACACACAAAAACAAACATAAAAAACCCAAACATTTGATTAGATTTTTGCTTGGCTGTTAAAAAGGATTGTTTAATTGTGACCCGTCACGCGAAAAGTAATCATCCGGGAATTCTGTAAAACGAATCATTGAAAAAGATATTGGGTCAAGTAAAGGTCAACCAGAAGTCGCATTTCAAAAGTTTTTTCTCGGGAAGGTAGATAAATCATTCTAGATTCTGAAAATAAGCAAAATGCGAAAAGTTTCGATCTTCGTCAGTCTGCGCATTCCGCGCAGTCTGACTAGGGTCGACACTTTACGCACTACCCAGATGGTCCTTTTTCGCGTGGCGGGTCACAAATGTATCATGGTAAAATAACTCTAAAAATAAAGTTGAATCCGAGTTTTGAACGGCTTTGTCGACGATAAAATAGGTTCTCGGTTTCAGCAGATGGGCTCTTATAACTGTTAAAGAACTCGTGACACGCGGAAATGAAGTTTCATGAATTTTAGAGAAGTTCATAATACACTTACCTCATTCTTATTAATACTGTTTGGTTCTTGTGCTGTACATGGTAATATAGGTAACTTTCGTTTACGTCTGGAAGTAAAGGTACGAGTATGTTAACATTTGTCTGATTTATCTTCAACTTAATGTCAAGCTGAATTTGTTTTCTAAAATATGAATTATTAGTCTTTAGGCCGTCCAAAGGTTGAAACAGTGTTTAAGGAGTCATTATACAAATCCGCGCATGTAGCCTTAAGTTGGTTATACGAGCTAAGAAAAACTAAATGTTAGCATCGAATTGCATTTTCTCACGCAACTATCGCATATTTATGGTGTCATTTTATCTAACTGTATCGGATAAATATGTTTTGTACAATTACAAGAATGCGTCATTATTGATTTTCGAACAAGTTTGATCAATCTCAGGCCAAATTTGATACAAATAAATTCGCCTTACAGTTAAACGTTTAGTTAGCGACCACTCAAAAATCGGTCGCTAAAGAGAAAGCGGCCCGTGGGACAAGTTTTGTTCACAAATAAAACAAACAAACGTTATTTTGATTGAAAATGTATAATTTTTAAATTTTCTCAATGTGATGATTCTATTGAGTTTTATCAACATAAGATTCATGTACAATAATTTGAAAAGAAATAATATCTACGTTTTAAAATATTTCGATAAAGAAGGGGATTTAATAATGGTCTCTAAATAAGAATGGTCGCTGTATAAACACGATCGCTCAATACACGTGGCCTTTCGGTCAAAATGAACTCTACTTACCTAAAATATATATAAAAAGCAATCCCAACAAACACCAATACAACGACACATAAAACTACAATTATTGAGATTTCTGCTGCTCCTGGAAAAAAAAAAGAAATTAATTGTTTTAACCAAAATATCCATAATTTCGTAGAAAAATCAGAATAAATAATATGGTTAAAAATTAGTTCCTATGCATACGTAAATTTCACCGTATAAAAGATTGCGCGACACAATTATAGACATGTACACTCTTACAAATTGCATCATTTACATTATTACAGTTTGAAAAAAGAATCTATGGTATCAATATAAATTTCAGAAGGACATTACGTAGCCTGGGTTAAAGTCCCTGTTTTTAGAAGTTTTGTAACAAGGAAGATAACCAAGTTTAATCCTTCAGAACTTAAAGAGGGTTAGCTTTTTGTCAGAGAAACACTCTAAACATTGACTTTATATTAAATATTTTCAATAATGTAACTCTATTTGAGAAATGGCTACCAGTCTAGAAATGGCTCTGTGTTCGAATCGCAAATAAACTATGCTGAATCACAGAAGAAACGCAGCACTAAAAAATTGATTTACATTAAAATCTTTGGTATAAAAGGCTTATTTTTGAAGCTTCAATTAACTGACGATATCCAAATTGACATTCAACACATTTGATATCAAAACTTAGTTGAGACAACAGCGGTGCGTTCTTCTATGTGGAGCTCCAAACATAGGGCACTAGAGATATATATAATCCTTTTTAAAAGCCAAGCAAAAATTCAATCAAATGTCCGTGTGTGTGTGTGTTTTTTTTTTCTTTTTTTTTTTTGTTGTTTGTTTGTTTGTTTGTTTAACTTGGGGTTCAATTGAATAATCACTAAAGAACATCAAATATCTCTTAATTCATACTTTTTTTCAACAAGTCTATATAATGCTATATTTCTTTTGTGGTTCAGTTTTGTCAAAACTTTTTATGAACCATTGTGATACTTGTGTAAATTTTAAGTGGATATTAATATAATTTCATTCTGCCAAGCCAGTACAGCAAAATGACCAAAGTATCCACCAAACAGAAAAATGAAATTAACCTACCAAATAAAACTTCTACATTGAGTTGGTGGCACCTTTTTCCAGTGTATTCAATTGGACAACTGAAAGGATAAATAAGAATTTCGTTAGAAATATTTAAGAAAAAAAGAAAAAGATTGGTGTTCTTACAAGAGGTCTATGGGGACCTGAGATTCTCTATTGACGTTCAATTTTTCCTCAGTTAAATCTTGTTTTCATGAACTTTATTGCCTAAGAAGAATATGTAAATTGATAATAACCAAGTGAACTTTCTTCCCTTCAGTTTGTCTTTTATAGCAATAATCTTCAGGGTTCATTTTCGTGCGTTTTCATTAAATTTTCACACAGAAACTTCCATACAACCATAGAATCATCCAGTGAGAGTTTTAAGAAATTTTGATAATATTTTTGGGCTTTATCGCGTAAACAAGAATTGCTTTTCGGACAGACAGACAGACGAACCTACGGGAAACACGCAATCGCCGAAACTAGTCTGACCTTCAGTTAGTATAGCTGATAAAACTAGGTCAAAACAAGTTATTCATTTTGGTTTATGTCCATTTACTTTTGGTATAAGTATGCCAGTCTTTCTGGTGAGTTCTGTTACTGCCTATTTATTTTTGGTAGAAAAATGGCAATATTTTTGTTACATCCGTTCACTCGTTTTGGAATGTAAGTATAACATGACAGAATGAACGGAGAGGAACCAAGAAATGAATACTTACATTCAAAATGAGTATACCTTGGTTTATTTGACCCGAACTTGACCTCTTTGGAAAAAATGCTTATTCAGCAATTACCGACATATTCAATCAAATAAAAGAATATATATAACATTCAATACCGGTTGTTATTCATCCCTATAAGAGCACGTGCGAAGCTGAGTAGGAATAATCAGATTTTTATTCATCTAAATTTGCAGAGGTCAGATTCGGATCAATAAAACAGCGCTATGTACATACGTTACACAAATCTTTGCTTAATTCTAATCTTTCTGTGCAGTTTCAACCAAATCTGTCAAGCGATTAATTGGATTTATCTAAAGTAATTCTCATTAACTGCTTGAAAGATTTAGTTGAAACTGCAAATCAAGATGATTAGAATTAAGCAAAGATTGGCGTAACGTATATATGTAACTTGCAGTTATACATATAGATCTACTTATCCGACTGTTTGTGAACATGACGTTAGGATTTTATAGGATAAAAAAGATAGGACAGTGTTCATTCAAGAGGCCCATATTTCATTTGTAACTCGGAGCTTTGCCAGATAAAAGTCACTTACTGACAGGAAACATGTCGATAGTCCAAAATAGTAACAAAACACACGCCGTCATTTAAACATGCCGCTTGTTGAATCTCTGATACTGTACAGTTATAGTCTGTGTGGGACCGTACGGTAGAAGAACACTCTGAAAAATCAAAGCACGGAAAGAACTGATGGTGAACTTTTCTGATGGCATTCAAGAGAGAGATATTGAATTCGTTGTGAAAAGAGAATTTATACATGTTTAAAATAATCAAAGGAAAGTGTCTCGAAAATATATCGGAGAGAGAGAGAGAGAGAGAGAGAGAGAGAGAGAGAGAGAGAGAGAGACAGAGACAGAGACAGAGAGACAGAGAGACAGAGACAGAGACAGAGGCAGAGAGAGAGGGAGAGACAGAGACAGACAGAGACAGACAGAGACAGAGACAGACAGAGGCAGACAGAGAAAGAGACAGAGAAAGAGAGAGAACATTCAACTATAGTGTCTTAAATGGAAAAAAAAACAGTCAGAAAGGTTTTTCAATAACAACACGCCGATCCGATATTTGACAAAATCAACAGCAGTCTTACTTATTTTTTACCATGAAACGTAATCCGTTAAAGAAATTTTACGAAATTAATGCCTTAATTACTTCAAACGGACTATATCAAAAGCACGACCAACACACATCACTTTAAGCGTTTGAGCATTATTTCGGCAGTAGATAATGGCGCTTTGTTTAGTGACCTCCCTTTCACAATGGGGAAACAAAACGACGAATCACCCTCAAACCCCTTCTCATTACAAAAATTCGCGTGGTCTAAGATTGGTCGGTCTTTTCATATTTAAAAGGAGTTTTTACACTGTCAACATTTTGTGTAGAGTCTTTGTATCAAGCCATTTCCAAAATGCACTGTTGTCTGAAGAAGAAAAGTCTTGAAAAATAGTAAATTGAAATTAGGTGCGCACTACTTTCTCTCGATGATATCAAGCTCTATCAAGAACATACTGGGTTTCTATTTTTCAGACTATATAACTCTGGTGAACGTTTATAACAAGCGTTAAGCAAAAATCACACTCCAAAACAATTGACAATTTTCCGTAAAACTTGTAAATCACGAGATTTACAGAAACGTTCTGCAAATGCATCCCTTGAATCTGTTATTAAATTTACGGCCTTACTGTAACACCATACAGTCCTTTTTGATATCCTCACGTGACAATCGGATATGAAACAGTCGACATTTTTACCGTTTAGACAGCTGTTTATATCGTTAGACATTACAAGATGCAAGTCTTGTAACAATTATAGGAACATCACAAAAATCATACTCCAAAATAAGATACATTTTTGTCATTCGTCAGCATTCTTACAGATGAATAGGGTGGTGGTATAGGATATTTATCAACAAGCTACATGTAGACCCCCCCCCCCCTTCCCTATGTTTTGGGCACTCATTTGAATCATCTCGATGAGGCGATTCAAAAGAATACCTATAAAATGGGGATTCATATAGAAATGAACCTTGGCGTAAAAGACATTTACATGTAACAATTTCACTGGCTGTCGGAAAATTTTGCTTTGTGGCACTTTCTAGACTATTCTATAGTTGCGCTGTGCGTAAATCATGGCCTTGTTTTTGGAGTATCGTTGTAGGGCTTCAAAAAATTCGTAGCTATACACTCCTCAAAACTCTTAAGCGGCCACATGTCTTTTTGGTAATAAGTTATAAATGCCGCATGGTTTCATCCCGTTTTTGTCTAAATAATGCAGTCACATCGTTTATGAAGCCAACAAGAGACAAATCAGTGAAATAATTCATTAAGAAATGTTTAAAAATTAAACGAAAGTACCCACGATTTCAAAGTTAACATTGGTGGGTGGGGTATTTTTGACATTTCTTGTTAGGATAAGGATTGTGTAAAACAATGTGGCATTTCTTATTATTTTTTAAAGCCCTCTGATGTTGTACCACTGATATCAGTACAAAAAATTGATAGGATTTGCGTTTTTCATGTGTCGAAAGATTCAAATTTCTCTAAAAATTGTCTCTTTTGTGACTTTTGAAGTGGAGGGTACATGCATTTAATTCCGTCTTTAGGACTTACTGATGCGTGATTTTACAAAACAATCAAAGAAAATGATGGCTGAATGGCCACTCTTTCGAAAGACAAAGTTGAAATTTTAAATTAAAAGCGAAAAATGTGTGAAAAATGGAGAAAGGTATGGTGGCCGCTTAGAACTTTTGAGTAGTGAAGCTTTATAGGACTTTTTAGTAATGCTATTTTTTAGTTTTGCAAAGTTACTTCCTTAAATTATAAAGCTGTTTTTTACCAAATAATGGTATCCTTAAATTCACCTTTTCTCGTAAATGAGATGATCTCTTAAAAAAGGATTTTAAGATCATTAACAAAGAATAAATCGGTTATCTTTAAATATGTTTTATGTTTTGATCACCGACGTGCGCAGCATGCTGTAGCTATTTTAGTTTTATGTAACATCATAATTTGTACCCTTTTTACGTATTAAACCTGATAATAAAATTATGTGTTCCTTATAATTTGGTTCAACGCTACCTTGAACGATTTTCAGTAATGATCACGGAGGCTGGAGCACCTAACAATAGAAACCTGCCTTGCGTTCAAGGGGTGTAAACAATAAATGGGCGTACATGCGCACTGATTGACAGACAGAGAAGATGATTGTAATAAACGACCCCCATCGGCGTCATATAAAACTGGTAGAAAGCGTACACGTGTATGTATGAGCCACGAAAACTAATTATCGAAATTAAGTTACTTAACCCTCTCCTGTTTTGCAAAACTTTGGACCTGTCCAAATTCAGAGGTTTTGCAGACGAAAATTTAAAGTGGATTTAATTTGAAAAATAACAAAATTCGGGTAGAAAATAATGTGGAAAAAAGAAGAAATTGCTTGTCAGAAGCAATTTCTTCTTTTTTTCACAATGATTTTTTTTCAATCATAAAATCGCAGGCACGTAAAAAGCAGGGATTAAACAGCTAAGGGTTAAGAGAGGTGACCAAACTTTTCAAGTTCCACGTACTTTCGCGGTGAAGTAATCTCAACATAAGTCTTATTTTCGCTATGACGGCTTACCGTCACAAGTAATCACGTAAAAAGCCGTGAAAAAAGTGAAAATAAACTCAATGAAAGTGGCGGAAATACGTTATTTATAGAATTGTAACAGTTCTTAATCATAAATTTTGGATTTTTTTTAAAAAAAATTATAGATAAATCGTAAAACAGCACTTAGCTTTGAAAACAGTGTTAGCTTCAATATGGTAAAACATAAATACGGACATTCTGTTGAACATTGGCATGTCACAAGCTAATCTTATCAATAGGACTACATGTTCATTAAAACTTAAGGAAGTGGACCCGTAATAGTTCCACATTGTTTCAAAAGTCATAAACGATTGCAGGGTTAACCGATGTTTCCTACTAATTTCATTAGTTTCTACTGATTTCATTAGGAAACCTTCGATAACATTAGGACAGCCTGATCATGGGTTCCGAAATGTTTCGGAACTATTTCGGGTCCACTACCTTAAAGGTCTTTCTAACCGTCATCGAGTGTTGTTTGGTCGATTCGGTTTCAGCCTTTTTTAATACCTTCAGTGAGGAAAAGCTTCAAATAATTGATTGTAAATAGATAATCATAGCCCTTATTTTAAGCACCAACAAAGCACCACCCAAGAGATTGATTGATTGAATGGAGTATAACGCCGCTCTCAACATTTTTTCAGTTATATGGCGGCGGCTGGAGCACCTAACAATGGTTTCCTGGTGTTTCTCTTACCAGTACAACCACCACATCCTTTCCTAGCCTCCAGCTACTATCTTACTTAGGTCTACGATTATCAACCCATTGGTGAGAGACAAGTAGTCGCAAAGAATGAGTGCCGCCGTCGGGGATCGAACCCGTGACCTCTAGATTGACAGTCCGACGCGCTACTAACTGCGCTATGATGGTGACATACTACCCAAGAGTGCCAACGCTGGATATTCAAACATTCTAAGTCGAAAAAGGGAGTTTAACTCTTACAAAAATTGCTTTCAGAGTTATTCTTCGTCATAGTCTGGGAAACTCTTGTAATGGTGAACACACATGCCAAGTTTTATGAACTCGGATATATTCAATACCAATAGAGATATGACCAAGGTTTAAAGTTTGTCACGCCAACACCAACGCAACAACAACGCCAACGCGAACGACGCCAAAGTCGGAGATTTTGTTGTTGTTATTGTTGTTGTTGTTGTTGTTTCAATAAAAAAAAATAGCCGAGCTAAAAGAACGCAATTAACGATGGATACTCAAAAAGCAGGTGTATTCCCCCTAATATAGGAGAAAGTTGGCTTGTGGCCTACTACCGCCATAACAGATTGAGAAAGTGACATTTTTTGCAATGATATAATCGATTGATGAAGGTAATTATATAGAGGATAATAGTTTGTTTCAGTGTAAGATCGATTTATATTTCATTGAGTGAACAACAAAAGCTATATTTCCACAGTGAACATATAGCTTTTGTTGTTCACTCAATGAAATATCAATCGAAAAACAAACGATTATTCTATACCTTTAATGCAAAAATGAGACAAAATCGGAAATTTTTAGGACATATTTCCGTAAAGCGCGTCATTTTGCGCGTGATTGCTATGCAACGTTCTTTGTGACGTCACTTTTTTGGCCCCGCATAGATGACGTCAGATAGAATGAAATGCACAAAAGCTTGGTATAAGTTTTTGATAATTTCACTGCTTTTGCGATGCGATTATCAAACGATAATCTACCATTATTTCTCGGTAAACCATCGAAAAACATTAAAAAAAAAATAAAAATAAACTTACCCGATATTTCCACAATGTACAGAAGTGCTAGCAACACTGGAAAGGCGTCCCAGTAAAAGTCCATCTTTTTTCTTCAAATTATTATATCACAAGCATCATCATTCAGGTGATTGTTTTAATTGCTGTTTATGCGTTTTTCAATTTATTCCATCAAATAAAAGTGAAATCCACATGTTCCTTGTTTCTGTTGTTTCCTTTAAAAAGTTTTTAACTAAATCAAACATGCGGTCAAACTGAAATAGGCCAACACAAAGTCACATGATTATGCTAATAATGACCTACGGGGCCGGATCGGAATTGAAATAAACCCGAAGAATATATCTAGTAGTTCAAAGGTGATATAAGATATCACCTTTGTACTACTTAATATATATTTTACAATAGTATTATTACAAAAGTATAAAGACTATTCAAATGATATTAAAAGAATAGTCTCTTTGCGTTACCGTAAAACGGTAGCATACCCATACTCATGCGTGCAATGACGTCATTTTACATTCCGGTGAAATATCGTTGAAAGATAAATTCCAATATATAATTCCATCATAAAATACAATATTCATTTAACCCGTTATCTAAAAACATATCATCTAATAACTCGACAATGCCTTTTTTTATTTACCATGTTTAATAAATTTGGTATTAAATGACCCTCCGTTCAATATCCTCTTTATAATATGGATAGGTATACGCTACCTTTAACATTTTCAACAATCACCGATTAAATGTATAGTTAATCTTCTAAATTTATTATGAACATGCAACCGATTGTAAATCAATTGAAACTAGACTTTACTTCGAATAAACATATTGTTTACATCCCTTATGTTTTAATCTTCTAAATTTATAATGAACATGTTACCGATTGTAAATCCATTGAAACTAGACTTTACTTCGAATAAACACAATGTTTACATCCCTTATGTTTTAATCTTCTAAATTTATAATGAACATGCAACCGATTGTAAATCCATTGAAACTAGACTTTACTTCGAATAAACACATTTTTTTCATCCCTTATGTTTTGGTTACTTTGTCTTTTATTTTCAAGTTCAAAGGGGTTTTTTTTGTTGGTTTTTTTCCACAAAAATGGATCTGATTTAACCATAGAGAAGCCTTTATTTCCGTGTATAAATATTATTAGATTGATTTGCCCTATTTAATAAGTCCCTTATGATTTCGATTAATGTAAATAACACAGACAAAATATTGTAAATCCATTCATCCGAAGCTCTATCAAACCATCCTTAGCTAATAGTGACTAAATGTTTTACATTGCAAAAAAGTAAAAACGATTATCGCACTGGGTGCAACACGGTCTACAAATAAGTTACAGCCCTGCGTTCAGGATCACCAAACGATGCAAACAGTTTCCCCATTGTACCCCGCTTTGCACACGCACCTACGTGCAAAGCGGGATATAATTGGAAAACTGTTTGCACCGTTTGCTGATCCTGAACGCAGGGCTGTATTCTAGCTGCAGTTATACTTTTTTACCGTGGTTTACGCCGCTTTAAACAATCTTTCTGTCATGTCGCGGCGACTGAAGCACCTAATAGGATTGAGTCCTGGTATTTCGCTCACTAATACTACCATTTCATCCGCTTTCTTAGCCTATAGCTGTTATCCCACAAAGGTCTATGATTATCAAAACATTGGTGGGAGAAGGATAGTTGGAAAGGATGATTGCCGCTGTCCGGAATCGAGCCTGGGACCTTATAAATGACCGACATTCTTTAGAAATTACCAAAAAATCAAACCCTGTTTTCGTTCATTTTTCCCCATTTGTCTTTTTCTAAGCGGGGCCAAATAAACGAATGACGTCATTATGTTGTTTGGTAATCACGCGCAGAATAACATGCTTTAAATAAGATTTGTTCTCATTTTTCAGTTTCCAAACTTTTCACGCTTCATCTACTTTGCATTAACGAAATAGAATAATCGTTCGTTTTACGAGTACGATTTTTCTTCGCCACTCTTGTAAATATAGCTTTTGTAGTTCACTTAACGAAAAAAGAAATCTATCTTACACGGAAACATACGAGTATCCTCTATATCTTCCACTACTTTTTAGATATTAAGGTAATGGACCCGTAATCATGAGTTCCGCGACGTTTCGGAAGTAATGAACCATAACAGTGTAATCCGAGGTTTCCCTAATGGTTTCATTAGGGAAACCTCGGTCAACACTGTGAAAGATCATAAGTTCCGAAGGGTTGCAGAACAATTACGGGTTCACTACCTTAGGATGATTTTTTTCTAACGGCGGTACTAACACGCGCTTATTCCACTAACAATAGAATGTCCAGATCCGTTCACTTGATAATGGATTACCAATATTGTTAGTCAAAAATCACAACACTGTCACTATCTATTGAACTATTTATAGATTTTTTTAGACAATACATGTATTTTATTGACATATACTTTACAGGTTCTAGTCAAGCATAATACGAACATAATTATGTATATGAAATAGTCACGATGTCTTATTGATAAGTTAAGATATTTATTAACATGTAAAATAACACAGGTCTGATCAAATAGTAGGCCTTTATCTGTACCTGAAATATATGTACATGCATAAAGTCGGTCTGCGACCAGAACCTGTAACTACAGCTTTCCAAAGCTGGAGTTGCGAGGCTTTGATCTCCCCGCAGTATAAAGAGATAAATTACTATTTGTATTTATAAGTCCACAATACTTTAAAATATTAACTTTGTTGAAACCTCTACATAAGAACTTAAAAAAAAAACGCTAAGTTTTTGGATTTTTTTAAAATTCGAACTAGAATTATATTCGATTGCTCTTAGAATAAGTTAATGATGGGTCCGCGAAAAAATGTAAGCAATTAAAGTAAAAGCAACACTATACTTTTTAAAATCATGTAACATAGGCTTGATAATTGTCTGGATTTTTCAATTAAATGTTTATTGGGTAAGCTTATTTTCCTTTTTAAATAGGTGATATTATATCGATTAGGTATTTCTAATGTAAAACTATGCTTTCGGCGTCTTTTCACATGTGTGCGCCAAATTGAATGTAAATCAAATTAAGAACAAATTTCGCCGCAAGGCGACAAAAACCTCGAACCTACAGCCTTAGTCGATAGGGGATTTATTTATCTCTTTGTTTGACGTGTCACAATAGCATAAGGATCTAATGTTAAAATTCCGAAAATGTAATAGATAGGCCGATTATCAAATATATCATAAATTTATTTACCCTTGCTTCCTATTGACTTTCTTTAAAAAAAAAAAAAAAAAAAAACACGTTAGCATGTTTTTCGAAAACACGAACTCAGAAAAATCTAGCGGGTGTGGTCAACGCCCTCTATGGACTCTTTTTAATCTTGGTGAATACAATGTATTATAGTAACGAGAGTGGGAAAATCCAAAAAATATAACAGTTTCATATCGGCTAACATGTAGATTTCCTGGCATTCGGAACACCACTCGGCCAATCTCACGATCAACCTCGGATGTACATAGACGGATTATTTTTAAAAACTACGGGAAAACCTTGGAAAAACTCGATGACGTCAGTTAAAATGGCGTTAGCCCTCGAAACTGTGAGTGAAAATATTCGACGTCGCAAACGCTACTCATTTAAGTCACTGATATGAAACCATCGTATCCTAATATAGATATCTTTAGATTCTTGAATAACGGCTGAAAAAATCTTTATTTTTGAGAATGATTTGTCATTCTCAAAAATTAAGATTTTTCAGCCGTTATTTACTGTAAAAGATATAAATCAACAGTGCTAATTTTTCTTGGACTGTTTCGCCTAACAAAATGCACGATTTTGTTACATACCCATCCGCCTTACATACACCCGAGGTCTGTTTCAGTTTACTGAAATGGCCGAGAGATGTTCCGAATACATTTCCTGGATGACCCCCTCCCCCTACAATATAACGTTTGTCGCCATTATGGAAGATTAAGCACAAAACAAGTGATTATCACCAAAACAATTTTAAAGAACTTAATGATCTTCCAAAATCACGAGTTTCTATACACTAAGTCACGTAATAAACAAATAAGCAATTACATATCATTTACACAACGGCACAAACTAGAATCACGTTTATCTGTAAGTTCCTGTATTCTTTCAGACAGATTTTAAAACCCAAATGAAATTAAATTTCACCACGTGTAGTCCCCTTTATGTCTAGACACCGGAAGAAAACTATTTGAACTTGACTTTAAACATGTTAAATTGCCCTAAATCTTGTTTATCACCTGTAACCCTTTGATTTCCCATTTTGTTCCGGGTGCTGCTATTATCGAAAAGCCAGAGTTGTCAACCTTTTATAGAGTCGAGAAGTTGATCGTCGTAGACCTGGATTTTCTTATTGAGATTTTTTTAAATCTCCGCTTTCAAATGCCATTACATATCATTAGTAATATCGGTCGTGATTTTGAAATCGGCTCAGTGTTGGGCTTAATGATATTTCGGTTTGTGAGGTCGCAAATTTGATCCCCGGCTCGGCTACCTTTAATTCAACATTTTACAAAAGTTTTCGACACTCACCATTTGCCTCCCTCGAATTGTGGAAGAATAATTGAGCCTGTGCATGAGATTTCCAACAATTTCAAATATGCACAAAGCAAAGACTCTGGCCAGCCTGTGCATCTGCACAGTCTAACCAGAGTTTTAACTATATGATTTGTAGAGAGATGAGATCTCAAAGTATCCGTAGACCATCAGGTAACTTTACATTTACAGTATGTGGCTGTGTACACTTCTCGATGTTTGCACCCTAGGAACATTTCAAGTTGTTGGAAATGTCACAAACAGGCTCAATTAATATTACGTCAGTTTGCCAAAGTTTCCAAAAAAGGAACCCGGTATCAGCAGAACTGCCTTTGTTGTTGATGTTGCTTTATTCATAAAAGAAAAACTGAATATTTTAAGGCAGAAAAAAGAACACTTTAGTCCGAAAAATATACTTTCTCCAAGTCGATTTGAACTTGCATTCTCTTGTATTAGAAGCGGATGTCCTAATCTCTACACCACAGGCTAGGCAGTAATCATGCCCCCAGTAAACTTTTAAGCTTTAATGCAAATAGGCGGAAATCGTCGATCATTGGTGACTTTCCAATTTTACTCACGGTAAATAATAAAGTCTCAGGCGAAATTAGCTAAGGAATACGCATATGTGTGATCATCCTCGCATGAGTATATATAAGAGTAATAATTTAGGTTGTCTATTTTGTATGTATTTTTAAATCGTACTGCGAAGCAGTAGATTTATATCTACCGTTTTCCAGAAATCCAGTCTGTTTGACCCACTACATTTTTACCATTATCTTCTGAGCAATGTGTTCAAACCAAATTATGTGTTTTCAAACACCGAAGAAACGGCCTTTTCAGTCACAATCTACAAACTTTGTTTATACCTTATTTACTTTTCGACAAATAGAGAAGAGGCTAATGCAAAATTTGATGTAATTTTCGCTTTTAGTAATTACCAGTTAGTATTTTCAGTGTTTATAACAAGATTTTCGGTTGTGTAAAGGAGTTGAAACGTACAATGGGTTAACTGTATAATTAATTTGTAGCACTTACAATACTACTGCTCTGAACTTTCTCGAACGGTCATTTACCAGTTGTAGGGCTGACAACCAATCAAATTCTGTTATGATTATCACTCGGTCAAAACCCACGCGTAAATTCAGACTACGTGGTAGATGCAAATGGACATCGTCTGCTCGAAATGTGTCAATTAACTTGTTTGTCATTAGTCAATAGTCGTCTGCACTCAAACAAGGAGCGTGGGAAGTTTACTTTTTTTCGCATGTGTTAACAAATAGAAATAATTTTGTAATTTGGAAATATTTGATTTCAATGAGCACTCTGATCACGCTCCAATCCTATTTTCATTAAATTCAAATTTGAGTACGAAGAAAAAATATTCAACAACAAATAAACCGACAAAAACATACGATAAACTGATATAGGGGTAAGTTCATATCGGACTCGGTTTCGACCCGAGTTAACCGGGTTTCCATCAGAACGGCCTCGGTTTCGACACTAGTGATGTCATTGTAACCTTTCAACCTCGACGCTTCTGGTCCTGGATCAGGCCGGTGTTACTTGGGTTCCAAAATGGCGTCGAGAATAGTGCACAACAATTCGATTACAAAAAAATAAATATTCTCTATTACTTTAAATAACAAATACTTTTTTCTTATTTTATATAGTATTTTGCACGAGTTTATCACATTTCTTAATGGGATAACGATATTTCATGGTAAATTAATTATTGTAGCGGTAAATGAGAAGTTTGTTTACTACCACCAGTGGGTAACTACGTTCACATGAATGTCTTTTCTGCGCATGCATATTACAGTCAATTTTAGATTATTACATCATCTCACGCGTCTCTCGGGCTGCCATTTGAATTTCCCCTAGGGTAGCAGCAAGAGCGATCTATTTTTAGAACAACTCATGAATAATCATAGAGTGCTGCTAGATTTAATCGATTGGTCAGAAACCAAAGATATAATCAAAGTACTGAAAGTACTGATAAGTTGGAATGCGTTCAAGAGACGGTGACCTCAAGCCACTATCGAAGCTCACGCCTCACGCCCACCACAGGTGATCACATAATACGTCTCGTCTTTTGACAGGCGTATATAAATCAATGTATTTCAACAACGAGGGACGCTTAAACCCCTGATTCGCTATACAGGCCTGCAACTGATGGAAGAAAAAATGATAACAAGAGGGCCAAAATGGTTCTAAGCCGCTGTCCTAAATCCGATTTGTCCAGTGGATCTCATCCAAGAAACTTTCTGGCAAAGTTTCATTCAAATTTGCCTAATTGTTGAAAGGAAATATAATTCGACGAATAAACAGTGATAATAGACCCTTCCCACCCACTATTTAGAGAGGAGACTCAAAATTAGCCCTGTCCTGCCACGCTAATATTTATGGGCTAATCAAAACTTTGTAAACAAATTCTGAAGTAGGTCTCCAAAGGAACGTTCTAGTAAAGTTTCATTGAAATCGGCCAAGTGGTTCAGGAGGAGATGTCGTTCAAAGCTCCTGGGCTTAAATAAGTCCCGCCCTGCCACACCAATATTTACGGACCAATCAACTTTTCGTGAACAATTTGCTAATTTACCCAAGGAACATTCTAGTAAAGTTTCACAGACATTGGTCCAGTGGTCCAGGAGGAGATTTCATTCAAAGATTTCTTGCTCAAAATGAGGACCCGCCCTGCCACGTCAATATTTATGGGCCAATCAAAATTTTGCAAACAATTTTTAAAAAGGGTTACCCCAGGAACATTCTGGAAAAGTTTCATTGAAATGTGCCTAGTGGTTTAGGAGGAGGTGTTGTTCAAGATTTCTTGCTCAAAATAAGCCCCGCTTTGCCACGCCCATATTTATGGGCCATTCTCAATTTCACGAACAATTATTAAAAAGGGTCACCCCAGGAATATTCTGGTAATGTTTCATTGAAATCGGCCCAGAAGGAGATGTTCAAAGATTTCTCGCTCAAAGTAAGCCCCGCCCTACCAAGCCCATATTTGTGGATTATCAGAATTTAGCGAAGAACTTTTGAAGAAGGGTCACCCAGGGAACATTCTGGTAAAGTTTCATTGAAATCGACCCAGGAGGAAATATCGTTCAAATATTTCTCGCTCAAAATAAGCCCCGCCCTACCACGCCCATATTTGTGGATTATCAGAATTTAGCGAGGATTTTTGAAGAAGGTCAGTCACCCAGGGAACATTCTGTCAAAATATTATTGAAATCGGCCCAACGGTTTAGGAGAAGAAGTTTTAAGAAAATTGACGACGGACGACGGACGTCGGAGTCAGGGTGATCCTAAAAGCTCCCCTTGAGCACGTAGTGATCGGGTGAGCTAAAAGGAAGAAAATGATATGGACCATACAGCCGACTAATGGACGCAGAGGCGGGCAATTATACACTCAAAACAGTTTCTATGTTATTTTTCAAATGACTTCTGCTCCATTTGAGTTATCAACTAAATTTTTAATTGGAATTGTCGCAAAGTGGACCTGAACAAGCGCTTTGTCCTTTATGAAAAGCTTTTTTCGTTGGGAAGTCTTTTACTTCATGAGTTGGAATCGCAAGACCATTCTTGGACGCAGTTCAATTGTAACTTCGACCTTCGTGACTCCAAAATTTGGCACTTTCTTTGGTCATTGACAACATTTGTGTCAAGTTTTATGATTTGGGTCAATTGGTTGTTCAGTTAGAGTGGAAACTGTTAACAGTTTTAGGTAGCTTATGACCGTGACATGTATGACCCCAAAAACAATAGAGTATTTCTTTTGTTCATGGGCAATATTTGTGTAAAGTTTCGTTATTGCAGGTCAATTGCTTCTCCGTTTAGCTAGCGGAAAGCAAAATGTCAATGGACTGACAGACAGACATGATGAAATCAATATGTGCTCCTCTACTTCTGAGTTGGGAGTAAAGTTAATAACATCGTAAAATTGATAAGGAGAACGATTTTGGAATGATTAAGGAATGATGTTGGATGAGTGAGCGGTGCGAGTTTTGAGTGAAATTTAAGAAAGGGAATCCAATGTCGCTTATTTTGTTAAGGATGAACAAAATTAGCGATATGTAAAACCTCCATTTAATAACAAATGCATGAAACTTTTACCAATAACTTTATATTTCGCCAAGAACCAATCAGACGCTTTAAATTTCAATTATGTCAGTGAAATCGCGATTTGGCTCTAAAATACTTTATTCATTTTGAATGTACAGTTTTGAATGGTTTGAGTTAGTGTTTGAAATGAATGAATGGAGCCCTGAGTGAGCGATTATGAATGTTTTTGAGTGAGATGAATGTCAATTTCACGATGTAAATAACTGTATGATGGTGCTCTTAAACGGGTTGATGTGCAAGAATGTGAAGAAATCAAGTTGAACTAGTAGGTCTGTTTCAAATGGCAAGTTATTTTGGTGATGGAATGCAATTGGGCAAAGCTATTTATATTTAACTCCCGATTAAAGATAAGGTAGTCTGGATTTAATTTGATGAATTTTGGGCTTTGACAGTGAAACATTCGCGTAGATAACTGCAATATGACGGAAAACAAACGAAAATATGATGAAAAAATATTTCTTAACTTTAAAAGTGTATCTTCACTTTAAGAAAAAGTAAAGATTTTTATTTCGTAACTGTAGACAGAAATGTACAATATAACAATGTCATAGGTTAATGTGTGATAAGGTCGTTCAGAAAGAGAAACTATACCTTTAAAAGAAGCTATAACATAATTCTACGAAAATAGGTCGCGACATTACCAAATAAGCAGATCACGTGATTGGCATGTGCTATTGTCACAATACTGAGAAACCAGATCGCGACATTGCCAAATAAGCAGATCACGTGATTGGCTAGTGCTATTTTCAATAGCTGACCTTATTTGACTTGACTTATCACATGATTTCCAAATATAGTAAAGAAACATGTGATACAATAAATTCGTACGCAAAGTTCAATAAATATCGTTTAAATCATCATGAATTAGCGTGTTAATAATATACATGAAGTGATAGTTGTGTAATTGTACAGAATTGTTTCCTTTTGATGAAATAAACTGTATGTCTATGTCAAGTAAGATATACAAAAAAGGCCGAAGTGTATTCACATCCTGTTCACGTGATGTGTGTTCTCAAAAAACCCGAAATGAATTTATCTTGTGTTCATTTTGCGGTTTTGTTAAATCTAAGTTGGAATTGCTCCGCATTCCAACTTAAACAGCATAGTTGGCGTTCCACGTGTTTCTTGAGGGAAAATGCATTTACAGTATTTGGGAAAACCCAATGCTTGAAATACAAACATGTTGGTAATCAAAATTGTAAATAGTTTAATAAAAAAATTTTGTTGCTAAACAGGCTTTTAAACTCTATAGAGAGAGGAATAATATTAACAGACAAGCTTTTAGCTTGGCGCGTGCTCATTATAACAACGTAAAAATCTGCTAAGAAATAATTTAGACTAGCAGAGGGCTATCGAATCAGCAAACTTTCAAAATCGGACCCACGAGGTTGGATGAGCTGGCGATGTCCTCGAAAAGATGGAGTGTTAAGACAAAAAACTCACAAATTTAAAGATTTTACCAACTTTTATTGTCCAAATTCGAGCCCTTTTGATTGGCGAACTATTGCACTATCCCAGCCTCTCAATGATGTACGATTTACAGTGCTGACAGCACTTTGATTATCTTATAACTATACAAATATCCGTGTGATAACATCCCGTATGGTATTTTTTTATGATATCACATAGTTATTTTTAGAACAATGATATAATGCAGTTATTTTTAGAAACTTGCATTTCAGTTAGAAACATCGACGAAAACAAGTCAAAGAGAGGTTATAAGATAAATATAATACATACTTAGTGTTTTGTATAAAAAATATCTAACTCGGTTGTGAGAATTGATAATTGTCTCGGCAGAGCCTCGACAATAATCAATTCTCCCAACCTCGTTAGATATTTTTTTTCTCATACAAAACACTAAGTACTTTTTATATATATTAGTTGTATAGTTTAGTTTAAAAAAATTAACAAACGTAAAACGAAAAACTATCCGGCGGCAAAAGGGTTATGTTCTTTGTTTTGGTTGTTCTTCAAAAAATATCTATACAATAACATTGCGTGACTATCGGTTTGAATCAATCAAACAGATAACACCAAAAGTATTTTCTTCACATTCAGAATTTTTAAAACAAAAATGTGAACCCGTCACGCAAAAAAGGACATCTCGAGAACTCCTCAAAGATAAATATTTGAAAAAAATATTGTTTCCATTATAAGTAAACCTGACTTGGCTTTCGCGAAATCTTTTTTAAAAGGTAGAATGTATGTTCTACATTATAAAATAGCTAAAGGCAAAAAGTGTCGACCATATTTGAATATTTGACCCGCGCAGCCCACAGAGGCTTATTGTGGCCGATCCAGTGCCTACCACAAAATACTTATTCTAACTTTCGTTCGTGAGCTAGTTTTAACTGCATTCTGCGTTACTATTCAACTGACAG
This sequence comes from Fragum whitleyi, assembly GCA_948146395.1. Lineage (NCBI taxonomy): Eukaryota > Metazoa > Mollusca > Bivalvia > Cardiida > Cardiidae > Fragum > Fragum whitleyi. The sequence continues at coordinate 20,328,911 of OX411559.1, forward strand.
GGCGTGGTTTGCTGTGACGTAATTTAGTGAGTTTACTTTTTCAATATTTTTGGTTCTTTCAAAAGTTCGTCAGCAATAATAGGCATTAACGTTGGTAAATAAATGTATCCTCAAACCAAAAGGATTTACGTGCTAAGAGAAAGTGAACACAATTCGTCGTAGGGTTACTAGGCCCCGAAGTTATGAGGGTTTGGTTACCAACCTCAGCCTTATTATCTAAAGTTATTTATGCCGACTATCTATAGAAGTAATGATTATGAACAAAAGCTGATTTACCTAACCTCATGTATTATTCATCTAAAATGACCTGGCACTCATTAACTTCCGTCAGTGCTCGAGTATATCCACAGCGTAAGCTTTCGTTTTACCTATTTATTTATACATTCTCACATACACTAGAAAAGTCACTGTAGTACATAGGTTACAGACGCCTTCCCGAAACGCGTTAACTTGTCGGGCCGAGTTCGATACTCGATATGGCCACATATTTTAATCCTTGTGATTATTATTGATTAATGTTTTGGTTTTTTTCATTTATTTCTTTCATTAATCCTTTTAATTGTTCCTTTGTTTTGCTTTTTGGCAGTTGCATTTTTTTTTTCATTCTCATCTAATTCAACTTTGGTTGTTGCAACAACCAATACTATTGTATTCTGATCGCCCGAAAAAAAAGAGTTTTATACCCCAATGAAAATGACATTTAGCATTTAGTAAGCTTGTACTAAAATAAGTCGCAATAGAAATCTCATTTGCTTCATGATATTGAATGATAAGATACGATAAGAATCGGTTTTTTCCCTATTAATAACGTAATCACGCTTTAAAGAGGATTGGATTAACGCAATAAAACCCGGTACAGGCTTTTTTTCATACCGTCATAAATTTTAAAATGAACAAGAAAAAGTGACTATTTACATGTATCTCTTAGATATAGATACTTTTCAAAAGTTCAATTATTCAGTTTCACTTGCGGTGTATTTTGAACTACAAAGCGAGATACATAATCGTTATTGTTTCCATAATTCACTATTATTATTTACAGTGACGAATAGAATGGACAGGACTTTGCAATTCAATTCGTAAAAAAAGAGTCTGACTGTCCTAATACAGACAGCCTAATGCAACAGTATTGTCTCAAAATAAGTAAAACAGTGTTACCGTCAAAAAGGAAATATAATTGATCATGGCCCGGTTTGAACTCATGGACTCTCGGGTTTGGGACAAGAGCCATACCACATGAGCTAAATTTCCGTATGAGTGATGAAGTGCGATACATTTTATTGCATCTAAACTTCGTGAGTTTAAGTCTATATTAAGAATCATATTATCCGACTATAAATAGGGGTCAAAAGGAATATTTAATGAGTGCCAGGTCATTGTAGATCAATAATACAACGATCCGTTACTTAGTCTCCGCCCTGCCAGGGCAAAAATCATGGATTATACATGAATCGAAAACTTACCTAATTTTGACGAAAAACCCGACTCTGAATACTGAATGCCTCAATAGCCCAATGGCCAAGCATCGGTCTCCTGATCCAAAGGTCAGGGGTTCGAGTCCTTGTAATCGCGACGTGTGTCTTTGGACAAGAAACTGAATAGTCATTGCCTTAGTCCTAAGAAATTCTACTGCCTCTCGAATTTCTCATGCAGAATTGAAAACATCTAGAATGAATAAAAGTCGGTTTAAAGCTATACATACCTAATGTTAATTTTTAACTGTACTCTGCTGAAATCCCCGACTCTAAAGAAAGATTATTTATATCAAAATAATAATCATTTTATTATAATTATGATTATCCTAAATTTTTACAGAAAACAAGACAACATTCGTTCAACAACTGAAGCTCTTAAATTATACCGTTTCTTACCTAAAACAATTCGGAATACGGTTCTGTTGCATCTTCTTTAAATTCAGTTAGGATGTTTACTGCCACAGTTTCTTTCTAGACTCCTCCAAAAATTGTCGCCAAATTTAACCTTTACGAATCATCTTTGGAATACGGGTGTAACTTACGAGATTGGTTTGGCTCGTTTTGAAACGACGCAGATAATTTCAAAACCTGATAATTCACACAAAAAATAATTAGGCTTGTATCAACCCCGTGCATGAACAGTTCACAACATCGTGCGATAGATGAGTTTTGACCTTTCGTTGATTCTTTGTGAATTAGCGAGGATTAAGGGATAACATAGAATTCTAGGAAACGTAAATAGTCGAACGGCTACCTGATGCCGACCACTTGAAAATCATGTCCGAGTTCTACTTTAATAAGTTTTGATGTGATGTACCTTATTGGTCTAACATCTATTAAAATTCCACTACGCACGCTTAGAAGAATACAATTTACAGGTGCACGTGTAATAAAAAGACGCGCCCGTCAAGCGTAATATTAACCCACACATCCTCAGTTTTTGGATGTATTTCCGTAAAAATTTAGGGGTCCATGTTCAAATTTAAAATGTGCATGATTAGAGTCTTCGTCAATTCTGCACGCCATATTTTGCCTTAACTAGTGAAGCGAAGTGCCCTTTCTACATTATGCGAAAAAAGTAACATCCCTGTCTAGGCTGCGAGTAAAGTCGGAAAGATTCTAAAGGTAGCGGACCCGTAATAGTTCCGCAACATTTCGGAACAAATGATCTTCAACTTTGTTGACAGAGGTTTCCTAATGAAAATCATTATGAAACCTCGGTTAACACTGTTAAAGTTCATTACTCCCGAAACATTTCGGAACTATCTAGGGTCCACCACCTTAACTCGAATACTGCATTCCTCTTGGAAGTTTTTGGAAATGCGACCTCTGGTTGACCTCTGTAGGAAATAAACTATTCTAGAAATATTTATACGGTCACCCTTGGCGTTTACTTCTGATTGATGGATTTCAAGTTTATGAACAAGAATCGACATAGCAAAGCTATACTCTATAAAAATAACGACCAAAGGAGGCGAAAAGACCATCTTAGATGCTTTCTGCTCAAACTGACCGGATGAAGTCCGCTATCTCTAGTTGGTCCTATTTAAGATCCGAGGGAGACCACTTCTTTTATAAAATAACTACCGTAGCTTCCTAAAGCTTAATTGGCTTATTTTGAAAATAGTTTCAATCTATCTCTTCCCTTGCATTCTTCCAGAATAAACATGGAGTAAACATTTTCCAGACACGCATTAAATCACACAGGCAGACAGTTGCATGCATGCGTTTTACGCGATAACATGCATTCTTACCTATCTTTCTCAGACAGGTAATGGATCGATTTGATGAAAGAGATTTGAGGAACAAAGCAAAAACAAACGACGCTCCCTTCTTTGTTTATGTTCTGTGTAGCTTTTCGCGATCCCTGTTTAAAAGGAACGCTCTTCACATTGAATGATTTGTGAGACATGGTCTGAGCATTATTATTAAGAATTTTTAGTCATTTCTCACATAGAGAATCATGCAAAACCGTGCAAAACGACACTTCGTTCAAATCGAATATACCATTCCGCTCATATCATTCCGTGTTTCTATTGATCGGTGTCATTCGGGAACCATAGGCGTTTCTTCGGAATAGACCTCGAAAATAATACGGGCGCAACCATTAAAGCCCGTCTTTTGGCACGTGGGTTTATGTGACGTCATAACAATAACGAAGGATGATGTTGCTTTTGTCATCAAATTATAAAATGCCCCAAAAATCTCCACAGACGATTGGAAAGAGTTAACAAGATCTGGTTTTTTACATGAAATAACCGAAGTACTAGCAGAAGCCGAATTACATAAAAAAAAAAATAAAAGACCCAAAATTACTACACTTACACCAGAGGTACTTTCAAATTTACTGAGAAGCCCGAGCGATGTTCCTAATGGGTCGGTTTGTATTTCGAAGCGTTTTACTTGTCAGTGAAGATAAATCCTTCTTTTCATATAAAAACTGAGATCTAGCTTTTATTTTATGAAGCTAATTGATAAGTTCATCTACTGTTGAGCTGAATTTACTTCCAATAAGGCATCCTAGTGAAACCTATAAAACCTTAAAAAGAATTATTTCAGAGCAAACCTTTATAACCTTAAAAATTTCAGCAGAAAACGTTTAAAACGCCAATAAGCCTGTGATTTTCACCCGAAACCTTATTTTTCTCCCTGACTGGTAGCTGTGCTGGCTTAAAGCAAGTAATGGATTTTGCTCCGTATTTTCCTTTCATTCATGTGCGCTCTAACAATGCTGCTTATGTTACTTTTATCTTTGGGTTTTCAGAATGTCGTTGTGTTCACCTTCCCTGCGTACAGGATGACAAGACGGTGCAATCTGTTTGCCAATTTTATCCTGCTTTGCACACAAGTGCACGTGCAAAGCGGGGTAAATTTTACTAACAGTTTGCACCGGTTTTTTTTTCATCCTGAACGCAGGACAGGCTACTAAATAGCTTTTCCGTTATTATATTGTATAATCCAAACGGAATGTATAGACGCTGCGCACGCTAATGCCTTACATTTGGTAACGTCGTTGTGTCATCTAGACGTTATTGCACCGTATTATTCATAAGCGCTTCTTGATAATAGCAAGCAGATTTTTTCATGCGTATTTGTTCTAATTGCTATTTAAGTAATTTACCGAATAAGACAGAATAAAAAAATCTGTTGGAGGTAAATTAATTATCAATCGGCTTTTATCATAATTGTCTTGGATTGCTGAAAAAGTGCAGTGTGCAATGTAATAACGTAAGACGTTAAAAAATAATGCGCTTTTGAAATTTATGTCCACACAACCACATCAGTTTAATACTTCTAATATTTTTAACGTAGCTCTACTAAATATTTCCTAGTAATTGTACGAAATAATAAAATTTTGAAAATGTAGAATGATTTATGAAAATCATTTTCATAATGAAATGCGGCAGCGAAACAATTTGAAATTTCGCGTATGGAAGAAATTGCGTCCACACACATTTTCTTTATTTATTTTGAAGTATTTTACGCATTGTTATTTTTAACAACATGATCAAAAACTTGAACAAAATAATATTTTCATTTTGAAATTTCACAATCTCATCTATTATTGATAAAGATATTGAGAGAACTTAGCATTTTTTCACGCCGATATTCGCTAAAATTTGACGTTTTACAACGTTTGAATTGTAAAACAAATCTCTATCAATCGTTTATTTCTTTGGCGATCATTTGTGTTCACCTACTAACATGATATCACTTTTCGCGTAAATCCGAAGATTTTCCACATTTTTTTCACGAACTATTTAACGTATTTTGGGATCTTAAAGTAATCTATCCTCACAAAATAAGTTACCTTTTACACACGTTATTTAAGAGATTTTCTGACAAAGAAATGTAATTAAACGGGAGTTTGATTTTCCTCAATTCACCTAACAAATAGTCTTCAAAAGTATGGTTTCTTGTGTTTTGTTTGGCATAAAGACCATTGAAATTGACCACCAGGTTTAGACGAAATAGCAGATGGAAGTTAACGGGAGAAGTGCGTTTTCAAATGTTAAGCATTACCGTGCGCGACGTCTAAATGTTCAGCAAAATGATTCTTGTATGACTGAGCTTAATCCAGAAATGATTGTTTGTTTGTTTGTTTGTTTGTTTGTTTAAGTTTGTTTGTAAGGGTTTTTACAATCTTTTTGACATATCGCGGTGGCTGGAGCACCTAACAATGGACTCCCGGTATTTCTGAAACCAGTACTACCAAAACATCCTTTCCTGGCATTCAGCTGCCATTCCCCATTGGTCTACGATTATCAACCCAATGGTAGGAGACAATTAGTCGGAAAGGATGAATGCCGCCATCTGGGATCAAACCCGGGACCTTTTGAATGATAGCCCATCATCTATATAGACGAACAAGTTTAAGTAAGCGATCATAATTTCAATTTTTATCATACATGTTTTGACATTCGATCACTCACTCTAGAGGTCCCGGGTTCGATTCCCGACGGCGGCACTCATTCTTTCCGACTATTTGTCTCTTACCAATGGGTTAAAAATCGTAGACCTATGTGAGATTGCAGCTGGAGGCTATGAAAGGGTTTGGTGGTTGTACTGGTGAGAGAAACACCAGGAATCCATTGTTAGGTGCTCCAGCCGCCGCGATATAACTGAAAAAATGTTGAAAGCGGCGTAAAACTCAATTCAATCAACCAATCGATCACTCACTGAAACTCGTACATCTTATCTATCTATGTAATATACTAAATCTGCCTGACAAGTCCATCGGCGCTTTAGAACTGCGCTTTGATGTAGAAAAAAGAAATTGACTTCCCAGTCAAGTGTTATGTAATAGTTATTTTGGTATATATAACAAGCATTTTGTTCCGGTTGAACTCTATTACTAATGATTATACAGGTAGCATTCCAAACCCTTGAAACATTGATCTCGTAGTGCGGATATATACCAGGACGAAAAAGAAACGCCGGGTAACCTATAATGATTGGATAAACTGTATTATTGGACTATAGCATTCATTTTCGTATGAAATATCATCTGACTATGTAAAAAAATGTCCCCTTCTAACGATGACCCTTCTTGTTTTTTGCGAAACGCGGCCGGACATTTCAGTATCTTGTGTGACCTCATTGCGCAGATATGGCAGCCTTGATGCGTCTATGTTGTATATGTTATGTATCCCGGCGTTTCTTTTTCGTCCTTGTATATATTTTGTCTCATAGGTCCTATGACAGGTGTTTGGTACACTAGGTGGTACACATTTAATTATAACGAGAACATCTACCATGGATACCAACGCTCGGAAAATGCAAAAAATGTAAGTCAAAAAGGGACATAACTCTTACAAAAATACTTCTAGAGTTATACCCTTGATAAGCTGGATAGCTCTTGTGATGGTGAAGACACATGCCAAGTTTCATGAAGACATCTTTAATAACAACAGAAATATGACCAATGTTAAAGGTGGTCTAGCAAACGCCTACGTCAATGCCAACAACAACACCAACGCAAACGCCAACTACGACAAGGTGATCCCTATACCGCGAGTTTTCTCCGAAATCAGCCTAGCTAAAAGTGAAATCGGAAGGATGCAAATATTCTGTAGACATTATTATATATTTCGGTTTAACTAAAATTCTACCGTGTTTCCTTCGTCATTGTAGTAATACTGAAATGCCGTAAATGCCTGAGCACTTACGGCATTTAACCACTGCAATAAAGGTAACAATGACGAAATAGCTAAGTCAGTCTTCAATAACCTCTTTTACGAGGTTAAAGACCTTCACTATCGAATCGTATCTTCATTTCATGTCCAGTACCATATAGTTTACAGATAAATGACTTAATTCATCCGGCCGGGTTGTGGAGGTGGTGGAGGTCAAAGGGCGGCCCGTCGATATGCTTATTACAATGGCACTTCAAACTTATAGTCTCTCATATAATCGTCTATCGATATATCAATGTCCGTGACCCTTTCAACCCCTAAGGGCACCAAACTCAGCAGACCCAAAAACAACGGGTGGTCCCTTCTGAGTATCTTCCTCGCAGTTTCCGGATGCACAACACGCTGTAGACTATGATCAGGGTGTAACTTATCCTGCATGTCGTGTATTGAATTTATTATCTTATCCTTAATTTCACGCTGTCGGTTATTCTCACACACCCGGTGTATCTGTAATAAGGGTGTCACAATTTCCACTTCGAATTGTTTGAAATATTCCCGCCATTTTTCGATTAATTCCAGGTAATTGTACAAAAGATTCTTAAAGTACATTTTCTTAACGCTATCCGCTTTCGTGTAGTTTTCGAATTCTCTCAAACTGTTTATTTCTGTTTTGTCGACTGGGATGATTGTTTGAACGATATTGTCAAAGTTATTCCGAACGTTTTCCATCTCGTTCTCTAAATCTCGCATCTTCGTGACTTCCTGTCCAAGATATTTCTGGTAGTTCTTCAGCCTCTCCACCATTTTCATATCAGCATCTTAAATGAAACAAGGAGACGAAGAAATAAAAAAAAGTATTCGGAACCTTCGAGAATTCAATTTCTTTCCCCCCTGTTGCAAGCCGTGCAAAAGCTCTTTTTGTCGAGGTGTGGACAAAATGATAGAAATTTGCTACGTAGTTCATGGTTTTAACCTATTTATTTTATATCGATTTGGAGTTCTTGCAACTTAAATTAATTCCCCTTGATTCTGCTTTCTAGATATTTCAACAGTACTCGCGCCAAACATATGAGCCAATGAAAAAATATTAGCCGCCCCCGGGAATTAAATTCAGGACCTTTGGGTCAAGAGGCCGACGCTGTGCTGTTATTGCAGGCTTTTCATTCCCTTTTGTGAAAGAATTTCTTATAAATGAATCGTTTCCTGTATAAATACGAATCATAAGTTAATTGTGTGAGTGTCAGGGGAACTAATCCGCTTATTGAAGTATCAAGTTTTAGCCTCGAGTTATTGGGCATGACTCCATAATTGAGTCTACAGTATATCCAATCGGCAAATGCATGGACATCCAGGGTTGCATTCAGAATAACGAAACGTGGCAAACTGTTTCCCACGTTTTGTTAACCTAAACGCAGATCATACTTTCTCTCATATACGGTTAAGCTAGGGAATCACCGTAGGCGTACCTAGGATTTTGAAATTTATACGCACTCAGAAGGCGACCAACATATGATAAATAGGATAAAGGTGATATATGGACTTTGACCGCGAAAAGATGAATGTCCTCAATCCGATCCCCTTTTCTATCATTTAGCGTTGGTGAATAATCAAAACATCGTAACTACAGCTTTAATAAGCTGTAGTTCCGATGTTATGATCATTCATTAACGACATTTTTCTAAAGATGATTTATTTTCATTACGTACTTGCGTAGTTTGCGTAATGGTAGTTACGCCCTTGGTGACAATGTTACTACCGTGGTTGATAAGCAAAAATTGATACATGTATGTAATTGAGAGATGGAGATAGATTTGATTAGTTTTTTGTTTCATACCTCCAAAAATTTGAAACCAAAATATTTATATCTTATAATTTTTTATAATGAATTAATCAAATAGGTACAATATTTTTCATAAAGAAACAGATTTCTGGCCGGACTTCAATATGCTCAAGCTTACAATATAGATGCGTATTATTCAAATACGTTTTCATGAAAACAGTTTTCATTCAATTTGAACGATTTTTATGCATTTTCGGAAGATTTTTTGGGCGTTTCTTAATGGTTTTAGTGAGTGTTTGGAATAAATGGGCCATTTAGCGTGCGATTTAGAATGGTCTTGATCGAGGTTAGTGTCGATTTCACAATGTTACTAGTGTTGAAGGGAATGGAACCGTAATAGTTCCGCAACGTTTCGGACGTAATAAACTTTAACAATGCTAACAGGGGTTTCCTAAAAATTTTCATTATGAAACTTCGGTCAGCAATGTGAAAGATCATGAGTTACGAAAGGTTGCGGAACCATTACAGTTCCACTACCTTAAATAAACTTAATGAAAAAATAATTTCACCTCTATGTTTGATATTCAATATCTCCCTGTTTCTATTGGACAACTCCGCTTTACATGAGTCATACTCGTCATCCCACAGCTTCGTAACCAATACGACCCCTTTTACACGTGCTTTCTCCAAGATCTCGTCCGACACGAGAATCTCGTGCATCAGTTGCGTGAGTTTCTTCTCCTGATGCATCTTCCAAAGGGCGTTCAAACTGTCCATGGAGTCAAACCCAACCGCCATGACGATTCCTGAAAATATAAATACAACGAACTACTTAGAGAATATTATATACTAGGACGAAAAAGAAACGCCGGGATACATAAAATATGCAACATAAACGAATGAGGACTGCCTCAGCTGCGCATAGAGGACACACATGATACTGATACGTCCGGCCGTGTTTCAAAAAACAAGAAGGGTCATCGTTAAAAGGTTTTTTCACATGTTCAGGTGACATTCCATACAAAAAATGAATATAATAATCAAATAATACAATTTATCCTTTAAACAATCATCATAGGTGTCACTGCGTTTCTTTTTCGTCCTAGTATTTATATATCAAAGAATTGGCAAAAATATGGCAAGTGTCTATAGATCTATAGAAACTTACATTAGTTTTGCGCCGGCAACCTGTTCATATCTTTTTACATATTGGAAAAAAATACTCAGACAATAAATCAAATAAAAATCCCTATACTTTCTGTTATGCGATCGCAAAAGCAGTGATATAACCAAATTATCAATTTCTCCTTCGGTTCATTATAGGGTTAATTCCCGTTTTTGAGGGCGCTTACATTTGCAGAGACTCCAAAAATGGTTTGACGCCCGAGTGCGAAGCAAAAACGTTAACTTACGCTATTGTTGCAAAAAAAAAAAAAAAAAAACAATGACTTTTGTATTTGTTTTTAAAGATAAATGATAAATGATTCATAGAAAAGCTTTAAAACTAGCTCCAAACCCTAGAATGTGCCGGAAAATTGCGTTAAGCATTACACCGCCACTTTTGTCAATACTGACCTTGCTTGTTGAATTTATGACGTCACAAATTTTTACGCGGGGATAAGATCAGCGTCTTTACCTATGCTCTATATTAATGTTAGACCTAGAAACTGATAAAGTATATAGGCCCAGTCAGTGGATATTTAAGAAAAAAACGCCTGGCGTTTACGGCACGTGAATACACTTTTTTCTCCCGGGTTTTGGTCCGTTAACGTATGCCTATAATGACTAGTAAACGTACATTTTGTGCAACAATATACCATATTTGACGTTATCTAAGCGGGCAAAATTACATCCATGACTTTATATTCGATTGCATTACAATTACGTGCGAAATTACGTGTAAGATCGATTAATCTTCCATTTCGTTACCAACAAAACCCTTCATCATGCAATCAAGCTTGTATTCACCTAATATCGCCTGTCTGAAATGATATCGGGTATTTCTATTTTAGAACCAATTTACATATTCATGGTCTTCGCCGGATCTACTTTCGCCAGATTACTTTGATTTTGAAGACTTCTTAAAATAAAAGCTCTTTAAAATAACTGTATGATAAAAATAATATTATGTTAGTGTCTTGTAATACCAATGTTATCATGTCTCGGCTGGAAGAAATTATCATGTCTCGGCAAAGCCTCGTCATGATAATTTCTCCGAACCTCGACAAGATAGCATTTGATAGTTTTAAATACACTTAAATATTATTCTGTATATATTTTCTCCTAAGGCTTTGCTCTTGATTAGGATTGCGTATTTAAAATAGTGCATGTCCAATCCATAAAATGCGGATTGTTTAAGGGATGAGTGTCTTTTTCACTGCGTTTATTGAGGTATAAAGTGCAATTGCCTTAGCACATGGTAAATAACAACCGTAGGACGTTATGTTTAAGCCATGTGCTAAGGCAATTGCACTTTATACCCCAATAAACGCTGTGAAAAAGACACTCGTCCCTTATAATTGCAATCCTATTGAGCGCAGAAACTATTATAATACTTGGCCAAACATTAAAGCTTCAAGTCTACTTTCTGCGCGTAAAAAAATTACACGATCTATTTTTAGATCGTGTATTGTTTATCTCGCTATCGGAGTGAAATGTCATAAAGTAAAACAAATGCTACACAAATAAACGACAACATTAAAATTCGTAGAGGTACTTATGACAAAAAAAGCTTGTTTCTGCCAAGTTAGTCTGTATTTTTAAACGAAAACGGCGTGGTCGGTCTTAGTTGAGAGGGTTGCTTGAAGGTCTTCGTCGACTTGCTGTTTTCTAAGTTTACGTCGGCTCAAAATCAGAACTGGATGCTTGTAATCGTAAATTTCGAAAATATCTTAATTTATAATAGATTAAATAGAAATGTTGCGTTGATGATCGGGAACTAGGTTAATTCGAGTTCCTACAACACAGGATCGAAGTTCGGGTGTTTCCCGAAAGACCTATTGCATTTTATACAGAAATAAAGTGCAATGGATTTCCCCACGTGATGCGATTTAAACCAATCAGAACCAATCAGAATTCTTTATTTTATTTGGAGGATATTTGCAATTATAGCATGATGATCGCAGCGAAACTTTTTGTTTCGTTCCTATTATCGATTACCATTGTTCGAATTAAATACAGAAATAACGCGTTTATAACAAGCATAATAAAGCCTGTCAAATTAAATAATATCTGCCATTTCCGATTACCCACGTGGGTGTATCAGCAAATAAGAGCTTATCATTTTCAACGCAAGAGAAGAAATTAAAATCAATTATACTCATTGAACCGTCCTAGGTTCAGGATGACAAATACGGTGCAAACTGTTTGCATATTATTCCCCGCATTGCACACGTACTTGCGCGCAAAGCGGTGTTTAATTTGCAAATAGTTTGCACCGTTGTCATCCTGAACGCTATCTTATGCCCTTTTCGTGGTGACACACTTATCGACAGTGCATTTAAAGCTTACGATAGTCCGATCCCTAGATATTGAAATCGGTATTACTTGTGTTTACTCGAAAGATGTCTTAGATATCTAGCGAGTATAATTTCTTAGTACTTTTGTCATTTATTACGTCATAGGAGGATGGATCCGTAATAGTTCTGCAAAGTTTCGGAAATCATAAACGTTTATAATGTTAACCGAGGTTTCCTAATAAAGTCATTAGGAAACCTCAGTTTACCTTGTTAAAGTTCATGTCTTCCGAAATGTTTTGGAACTATTACGGGTCCACTCATCCTCTCTGACTTTCTCCAGCCTCACTTATCTACCCCACCCTTTCTATCCTCTTTTATCTACCCACTCTATCCATCCTCTTTTATCTACCCCAACCTATCCATCCTCTCTTATATACCCAACTCTATCCGGCCTCTCTAATCTATCCCACTCTATCCATCCTCTTTTATCTATCCCACCCTATCCATCCAATCTTATCTACCCCACTCTCTACAACCTCTCTTATCTACCAGCTCTCTCAATCCTCTCTTATCTAACCCACCCTATCCATCCTCTCTTATCTACCCTACTTTATCCATCCTCTTTTATCTATCCCACTCTATCCATCTTCTTTTATCTACCCCTACCTATCCATCCTCCCTTATCTACCCAACCCTATTCATCCTCTGTTAACTAAATCACCCTATCAATCCTCTCTCATCTATCCCACTCTCTCCATCCTTTCTTATCTACCCCACTCTATCCACCCTCGCTTATCTACCCCACTCTCTCCATCCTCTCTTATGTACCCCACTCTGTCCCTCCTTTCTTATCTACCCCACCCTTTTTACATCCTCTTTTATCTACCCCATCCTATCCATCCTCTCTTATCTACCCCCACCCTATCCATTCTCTTTAATCTACCCCATCCTATCTATCCTCTCTTATCTACCCCACCATATCCATCCTCTTTTATCCAACCCACCCTATCCTTCCTCTCTTATCTACCCAACTCTATCCATCCTCTCTTATCTACCCCACTCTCTCTATCCTCTTTTTACTATCCCGACCCTATCCATCCTCCAACCCACTCTCTTCATATTCTCATTTCTATCCCACCCTTTTCGTCCTCTTTTATCTACTCCACTCTTCCCATCCTCACTTTTCTACCCCACTCTCTCCATCTTCTCATCCTACCCCACTCTCTCCACCCTCTCTTATCTACCCCACTCTCTCCATCTTCTCTTATATACCCCACTCTATCCATCCTGTCTTACCTACCCAACTCTCTCCACCCTCTCTTACCTACCCAACTCTCTCCATCCTCTCCTATCTACATAACTCTCTACACCCTTCATCATTGGTTATCACGTTGCCTTATCTCTTACCAACTACATTCCCCGTCCACTCTTTCCCTCTTCTTTCCCATCCACTTTCCCTCCAATCACAATATCTATACAGACATTAACAACATCTAGTAGCAAGTTGAATGTTTTTTGAATGATTTTGAATCAGAGTGTTAAGCGAGTTTTGAATGTAATTTAAAGGAGGTAATACAATTTTGCTTAGTTCATCCAAATAAGACGCAATTATTCGAAATTGTACTTCTTGTACCTCCCTTTAAAAATCTACATACTATTCTGTAAAGTGCTATTGTGTGTCTTTACAGATGCTTACAACAGCTACTTATAACGAGGAATTACGTATTTGTTTGATTTTGATTAATTTGTAGAGTATTGTAAACGATCCTTTGGCTTTTCTGAGTAATTTTGGGGCTTTTCTGATTAGATTGAGGTAGTGTTTACATCGAATGAATGGCGCGTTGCGTGAGACATTTAGAATGATTTTAGAATGGTTGGATGTGTGTCAACTTCATGATTTTTGACAATACATACATATCTCATGTTTGTATATGATAACACCTTCATGAAATCGTGCAACGTTCTTATATCATGTAAATGTTGTAAATCTGAATCACTTTATAGTGGAAATAAAGTTATAATATAGTAAACGGCGAAGATTTTGGTCAGACTGTGCGGATGCACAGGCTGGCAAGAATCTTTGCTTTGCGCACAATCAAAACTGTTGGAAATGCTAGGCATAGGTTTAATTGTATTTATATTTTAGGATTTCCAAATGGATCTCTATAATTAAAAACGCAGAGAAGTTCAAGAGTAGTACCCGAAATTCTTGAAGTTTACTATGAACGTGTGGATGGTGTAATTTGTCGCAATTTTCTGAGACGACCCTGGTATTATGCCTAAGGGCATTAATCCAAAATGGTTTTCTAAGCTCAAAGTATTCTTGGTTTCTAAGAATTTAACTACACTTTCGAGCTAGAACCCCGCCTGACGATTCAACTTCGTTGCCCTGCCATTCAAGATGTCAGGTGTAATATCATTTGAGTTTTAGTCAAACACTTAAGTCTTATCGAGGAATTGAGTTTAAGTGAACACGAAAGACAAGTGATTCAAATGGGGAGTTCAATAAATGCATTTGTATTTAAAGTATTCGAATTTTAATAAAGGGGACTTACCGTTTTAAAAAGCATGTTTACTTAATCTATTGGAGTCGTTGTATTAATCAAACATGGCTTTATCTAGTCAATACATGGCATAACCAAAGAACCACAAATACAGATTCAAAACCATTCAAATACATGTTCCTTTCGTAGTCGACCGAGGACAATTTCTGTTTAAAAATGTTAACAAGTAAGTGAATACATTGAAGTGGGTGTGGGTTAATATTGATTGAAGCCATAAAGCATTGTAATATTGGACCGTTTTTCAAGCAAATATTTAGCATTTGTCGGTTAATCCTTTGTCACTTAAGAACTTAAAGACTTTGTCTGGCACACCATACTTAAAAGTCGGGATTGGTAACTTATAAATGCGGATATTTCGAAAAAAAATCGTAAAAGTTCAATTTAGCCTATTGCAGTTAATAAACATTTTTGGTATTGATAATTGATAATCGTCCCTTTTACAACCATTGTAAAGCGCTAATTCGGCGCTCCATTTATAGAATTCTTAAAACTTACTCAAACCGTATAAAAATTCTTTTAACTCACTTGAAACGTCACACAACTTCATTCAAATCAATCAAATAATTCACCGATTTGAATAGCACGCGAGGAATTTGAACCGTCGGATTTATCCTCGAAGACACACATCTATTTATAGAATAACGAGAATATGTTATAAAAGTGGGGTAATACAATATCGCTAATTTCGTTCAAAAACGAGCGAAATTAGCGATTTTGTTTTACCCGCGTTTATAAGCATTCCAAATTCGCTCATCTCACTCATTTATTTTAATTTCGATACCAATCCAAAAATTATTCACTTAGTCAATTTTACGCTTACAGTAGCTCTATTGCTGATAGTGACAATACCTTAAATTTATCATATTAATTAAGATCTGAATGCATTTGCCTCAATGTCTAACAGTCCAATTAGTTGTCTGTTTTTCTTTTTTTATTTTATCAAATAGAAGTTTATTTGTTGTTTTAAGGTGAAAGAGGACAATAGCGTTTTTTGTAAAAAGTGCACATGTATTGGTATCTATGGAAACGTTGTGGTAGCGCGACCTCAACGTTTTTTCCCTAAAATAAAAGACTCATATTACCTGGCTCAAATCTTTCAATATACATATCCGTGAAAAGTCGTCTGCGAGCAAACTCCGCCCTCAAATTGACTGTATCCAAGTTTTTAAACTCTTCGTACAGAACTTCCTGGGTTTTCAGTAAGAAAAAGTGTTCCAGTCCGAAATCCTTCTCTTCGATCGCCTCGGCATCAAAAACGGAAATGTAAATTCCGACTTCACCTGAAAACAATTAAATGTGTATAGTCTAAAACATCGTGTAATTGCGAATTTGTATTTATTTCGGAACGATTTTAGAATACCTCGGCGTCAAATACGGAAATGCAAACTCCGACTTCACCTGAAAACAATAACATGTGCATGGTCAACAACATCGTTTAATTGACAAGTTGTATGATTTCGGAACGGTTTCGGAATGATAATGAATTAGTGTATTAAACGAGTTCCATACGAAATTTAAAGGGGATAATACAATACCGATAATTTCGCCCAAATAGGACGAAATTAGCTATTTTCTATTTCGCCCATTTTAAAAAAAAATCTGCGTACTATTACGCAGTGAAAATATGTGTAGAAATAACGTAAATAAAATAATGCACTGGAAAAATGAAATGAAACATAAGGTATGAATAACACATTTTATGAAACATTGATTGTACATACATTGTATTCATGTAACTTTTTTTAAAATGTTTTTGTATGGTCGCAAGTAAATTCGGTATAATTCTTCTATATAAATGTCGATTTTGAGAATATTTCCATTTTTTGTATACTTTGTAAAAGGGAGCAAACAAAATCTTACAATTACATTTTGTAGCCTTGGCGCATACGACATTTGAAAAGACAAGTCGCAATCTGAGGATGATAATTTAAAAATAGTAATTTAGGATAATGTTTGAAATTTGTTTGAAATTTCTTATAAACCTTAAAAACTTGATATGATTACATTGATTGATTCTGTATATATAATCACACAATTACATGCAATTTGTTCTCTTGAACTGGCTTCTTGGTTTCTTACATCAAATCCATTTTCATTAATTAGATTCTCCCCGGAGCTAAATTCCCCGTTCAGCTCAACCAGCCCGATCAGAATTACAGCGTAACAGTACCCTCCAATTTATGTGTATTTACATATCAACCAGGCGCTCGAAACCCAATACTAATGAAATATTGCGCGTTTTGTACGATTTGAATTATTTTGTACCACTTCGGAGCGATTTAAGTGGTTTGAGAAAAAGGCAGGAGCGCTGAGGGACCGATTTGGATTGCTTTCGGTCGATGTTGATGTCAATTTCACGATATAGTTTACTTATTAAAAAATAACGTTCATATTTCCTCTTATAAGAATGTTCTGCCCGAGAAAAGCTCCCCTATCCAGTTAAACTTGCGTTGAGCAAACTCTAGGGGTACGCACTAAAAGGTGGTCGCTAATAGGAATGGTAGCTCAATACATGTACACATTTTTACGTTGAAGAATGTCTTTTTTTAGAGGTTTTGCGTATGGAGAAGGGACATTTTATGAGTATCTCTTAAAAAACGGTCAGTTAATTGAAGTTGTCGGTCGAGCAATATCGGTAATCTATGTAAAATTTATTTCATATTTACACATGAAACACGAAAAAAGACACCAATTTGATATGTATTTATCTTAAGAAAATTGATACTGAATCAGTTAAATACGGCAAATAAGCACACAATCTCAAAGGACATGGATTTTGCTTCGACATAATTTTTTTTCTACTAAGGTAAAGTTCGAAAACATTTTTGTAATCAGTTCAACTTACACGGCTTTCTCTGAAAGAAGGGCCTTGAATCATCAACCTCGTCGTATTTGTCTTGCTCCATTTTGCTTTCTGAAATAGAAAGGGGAGAAATTGTTAAATGTATTGCCGCCATAATAGGTAACTATTAATCTGTATTACATTTAGGCAAAAAGTAGAATTAATAGATTGCTGATATAGAAGATGACCATTTAAATGGATCACCCCTGGCAATAAATAAGCAGTTCACCGACAGAACCATTCGTTTTGACCAGAAGTTTATTGACGATCAACACTGTGTTTATGATGCAGCTTGAACGTTTGTATACTTATATCATGAACGCAGATGTGTCATTATTGAACGATGTAAAGTTTGTTGGTTTTTTTTTTTTTTTTTTTTTTGTAAAATACACAGAGAATCATTTTTATTACGTGGAGGTATGGAACTAGAAATCATCACGCTTTTTACGATAAGCGGATTATACATAAGTTTCGTTAGGTTTCTAGTTTCATACCTCCGTGTATTGAAAAAGATAACCCTCTTCATATCTATTGTAATAATCAATCTCATAGCAAAGATTTTTGTGATTTAACGAAAGATTTTTTTGACTACTTTGTTTAAAAGAATCAATACATTTATTGCGGTTCCTTTTTTAAATATTGGATAAGATGCGTGTAATCAAATGCTTCAGCGTGAATAAGCGAATTCGGCGTGACGTCTTCCGAACTTAAAATGTGATTAACAAAACTGCTCTATCGGAAATAATCAGATAACGATTATATTATTCTTATCTTTCAACTAAAGCCCGTAAAATGTGCCCTACGATTGTCGAGCTTTGATAATGCCTGTTCGCATTTTTTTCTTTGTCTCTTTTCAATACGGTGTGGTACCAAACACAACTATTGTGTGTTTTTTTAAATCAAAAAGCTTGAGAGGTTTCATTGCTTTGAAAAGAATCATAAGATCGCAGGCCTGAATTACGTCGACGTAAAAAACAATGATTTTGACATGAAGTGCATAACACCAGAATTTCATATTACTTGATTAACAATGGTTTGTGGATGATAAAACAAAGCACTGTAATAAGATTGGTATATTTTTCGTTATTTAGATCATCCAAATGTCAAAGATATTAGCAAATGAAAAATGGATACTTTCTTTTTGCTGAGTATACATTTTTAATCAGCCTGTGCATGAAATTTCCAACAAATTCAAATGTGATCTTAGCAAAGACTCTGGCCAGCCTGTGCATCTACACAGTCTGTCCAGGATCTTCACTTTGCGCTTTATAGGAAGATCAGGTCTCAAAGTATCTTTGGACAGACCGACAATCTTTTAATCGCAATATGTGACTGTCTAGACTACTCAGTATTTGCAACTTATACAAATGTCAAACTATTGGAAATATTACGCACTGTCTCAAAACATTTTAACATTTTAGCATAGATTCTCCCCAGATTCGTCAGATTAATTTTCAAAAGCTGTTTCAAAACTTGTCTATGAAATCTAAAACAGGAAGTTAGGAAGATGAAAAATAAATAAGACTTGTAAGAAAGAAAGAAAGAAAGAAAGAAAGAAAGAAAGAAAGAAAGAAAGAAAGAAAGAAAGAAAGAAAGAAAGAAAGAAAGAAAGAAAGAAAGAAAGAAGATGCAATGTAACAAAAATAAGCTCACCTTTTTAAAAGGGTAGATAAAACAATTAAATAAGTCAATATTTCAATATTGTCCCATGTTCCACAACTATAAGGATATCTTCTCTAACTTAAATCATTGTTTGCTTCTAGTTTATAGCTTTCCGATATTATTTTAATATGCAGAACAAATAAAACTGAGAAATATGATTACTGACATTAAAGGAACAGTTTCTTATACAAAGAATAAGTCGTTAAAGGTATTGAAACACATATATTGAATTGTTATTGGTTTCCTTACACAAAAAACTAACCACGAATTTTGTATACGATATTATTTATCACATGTTTAGAATGTGTCAAAAATAAAATCGGAAAATTTTAAAATGAATTTTTCACATGCACAGATTCTATTTATTTGAAACTGCCCTCAAGTCAAAGGTACCATGCACAAGTACGCACGTGTAAAAAATGACTGTCAAAAATATCGATCCGGATGATAATAACATTTAACTTCAACTTTGTAAAGCTGTAGTTACGATTTTATTATCACTCACCGACGATAAATATATATGTATATTTTCATAATATCATTTTCATTATGCACATACGCAGTCCATAATCGATAGGCACGCCCTTGATGCGGAATCAAAAATAAAATAAAGATGAAAAAATAAGAAATATTGAGGGACCATCGCAAAACTATTGTGTTGCTTTTTAACGCAAAGCTATTATTAATATACAAGCACGATACTGTGAAAACTAGGTTTCATTATAGAACATTGTAAAATGAACACTCATCCGATCAAAGCCATTTTTAGCTTTCATCCAACTATAGCAGCCCAAAACACGCGCATATCGTTCAAAACGCTCCGAAATCATTCGAAACATCCAGACGTCGTGCACGGTACTAAAATGTAACGTCAAAATAGCAAATGTCGATTGTGTAGCGTCTTTTTTTTTTTTTTTTTTTTTTTTTCGAAAAAAGTTAACGTAACTATTATAGTGCTCACTCTCTCTACAGCGATAGAATTTCAGAATATATAGTAATCTTTGAGGACAGTTCACTAAAACGTCGGCCGTGCGCATTATCCGTGCAAGCTTACAAGAGTTTGTACTTTCTGTATACTCGGACATAAAACACTTTTAACTCGTTCGGCCAACCTTTTTTGCCACAATTTTAATACGAGATATACGTAGATGCTCAAAGATATTTGTGGTGAAATATTGTTTACTTGGAAAATGTATCTGAAAAAAAAAATGACTTCAAAATACGCTCGATTAAGCCATGCTGTCCCCAAAGGCCCTCTTGCTGTTCATACTTTGCCTTATTTTAATCCGCTGACCTTACGACCATAAATCTGTCATAATTTTGATTAATATACTGATCAGTAATCGAATAGATTATCCGTATTTAAAGATCGATTATTAGATATTTATACTAATGACCATGTATTATTAGTTTAATGACTCTTTGAGTAACCTGTTTACTACCCCTAGATTGATTGAATGAATGCGGTTTCTACATTATTTCAGGCATACCGCGGCGGCTGGAGCACCTAACAATGGATTCCTGGTATTTCTCACATCACATCCTTTCCTAGCCTCCGGCTGTTATCCCGCATAGGTCAACGATTATCAACCCATTGGTGGTAGATAAATAGTCGGAAAAGGACGAGTGCCGTCATCGGGAATGAACCCGGGACCTCTACCAACTGTGCTATGACGGCGGCTGCTAGTCTTAGAAAAAGGGACTTATTTAAACTCTTAATTGTGACCAATCCGCGAAATGGGACCATCTTCGAAGTGCGATAAGTGTCGACTCTGGTCCGTCTTCGCGACCTACGCAGGCTAAAAAGGGTCGAAACATTTCGCGAATATATAATTTACCGATTCAAGAATGAAAATTCTACCTTCCATGTAATTATTCCAGAATTACGCCTTCGGGTTGACCTATGCTGAATCCAACCCCTTTTCCAAACATTCATTTTTACGGTGTTCCCGGATGGTCTATTTTCGCGTGACGAGTCACAATTTTACTTCAATACAGATGCACGATTAAAAAACTTACGCTAATACCGACATCCTTGGAATACGGCTAGAACATGCTTTAAATTAAAAAAAAATTAGAAATTAAAAAACAAAACAACAACAACAAAACACGTGGTATTAGTGATTGGATCGATATGCTTTTCCTTGATTCAAGTCCATCGCAGATTTAAACCTTGTTATTTTGGTTATCAAAAACAGAAAAGAGAGACTTCGAGTACATAAAGCCGTTTACTTATATTGCGGTATATAACTATTGATGCAATTTTGCTTATTATTATGATAGAGTTTCGTTAATCAATCAATGCACCAATGACTATTTTTCAATAAGTCCTTCGGGAACCTACCTTTAATGATGGGCCGAATAAATTTGGATGTTGAACCGAATGTAAGCGGAAAACTTCGCAAATAATACAATCAGGTTTTAATTTTGAGCAACTACAGTTAATAATTTTGTGAAATTGACATAGTCAACGATATTAATATTAATTTGTAATGATATTGAATGAGCGTGAGGAGTGAATGTTGAACGTACGGGAGATAATCCATAATCGCTAATTTTGTCCATCTTGGACGAAGTTAGTAAAGTTTATTACTCCATTTAAACCAATCTACACACTTTCCAATTTATGTTTTTTTACGAACCACTAAGGCGCTTTGAAATCCACACCAGCTAAAATAATTGTGGAATAATTTGATAAATAACAATGAAACGTTGATCGTTTTGTTCGAATTTGAAACGTCTTAAACGAATTTGGGCGATTTGGAATGGTTTGGCCGAATGTTCGCAATAAATGAATGGAGCTCTGTGTGAGCGATTTAGAATGGTTCTAATCGAGAAGAAAGTAAATTTTCAAGATGTAACTTATTGTATTGGAAGCTGGAGGTACGGAGAGAATGTAAAGGTACAGTTAATTACATCGTGAAATTGACATTCATCTCAATCAAAACCAATCTAAATCGCTCATTCAACAATCCATTCATTCATTCCAAACACTCACTCAAACCATTCAAAAACGCTCCAAACTCACTGAAAAACATATAACAACAACTTCGTTTAAAATAAAATAGCTGGGAGAATAGTCGGGATTTCACTTAATTAATTGAATTTGTAAGCGTCTGATTAGATCTTGGTGAAATAGGACGCACTTTATAAAACATATGCACTTTTTTTAAAGGGAGGTAATTAATATCGCTAAATTTGTTCATCCTGAACAAAATTTGCGAAATTGGATTACCTCCCATTTAATTCACACAAAACTCGCTCCACAAGCTCATTTAATTTCATTCCAAAATTATTCCATAATCATTTATCTTGTCAATTTCACGATGTTTTAACTGTATTCCAAGGGCGAGAAATACCATGAACATGTAGCAGCTCCAATCACAGCGTTATGGCTGAAAAACTGTTTAAAGCGGTGTTAACCCAAAATTAAAAAAAAAATAAACTTATTACAATGTATTGGTCGCCATGTATCTATTATAAATCGAACCGATTTTACGTCATTCGCAATTGTCGTTTCCTTGCTTATGATAAGATTTAATCTCCAATGCAATGTTTCATGCATAATTTGATATGTTTGTACAATAATAGAACGGAAACAATGGTCGATACGAAAACGGCTTTTAAAGATTTTGAATTCAGGTCGTAAGGTTAAGTATGATTAATATGCCTTTTAAGTATACTTGTTGAACTTATACTTAAATCCTATATAAGGCGAAGAAAAAATTGTACTTTAAAAGATCGTCATTACAACATTTTGGGTAGCCACCGAAAGGCTTTTTTACTGAATAATAACGTCAAATTCCACGTTTTTGTTAATCAATGAAAGTAAAATATGTAAAATGTTAAGAAAAAAGAGAATCATTGTTATCAAAGCCACACACAGGCGATTGTTTCAAAATACAATTTTGTCCTATATGTTATAGGGCAAAATCGGATTCTGAATCAAATGCCTGTTAAGCCATTATCCCAAATTCGATCAATCATGTACAAAAGGCCTTGTATTGCAAGTGTGTTAAACAAAACATGTGACCAGCTATGGCTGCGTTGGCTTACCAGAATCGAAAGATATGGGGGTTTGTTTTATTTATTATTTCCTTTTTTTAAAAGAGAAGGGTGCTCATCCTAAATAAGCTTAGATACAATCTATGGTTTATGTGTTTGGATATTACTATGCGTTGTTGTTGTTTTCAAACTTTCGCTCCTATTTTTTATTTGTGTGCAAAATATTCGCTGTTTAGGTACTTTGCAAGGGTTGAACGTGTCACATTTATCTCGGTTTGATATAGTTTTTAAAAGATAAATCTTACCCGTTTCAAACAGACAATTAATTAAATCCGGAACGTATACTCTAGTTGACCTTTGCAGGATAAGACTTCTTTTTTTTCATAGTAATCGCAAGGAATGTGTTGTCCGTGGTCAAGAGGTAGAGCGTCTACCTCTTGACCACGAGGTTCCGAGTTCGATATTCTGGAGCGGCTAACCATCTTGGTTCTTTCATTTGCCTACAAAATGGCGTGGGTACTGACAATGAAGCAGAATCGAGATGGATTGATATAAGTTGAAAGAACCAACGTCAATCGATGTATAATAAATAGCTTTAAACCAAGAAGTTCCCAGATGACCCCTTTTCGCGTGAGGGGGTAGATTATAATTGTAGGCGACTTAAATGGCGTATTTACAATTAACAGCATCGTGAAATTGACAAGGTAAATGATTTTGGAATGATTTAGGATTGAAATAGAATGAGTGTGTGGAGCGAGTTTTGAGTGCATTTAATGGTAGGTAATCTATATCGCAAATTTTGTTCAGGGTGAACAAAATTAGCGATATTGATGACCTCCCTTTAATAAAATACGCTAACTAGTTCTCAACATAGCTTCCTATTTCTCCAAGAACCTATGAGACGCTAACAATTAGTTATTTCACTTAGATCTCGATTTTTCTCTATCAAAATTTATTTTGAAAGACGTTGTTGATTCTATATAATTTTCAATGGGTTTGGGCGTTTTTGAATGGTTTGAGTGAGTGTTTGGAATGAGTGAATGCCGAACAACGATTGTGTTTTTGAAGTGCCAAGATTTTCACTGTGCTCGGCCAGCTCAGCATTAACGCAATGGAATCTAAATCCTTGTGTCGTGAGTTTGAACACCGACTCGTTTGTCTCCCGACAATGGGTGTACGATTAGTAGTACGCCTAAGTTGGACGAGCAGCCTGTGGAACCGAAACAATGCTGTGTTGTACTGGTTCGAGAAACGAAAGGAAACTGTGGGTAGATCCACCAGCCGCTGAGATATAACTGCATTATATGTTTAAAGTTGTGTTAAACCCTAAACACGCTAACAAATCAAAGGTTGTCGCATTTTTTTATTCGGCGGATCACAATAATCAGCTTTAAATAAACTGCACATTTTGCATTTAAATGTTTTACCTTTATAATCTTTCGCATAGTTAAACACCAAGACTTTTGACCAGTCTCGCTAATAGGAACTTTCCGGAGGGCGCGAAAAGTATTGTTGGAATGCTGGCACTGTGCAGGCTAACTAGACTCGATTATTGAAAGGTAATTTAATGAAACCTGTATAGTTGAATTCCATAGTAAAAGCTATGTTAAACCACTATTTAACATCATATATCAATCAAATGATTTGGCTATTGCAGTAAAGAAATTTATCTTATAACTATACAAATATCCGTGTAATAACATCCCGTATGATATTTCTTATGATATCACATAGTTATTTTTAGAACAATGAAAAAATGCGGTTATTTTAATAAACTTGCATTTCAGTTCGAAACACCTACAAAAACAAGACAAATAGAGGTTATAAGATGAATATAATACATAGTTAGTGTATTGTATGAAAAAAATATCAAACTCGGTTGTGAGAATTGATAATTGTCTCGGCAGAGCCTCGACAATTTTCGATTCTCCCAACCTCGTTAGATATTTTTTCATATAATACACTAAGTATGTATTAGATATTTCAACATGCATATATGAAATATTATTCAACTAGAGGAGTCATTATAAAATGACTAAAGACTTTATTATTAGAATGGAAAGGCACGCTGTTTCTTGACAAAATAAAGGAAAAATAAAGTTTTGTAAATGTACATAATAAATATAATAAATCCATTACGCACATCTGAAGAATGGTTTTCGTGGCATATTACACACGAAAACCATTCTTCAGATGTGCCTAATGTATTTATTTTATTTATTATGTACGTTCACAAAACAATTTCCCTTTCAAATTACAAAAAATAGCGCACTTAACCGTTTTTAAACAGATTATGCAGGTATTATTAATCAAAGAAGAACTTATTGGAAAAAGGAATTGTGTATAGGCCTATGTATATGGTATATAAACAGAAATATTGCTTATTGCTAACAGTTGGCATTAAGCCTAAACAAGGCCTAAAGCGAATCCAAACATTTTACTGAAAAATGGCCAGTTTCGTACAAGAGCAGGTAGCTCTAGCAGGTAAACGAGCATGGAAGGATACCTTCAAAGTTTGATACGATGACTATTCAGTGTTTATATACAACATAATGTGAATAAGAAAAAAACAACAACACTAGGCGTAAGAAAATGACCCCACGTGTCCATTGCGACCTTAGCCTCTGCTTTATCATTTTTCAGCTATTTGTCCATTTCAACGCGTTGGTTAAAATTCGTGAAAATAAAGGCTGCTTTTGAAGTGTGTGAGTGACATTTGAAACAATTGCCTGTGTACACGGTTGACAGATATTGAGCTGTCTGCGTAGCCACACAGTATCTCGAACAATTTGTTTGATTGTAAACAGTTACTATATATGTCTTATATATAATTGTGACCCGTCACGCGAAAAGGGACCATCTGGTTAGATCGTGAAGTGTCGACTCCAGTCAGACTGCGCGAATTGCGCAGGCTGACTAGGGTCGAAACTGTTCACACTTTACCAATTTTCTGAATCTAGAATAATCCATCTACCTTCCAGTGAAAGAATTTTTCAAATGCGACCTCTGGTTGGACTGTACTAGAACCAATCTCTTTTTCAAATGTTTATTTTACGGAGTTCCCAGATGATCCCTTTTCGCGTGACGGATCACTTATTTATATTAATGGTTCTATAGCTTTATACTGAGTGCGCAGTGAAGCCTCTGCTCAGACTGTGTGGATGCACAGTCTGATCTAAGTCTTCACCATACGCACATGTAGAATTGTTGGAAATGTCACGCCCCCGCCCCCCCCCCCCCCCCTCACACTATGACAAAAGTTGTTTGATTTCGATCGAATCCATAGCAAAATCACTTTGTTGCCAACAACTTAAGATAAATCTGTACTACTTTTACTTTTATTATAACGTTTACATTTCTATTTTAATTCTTTAAGTAAACTTAGATTTTAACCATTTCATTGTTAAGGTATACTTTGACTTACTTGTCATGTTATATATAAATATAGTTAATATATACTTTCTACCGATTAATATTTTGAAGGTCTTCTTATAACAAGAGGGTCATAAATGCACTTTATCGCTCACATGTATATTCGAAGCATGCGAAGAAACTAGTTTTTGTACTATCATAATGTGTTATGACCATATAGATGACCGACTCGTATAGTGGATTTTGGTAGACAAACGATAACATCAAATATTTCGTACGCTGCAGCTTTACTAATACGAACCACAATATTGATACATTATAACATTAAGATATCATACTCCCCTCTCCCCCGCAGCGGCATATTACCGCAAAGTCAAAATGTCCATCAATATAAGAACCCCCTCTCATTCTCATACCAAATATCAGTTCTTGAATCCGGGGTCAATTGATTGAACATCTCTCCATCCCTGGCTCCGCCTTCATCGGCCCTAGGAAATATCGAAGAATCAGCGCCCGTTACCTCATAATATTACACTAGCTATCAAATACGAAAAAAATATCTCAAGGACTTGGGAAGAGAAGTCACGTTAAACGATTTCGAAAACAAAATAAACCCGTTTATACAACTGCCCTATTAAGGGGTCAATCAAAATTTCATGAACAAGCCTTGAAAAGGGTAACACTAGAAACATATATACCAAATTTTATTCAAAGTAGCCCACTGATGTGGAAGGAGAATAAGTCCCACACAGCCAGGCCCATATTTGGGGGAGAGGATGAATCAAAATTTCACGGATAGCTTTTGAGATGGGTCACTTAAAGAACATTTCTGCTAAGTTAGGTTCAAATTGGCCAACTGGTTTAATAGAAGATGTTTAAAGATTTCTAAGTTCAATATACTCCGCCCTGCAACGCCGCTACTTGAAAGTCAATTTATATTTTGCATATCTTGTAAAGAGTAAACTATGGACATTTCTGCCAAGTTAAAGTTGTAATTAGCCCGGTGCTGCCACAATTATATTTTTGGGTCAATGAAAATGTCTCAAACGTATTCTGTGCAGGATCACCCATGAACTTTTCTGTCAAGTTAAGTTGAAATTGAGCTACTAATTTTGGATAATATGTTTAAAGATTGCAAAGCATAATTCCCGCCCTGCCACGCCAATACTTGGGGATCAATCAAAATTTACGAGAACAAGTTTTGTTAAGGGGCACACAAGGAAAATTTCTGCAAAATTGGTTGAAATCGGAAAGTAATTACTTGGGAAATGTTTAGGGAGTTGCTGACGATTTCCGACGCACTGTGCACTTTAAACGACATCTATGGACAAAAAGAGGCCACAAAATCTCATCTTGATCCGCCAGTACCAATCAACCCATACGTCTTACTGGCATTAAATTTCCCGAGTCTTTAGGCCGTACTTCTATTACTTCTGTAACATGTTTTGTTTCCCAAATTGGCCCCTCAATCAGTATATTCGATCTGATATTTGTTAAATGTCACAAGAAAAGTTTCAAATCCGGAAAACACATATTTGAAAAACAGCTTGTAGCCAGCGGAGGTACACCATGGCTACATTTCGAAAACGATTATATTGGACGGTAAGATGGTCCTTCTTGCCTATTCACAATATTTCAATCCAACCCATCGTCATTTGTGAAAAATAATAGTAATAGTTGTAATAATCCGATTTTTGTCAGAGAGGTTGATAGGTAAAAGTTAGTATTTTGTAAGTTACTCGAAAGGTGATGGCCAAAATGAAGATTGATCTTGTTGACACACTGATTGAAAACATAATGCAATACCAACTGGGCTTAGTAGCACCACGTTGGCTTGAGTAATATTTTCTTAGTGTAGATCTTCCCTCACTAGAATAATCGACATTTTAGTTTGCTATAATTATATGTTCAAATTACCTTCCACAAGTAGTACTTTCAACGCTTTGATTTTTTGACAGTGTCGAACTGCCAATACTGGCGTTGATTCTGTTTTCCTTGCTTAAACTTAGTCAACATAATCGCGCAAAATGAAAATGAGAAAATTACATGTATATTTTTGAATAATTTTATCAAAATAAAACAAAGAAACATCAATACTTCAACCGATGATTTCTGTTCCACTCGCGCTGAAAAGAAATAAACGATGTCAGATGCGATTGTTTTAATTCAAGTTTTATTATATAAGACAATGTCTTACATAGCAACCATTATGATATAATCCGTTTATGAAACATTTACCTGTGAAATTGCTCATAAATGTATAAGCTTTATGCGTAAATGAACCTACGTGTGGACAGATAAGAACATCGTGAAATTGACAAGCTGAATGATATTGGAATTATTTTGGAATGAAATTGAATGAGCGAGATGAGTGAGTTTTGAATGAAATTAAAGATAATCCAATGTCACCAATTTTGTTCAAGATATTTGTTACCTCCCTTTTATAAAATACGCATACACGTTCTATAAATAGCCTTCTGTGTCTTCTAGAACTTATCAGAGTTTTCTAGACTGTTCATGTAATCCCAAACTCCTTCTTTTCAACGCATTGTGAAATGCATGTAGTTTGGATTTAATGCCTTTGTAAAAACGATTTGGAAGTTTTGTCTCTTTGGATTCGTTTGTTGTTTTTTTTTTCAGACATTCAAAACGAAGTTTTGGCTACTACATTTTGGTGGTTAAGTTTCTTTTTTAAAAAATATAGTAAAATATTTCATTTTATGAGGACGGAATTCACTTATCTACAGGTCTGGGTGTTACGTTTGTTTGGTTAAAGATGTGTGTACCCAGATGTGTAGCAAGTGTTGCAGACTTCAAAATAATTATCTCAGGTCGTAGAAAGAATATGCAACAAAAAGCCTCTCAATCATTTCATTTAACCATTATAAGTTTTCGAAAAGTCAGCATATTCAAGCAAGGGGGAAAATAGAGACTAGAGACAAAAAATTGATGACTGAGAACGGGATAATTAAAAATAAAAAGCGTTTCAAAATTTAATTTTATCTAAATTCGAGGCTGTGCATTACATTTTCGACATTTTTTAATTTGCGCCAAGCAAATACTTAGGACAGCCTGTGCATCCGCACAGTCTGTCCAGAGTCTTCAGTTTGCGCTTTCTAGATAGATAGGGTCGAACAGAATCTTTAGACAGACATTTTATCTTCTAATTGTTACTATGTGACTGTCTAGGTTCAATGTTAGTAATTCACGCACATGTCAAATTGTTAGAATTATCGCGCACAGGTTCATTTAATATTCAAGTATGGTTGTTCGTCTAAGAATAATGTCATAGAAATTTTATCAAGTTAGTGGGAACGACGATCTGCTTCAGATATACCTTCCTTGAGATTTTCGTCTTGTTGAAAAACTGAATATTGTTTTAGGTGCTGTGATTTAAACCGAGAGTCGGTAGTGTCCACCAAGAACGCTTGGGAAAAAGTGTCCGCCGAGAACACAACAAAAAATAAATAAAAGTACAAATATATAAACCGACCTTTTTTCACAGACAAAGTAGTGTTCTTCCTCACATGGCAGATCTGCCCATTGGAAATTCCACTGGGCATACAAGGCCACGCAGTCTTCTATTTCCCCTAGTCCAACACTATTTGGCTCCCCGGGATACCAATCGGCGAAGGTTACAGGTTTCTCGATACCGTACCATATGTAAGACCCCTCGAGTATTTCGTCAGACGCTCCGATCCAGACGTTAGGTTCATCGTCGTCTATAAATGACCAAACAGGTAAACAGCGTTGAACTGTTTGATTCAGTGTAGGGTCAAGTTACATGTACAACTGAATGCCTCATTTTGGGGATTTTTATAGAGAGTTGAGCCATGAGCGAAGGAACTGTTTGTCTTTTTTAAAGATGAAATATTTATCAATTGCTTTATCATTCATACGCCAAAAACTAATTGAGAAAAACATATCGTGAGATTTTTCTTAAGCAGCCACATATCATAAACTATCATTTTTTCCGTTTCCACAGAAAAGTTTATATTATAAGGAAACCTGACCCGCCATGCTAACCGTGACCTTCTGCAAACATCGTAAAATAAACATTTGATGCAAGATATTTTGCTGAAAATAGAAAGTAATAAGGTAATGAGATTATCAGAACCTAAAGAATAGCCTTGCATGGTCTGGTCGTGCCTGTGTTTAGGATAAATACAAACGAGAAATGTTTAGCAAAGACCTTCCGATCTATTGGTAACTTGCTTGAAAGGCTTAAAAACATTTTAACCGTTCGCGAATGTTCTGTGATCCTGAACGCGAATAAAGTTTAAAAGACTCCTATTTTTCCACGACATAAGTCTAGAATCTTTACTTACCATATCCCCATGTTGTTACGTTTCTCACCATAGACTTAACAAACTCGGATTCCATTTGGTTCTCGATGTACACTAGATGGGCTTGATGGGTTGAACACAAGGTCTGGGGGCACATGAAACGTTTTGTAATAATGAAAACACAAGAATCAAAGAAAAAATATTGTACACGGTTATTGCTGTAAGTATATATTTATATATATTATATATACTTATTATTTCTTAACTTAAAAAATGATATATAAATAAATATTATATGTACATGTATATACTTTATATATTTTAATTTAATAAAATGATAAGTTTCATTTTAAAATCAGTTAGGTTCATAATCGGGGAAATTGATTTTTTTCAGTAAAGATTAGTAAAGTAAGAGACCAATTCATATCTAGAAATTATACCAAAGAATTAGATCTATAGATCCAAGTCAACATGTCGATGGGTCAGTGCAACATTATTGTAAGTGCCTATATATTTATAGGTACATACAATAGTGTTGCATTGATCCTTCGATGTGCAAAGTGTTCAGTTCGGTCATTGTCGACGTTGCAAAAAGTCCAAGATTGACCTTTTTGCTTGCCATTATTAAAAATGTCGCACATCTATGTAAATGTCTCACCAGAGATTCCACCCAATCGTATTCATTATGATAATGGACATAATAACATGAACCCTTATATTGAGTCCACCCTGGGGCACAGCCGGATTGGGCTTGGGTTCCTGAAAGTCAACATATAATGAATATATATACATAAGAATTATGTAAAGAGACTTTGAATCATTCTTTTATTTAACTTATAATGAACCGCATCCAAGTTCTTTTCTTCACATTTTAGAATATTTCAGAAGTTTCAAATCTATTATTTTTGATAAAGTAATATGTCCAAGATATAATTGTCATGGCAGTGGTTTGAAAAAAAAAACAAACAAACATTTTTTTCCAATACATGCCTCAACCTTCAAATATTATTGCACAACTTAGGTTATGACAAAATCCAAAAAGAACAAAGTGTTTGCCCGTATGTTGGGTTAATCAATTTAGTGACACATACAGGATAATCAACTGGTTATGTCATATATGAAAAATATTTTTCGGGAATGCGTTATTTGGCGTTTAAAACGAGTCTGAAGGACGAGTTTTTTAACAGCCTAATAACGTATTCGAGTGAAATATTTTTCATATCAGACATAACCTGTTGGTTATCCCCTATTTTTTCCATTCTCTTCAACCGTTTTTTTTTTTTTTTAAATTCCTAAAATTTATTTATTTTGTCATTTTCTATCGTCCTCGGTCCTTGCGAATTTCGCGGATTGATTTTCTTTTCAAAAATTTCTAGTCGCCATCTTAGATTACCCTGTAAAAATTCGAAGAATAATAAATATCATAGGCTTTGAAGCAAGAAATCCATTCTTTTGACGTTAAACTATTTTAAGACGAAGAACGAAAACAATTTGGGTGAATCTCAGGCTGTTTTTGATTTTAGGAACGACAACTTCGTCAACGATGTAAACATCGGAACTCCGGGATTCTGTTGTTGAACAATTTTAAGGATGTTCCCTCGTTCGTATTATTGTTTATGATAGTTTCGTTAAGTTTCTGTTTTCCTAGTTGATCTTGATTATATTTTTTGTTGATAATCTGTGATTAAGAAGCTTGGATCTGGAGAGAGGGTTGTCAATAAACAACCTTTCTGTAGCCAAATATTTTCATTTTGGCTTGGGATTTTTCATAAAAATTGCATAATTATGAAAAAAAAATCCCAATTTGTAAGTTTGTACCCCTATATTCTGAACCTATGATTGGGTTTCAATGTATTATTATCTCAGAAGTCTGAGAAGGCGCCAAATGGGTACCCGCGCCAAACTGCTTGAAAAGAAAGTGATTCCTCCAGTAAGACTGAAAAGTGTTATCGTCACTAGTGAGGATATCAAAATTTATCACACTGTAAAATCCCAAGATTTCACTGCCAGGAATGTAATAATAAATCTTCAACACGGTTTGGAAAAAATGCCTGCCGCATTAAATGCTGCATCTTGATATTTTTGCTTGTGCCTTTTTCTGAAGAGATGTTCCTGGTAGAATGAAACATTCTGTAAAGTTTTTGTAAGCATACTCTCACCGGCGCCTACATTTGAAAGCGCACATTATCAAATTTTACAATTAATACCACTTTGTTGGAACACTTTCTTTGGCAAAACAATCAGTATACATCCTACCAAACAACAAATGAGCATGTGCGTACATTCGTGTAAGTTTGACATGGATACCAGCCTGTAGCCTACATCCACACATTCTGATAAGGATCCGTGACTAAGCACTCAATAGATAGCTAATTAAATCATAATTCTTCTTTCCCATCAGATAATGTTTTTTATATGCTGTATAGCTTTCCAGGCGACTAAATGTCCGTCCATCACACAAAGATAAAAATGCTAGAAGTCAAAAGGCTGACTCAATTAGATAGAAGATAATTCTTAGTTTCAGTGTCATTTTCTTTCATTGGATGAACAACAAAAGCTATATTTTCCCAATGCCGTAGCCAAGAGTGAAAATATAGCTTTTATGTTTGATGAAATTAAAAATTTGTCGATCTTACACGAAAAATAAACGGTTAATCTATTTCCAAAATGCAAAACAACGGGACGAAATGTGAAATATATGAGACAAATTTTCTCATAGCAGGTCATTTTGCACGTGATTACCAGAAAACGTCATCATGGCGTCATTAAGATTTTGTTATTTGGCTCCGCCCAGATAACGTCAAATTGGGTGAAATAAACGAAAGCAAGTATATTGTGTGTGAGAGATTTTGGTGAGATTATCAAGTGATAATCGTGGGTTTATCAAGTGATAATCTATCGTTATTTCTCAATAATCCATTGGAAGCATTAAGGTAGTGGACTCGTAATAGTTTTGCGACGCTCTGGAAGTAATGAACTTTAACAGTGTTAACCGAGGTTTCCTAATGACTTCATTAAAAAAAGCTCGGTTAACATTGTGCAAGACCATGAGTTCCGAAATGTTGCGGAACTATTACGGGTCCACTACCTTAAGGAAAAAAAGGTCTTACCTTGAAAGCTGAAACCAGCAACAAGAATGGTAAATATCAAAGTGAGCATCGTGAAATATAAACAGAAAACGTTCTTTTAGAAATATATAATCAAATAATGATTCTTATCTTATCAATAAAAAGGGCAGAAATTGTGCCTCTTTCGGACTCTTATTAGATGTTTAAAAAGCCAAAATTTTAACCTACTTAGTACTACCCTGCGATCAGAGTGACAAAACGCTGAAAACTGTTTGCCAATTATGATCCCCTTTGAAGGTGCGCATGCGTGTAAAGAGGGCTGATATAAGTTGCAAACAGTTTGCATCGTTTTTCAATTACTTGGGCCGTTGGCAAAATTTGTATGCAGTTTCGTTGTTATAGGTTAATAAGCATTTGAATCGGGGCACGGAAATGTTGTTCAAACAAAAGGCTATTCTGGCCATAACCATAAAATGTTTCAAACTGTCTTCAACTTTTTCTAAAGTTAATTTTAAAACCCTCTTAGAGATTTACATCAGATAGTTTTGAGAGTCTTTGCTACTTATTTGTGAGCCCCAGACTCGCAAAACCTGCTTCCGTTTAAACCCTGTCGGAATTTCGTATGTTTGAAATCTCTAAGACCCAGTCTGTTCCTCAACTTCTGGGGCCCGTTTAACGAAATATCTTACGATCATTTTTTGCGTAAGTCAAAAATTAAGGTTGCTTCTATAGCAGTAACTAAATATGGAATTCTGCCATGCATCATCTCATTGGATTCGTCTTTTAAAGATGATTTCAATGAGATAATGCATGTCAGAATCTAACGATGAATGAAAACACCATTTGTGATTTTGACTTACGATTATTATTTTCGCAAGAAGTAATGTAAAAAGGGCCCCTAGCCTGATAAAAATCCTTCAATTCGTATGTTCAAACTCTCTTGGACTCAGTCAGATCCATAACTTCTCCTGGCCTTGTTATCCTCGTGTTAAAAATCCTGGACAATTATGTGAAATTGTGGACAATTATCACATCTCTTTTGCATACACCAAAATATTTTAGATTTTTAAGTAACCGACTTTTTCACCCAGTACAACTATTTCCTTAAGTATAGGAAATACACCAAACTAAATTTTCTGGCAATTTTTTAAGGTTTAGCGTAAATTTGGATCTTTGTGAGCTTAACAGATACTTGTATTTACAACTTAAACGCTCATCTTATTATTTAATGACCTTGCTGAAAAACTGTCCGAAAAAGCCTAAAATTGTGGTTTATGTCTATTATTCAACATTTCGCGTTTACTATTTATAAACCGTAGGTAAGCCCGAAGTTGTTTTTCTTAGCCAGGAAAAGTTCTATTTATCACGGCAGGAAATCTCGCGACACATTTTTTTCAATATTTTTCAATAATTCTATTAATACTTAACCGATTTGAAAAAAAAAAAGTTCCAAGCAGGAAGGACAGAAAATTTTTCGATCTTATTTCAAGCCTATTTATAAAAAAAGTTATTGACAACCAAGTAAACTTTTACTTTGTTGTCAATAATTTTTCTCATCAGTAGGTTTTTAAAAGATTTGCCACGTGCAGCACTTTCCCGATATGTTCCCACCTTCCCTGCTTCAAACCGAATCATAAAATTGGTCACGTGTTAACAGAATAATTGACGGTTTTCTAAAATTGCCGTTTCGCGAGATTCTGCATCGCGTTTATTGCCATGATATTTTTACAGACACAGCTGTAAGAATGGCGGTAGACAAGCTTGGCCAGTGAAATGATGGTGCTATCTACAATTTTAGAAAAAACGAGAGAGAGAGGGAGAGAGAGAGACAGAGACAGAGAGAGAGAGAGAGAGAGAGAGAGAGAGAGAGAGAGAGAGAGAGAGAGAGAGAGAGAGAGAGAGAGAGAGAGATGACATTCTAAAACTTATTACTCATCTGAATCCTATGTTGCAGGTACTCATTGGAATCGTCTTGACGGGACGATTCCAATGAGTACCAAAACTTTTGATTTGAATCGCGAATTAAAGGATTTATTTTGAAAACGTTATCAACTCGTCCATATGGAGCTTTGAAGAACAGATACGACATGGAGACAAGGTGAGCATTTTCATGTTTTTGTTTTTTTTTTCTAACTAAATTGTTTACATTTTTCTAGATAGATATATCACGAATGAAAATAATCAAATAATTTAATAGGAACATGTAGAGTAAAAACGCTTTCTTAAAACGTCTAAAATTCAATTATTCCGATGATAAGTGATAACTCCCTTTTTTTCAGGCTACATATCGGTATTCTGTCACCAGAGCCAAAGAGGAGGGGAGCATATTCTTCTTTTCTGTACGCATTAAATCGCCATTTACCCAGGTAAGATACCACATTTATTTTTTACTAGTAGCATTATAATTGTAAATAAGGAAAATTCCTTTACGCGTGCTAGAAATATGTTGGTTTTTTTTCGTTACATGGAAATGCTATTCATGAGCCTTGCGGGGTAGTTCCTGGGAATGTGTACAGTAAACAACGTCGTGTAATTAACGAATAGTCGTCACTCTGCCTTTGGTTATTTATAAATTTGTCCTCAGTGCAGGTAAAAATTTTGTCAAGGGAAATAAGACTTGTGACGGGTATTCGTCACAATGAAATGTAACAATTTGTCTTAATTGCGGGTATCAATTGTGAGAAACAAGACATGTGATGTGCAATCGTCAGTGAAATGTAACAATTTGTCCTCATTGCAGGTACCAGTTGTGTGAAAATAAGACCTGTGGCGAGTATTCGCTACAATGAAACGGTCACAGTTTGTGAAATTATGAGTTGTGGTGAGTATTCGTCACAATGAAATGGTCACAATAATCCATCGTATCCAAGACTGCTCGTTTTATATATTTTCATAATTGCTTTTATCCTGCACATGTGTGTTTCTCTTGGTATGTTTCTTGGTCGTTATATCATACTGCATTAATTAGAATTTAACTTTTTTCGCGATACCTTTAATTTTCTTCCAAATTAAATGTCTTATATGTTCCATTCCAATAATAGTTTTATTAGACTTTTTGAGGTTGCACATTTGTGCAAATCCAGCCTTCCTTCTGTGTTTCAGATTGGAGGGAAATAATCATGTTGAATAAAAGTAAATTTGTTGCAAAGTAGTCTTTCTTGTGATATTAAAACTTATTGGAATGAGTTGAACGATTTTACTTCGATGCATACATGCTAGGTCATACTACGATGTAGTGTGTGTGTGCTTGTGGGGGGGGGGGTATATTGGTTTCACCAGGAAGTGCGCTATTGTTTTGGGGTCACATAGGTCAAAGTCACAGTCAGCCTTTGTTCAATTTTCGTTTCCGGATTCTAAATCGAAAATCTAAGCGACCTAGAATCATGGAACTGTGTGCCAATGCTGCTTATGACCTAGGGAAGTGCCCTTATGCTTTTGGGTCACAAAGGTCAAAGTCAATTTTTTGCTCAATTTTCGTTTCCGGACTCGAAAACCAAGCGACCTAGAATCATGTAACTTCATACAAATACTGCTATGACCTCAATATTTGTTACAAATGCATTCTGCACTAATAGCACTTACATTTTGACGAAGTACTGGTGGGGGTATAAGTCCGTTTTGCGACAGTTCTAGTTTTATTTTGGTATGGACTTAAGGTGCCTACCTGCTTAAATTGGGTCTACTTGAGATATTATTTATAGGAAATACTATCTCCTTTCTTAAATGGCTCCTAGGTGTATAATGGCATTTGTCAGGTTTTTTTCACGACCAGATTGTGGCTTTGGCTCTTTCGATGAGAAAATTGATGCGGTTAAAGTATAAATTACTAATCAATAATATAACCCATTCATTGTTACCTTAATGTCTGTACTAAAAGGGTTGTTCCAGGATACGTTGTGTCGAATCTGATAATGTTTATCCTTCAAATGTGACGCAGAACTTTCTTTAAATATCAGTTCTACTACTCCTTTTGGGAAACATCTGTGCAACATTATTTTGAATTTCATCCGTAGAAGACAAAACATCGACCATAAAAGTGAGATTGAGCTTAGAGGTACCTATTCTAACCGTGGGTACATTCGTATGAAAGTAATCGGAAATGCATTAATAAAAGCGAGCTGGACGGATTAGGACGAATTTTGTCAATGTACGGACTGACGGATGCACTTACACACATATCTATACCATGTCAGACAGGAAAAATGTCTAACAGCATCGTGATTCAATAATACATATCCGATGGTTTTACATACGTTTAGTGGGTATAGAAATAAAGGAAACGACGTTTGGTTGGTATAGAAATAAAGGAATAACAACGTTATTTACGTTAATATGACGTTTTTATTAAACATATTTACGTATAGTACGTGTTTTGTTACTACGTTCACCAGATTTGAGTCAATAAAAATGAGGTAATCAGATTGTAAACAAAAGAAATTGTCAAAAACGATTCAAAACTGAGGTACTTTAGAAGAAAATCAAAAAAGGCTATATACAATAACAGTGTGAGGTTAAGCGTTATATTAGACGATATACTGCTAGCGAACCATGTCATGGGAACAAGAGTCTTAACGAGTTTGATATTGAAGCTATCGAATAAGGAAGGATTACCTTTTTATGCAATCTCTGCTATTTCTTTTTCAAAAGGGCTAAGAATTGCATGTAAATAAGGGAATTTTAGTGGTAATATAAAGACAATTACCAAGATTAATGAGGATTACGATTCAGAGATAGCAAAACCACATTAGTATCTAATACTGGTAGGCGAATAGATCCAAAGGCTGGTAGAAAACAATATTTTTGCGATAAAAAGTTTAAACTATCAAAACCTATGATAACCTTGAACTTTATAAACATTTGTTTTGTATAGAACTTAGAAGACTTATCTAACACTCAAATTCCTATGACGCAGTTTTAGGATGTCCTTGTTCGACATCTTCTTTCAGTAGTTCATTCTGTTAGCTATTTTCAAAATAATTTTTGGAAAAATTAACTTCGAAAAAATCTTTTGGCGAAAAATATTCTGCGGCCAGTTATATATACAACATCGACGGCGGAAATACTTTTCAAAGAGATAAACATGTTTGTGTTACAAATTACTTTTTTACCAGACTAAATTCAATTAGCAAAGAGCACTTGTATTCATATTAATTTTTTGTTTGAAAATCGGGCGAAAATGACACAAGTGCTCCATTATATAATTAACTTGGTGAAAGAAGATGTCGTCAAAGTTTAGGCAGTAATGGTGCTGAATCCTTCATTTCATTGAAAAATACAACTTTTGTGAATCGATTAAATATAGATATAGATTTAGATGCAAATACAATTCAGACATAGAAAATAAGGTAGTTTTTTCCTAAATAAAATATTGAAATTGGTTTGACGATGGAGACTTTCAGAAATTCAGTTTTTACCTTCACGTCGTAGCAGTGCTGAAACGCCGTAGGTACCATTACATTAAGTGTAAGAATTAAGTGGAAACTTAAAAGTTCCGCTACATTTCGGACGAAATGTTCTTTCACAATGTTAACCAAGGTTTCTTTAATGAAAATCATTCGGAAAGCTCGGTTAACACTGTTAAAGTTAATGACTTCGGAAACGTTGTGGATCTATTACGGGTCCGCTACCTTAAAACACGGCAATGATGTAATTTATGACGAAAATATAACGGCAGTATCTTCCGCTTGCCATCTAAACAGTTAGATGCATCATCCGAAAATACAGTAGTCAATCCAGTTTCGTGTTCTTTCTTTAGGGGTTTACTACCTTTAAGTTGAACTACAGATTAACATTCTTAAGGTAGTAGACCCGTAACAGCTCCGCAACATTTCGGGTCCCATGATCTTTCACAATGTTAACCGAGGTTCCCTAATAAAATTCATTAGGAAACCCCGGTTAATACTGTTAAAGTTTCATACTTCTGAAACGTTGAGAAACTTTTACGGGTCCTCTACCTTTCAAAGTTTTTTTGCTAAATAATATAGTAATTATTTTTATCACAATGTGACCTGTTATGCAAAAAGGAATCACCTTGAAAATGCAAAATCAAGCCGAGCATGATCGAAATTCTTCGTTACCCTGAATCCCTAACACCTAACACGAAATTCTTCGTTACCCTGAATCCCTAACACCAAATATATCAAACTAAAAGTTCGTATTTTTTTCTTTTTGAAATACTAAAATGCATTGACGTCGAGTTTACCAGTATCTAAAATAATAGACATTACTTCGTGCTAAACTGAGTTTTCACAGACTTTTTACTTGAGATAAAAGGTGCGTTTAACTTCAAATGAAATATGAAAAAAAGATTTTTTTTCAAGTACAGGCCAATCCTTTGTCACATTTTAAAATCCTTATTAAGGAAGGGACACTTTACGTACAACCAAAATAATCCCATTTCGCGTGACGGGTCACATTCGTGTTAAAAATTCAATGAAGTGTTCAAAGATAGAAAAATATTATTCCTTGTATTGGAGATTCTTTTCAGGTCTGTAAGAAAACGAGAATCAAACCTTATCTCATTTTTTTTCACTAAATTTATGGGGGACAAGTTTTTGCTTTTTAAATAAAACCTCCTTGATATAACCGTTATTAATCCTCCGCCCTGCCGAGTCAAAAATCATGGATTATGCGTATTCAATGCATATTTTGCCTTTTAAGTTTTTGACAGACAGTTACATCTAAATCATTACTTTTCATTTGCCAATTATTATACCATATTGCGCAGATCTTGTGGATACCACTGTTATATCTTAAGCGTCCAAGGAAGATGAAATACGAATAATAAAGACGCATGAATATCGAGAATTGACTGTAGAAAACCCCAAAAGAATAAAAGAAGATGATATAATAGTAAAGCTTCTGAAAAAATCCCCATGACTTGAAAAATTCGACTTATCCTAAAGAAAGTATTTTTTCCGAAAGAAATTCTGAAGTATCAATAAACTTACTGAAGTATCAATAAACTTACTATCTGTTTAATGATATCCCTGACTTATGATTGGCCAAACAAGACATCCAACTTCACCAATCAAAGGCCGGGTTCGTACTATAATTATTCTCTAAGTGTGCAATGAAAATGGTAACAATATGACGATTTTTGGAACACTGATGCCCTACACTTTGGAATATGCATTCCCAAAAAAATGATAAGGATAATACTTACTTTGTAAAAAGACCTTGGACTTGTCGTAAGCAAATGCCTTACAAAGTTTCTTGGATCCTTGTTTCTTTCAAATTTTAGTCAAAACCACAGAAAAAGTGGAAAGCGGACTAAATGGCTAACAGACAAAGAGACACTTGTAAAACTGTATGTACCCGAATTTAGCAATGGGGGGCATAAAAATTAAAGAAGTCTGTGTACATATATATTTACAATAATGAAACACCCGTAATATTGCTAGTAAGATACTATTTTATCCAATCTTACTGAAGTGGCCACCTATCTGAGCTGAAGAATCAGCTGGTAATTTTTAGATCTTGAGGTAGGGGACCCGTAATAGTTCGGCAACGTTTCGGAAGTAACGAAAATTGACAGAGGTTTCCTAATGAAAATCATTAGGAAACCTCTGTCAATATTGTGAAAGATCACAAGCTCAAAAATGTTGTAGAACTATTACGGTTCCACTACCATAAAACTTCAAATATACTGACATATGCCTTAATTCTTAATTCATTCAAATTTGGTAGAGACAATTCAAAGGAGTACTTGTAACATAATGCGTTGATTATAGACACATTTTAGAATGGTGTCTTTTCCCGTAAGCCAACCCCCCCAAAATGTTTATGTTCTCATTATTTTCAACTTTAACACCATCATTCAAAATATACGCCTAAATAAAAAGTAATTAAATTCATGCGATATTCTGACATCTAGAGGAAATCCCATATTCAACTGATCTTTATTGATATTTGTTTCGTTTGAGTCCATTTTTCAAGAAAAAAAAACAATGATAGGCAGTCACTTCATGTAAGATTGAATGCATCATTTCAAAGTATTATCAGTGAAAATGACATTCTGCAAATTCTAAATTAAACACAATTTGTTAAAGAATTATCCATTTCCGTCTTTCTAATACATCATTAAGCACGTCGATGTGTAACGGTATGACAAAAATCAGTAGTTGCCAATAGGTTTTGCAACCGCAGTATCGACTTTTATTAACCAGGGAATCCAAGCTTTGCGTTAGATCTCATTTTTATCCCATACATGATACATTTCTCTAAAAGTCCTTAAATTAATCTTGTAAACTTATATTTGAAACACATAAACAAATGATATGACAGATCATTTGACATAAAGGTCTGTCGATACACATTTATAGTGTTTATTATTAGCTCATTTTTTTGAATATTGAATCTACAATCATTAAAGAACCTTTCTTAAGCATCGACACAGAATATTTTCATACAAAGTGTTCTAACATCGTTGCGTAGGTAAAATAAGGTACAGAGTTGCAAATAGATGATGGGATTGTAATTTTGAATAAAGTTAAAGAAAGAGTGCGTAAAAAGTGTCTTGTATTTAAATGTATCATTTTTCTGGCAAAAACCCAAGTCACAGGTACTGATTTATATTGTCTCGTCGAGACAATATAAATGAGTACCAAAAGCGTAGGATTTCGTTAAGAAATAAGAATTTAAGAATGGTGTTACTTCTCTTTCCTAAGCCCCTGTTCACGCATGATATTTCATGTTGAGCTTTGAAATCTTCTACAAAGACTATCTTCTAAATAGTTTTTAGCTCGAATGGCATACTCAAAACTTTCACCTATTTGGTGGCTTTAAGAGACATTGACCTGTGTAAATATAGACGCTTAGTCGCTTACAAAATTGTTTCGATACACCCATGATTTGCAACTCAGTGGTATATCAACTTAAAACAGTATCAAACAAAACAGGCTAAACCTTCTTAACTTGCTAAACATAATAAACAACTTAAAAGCCAAAACTACCGAATCATGCTTACTTAGATAAAATTGTGACGTATTTTCAACGTATGATTTAAAAGTAAATGATAAAACCTCATTTAAAGTAGAATAAATTACAAGATATTTAAACATACTTTAAAGAACAAACCGTAATGTGTTCCCCATAATAACATATGAGCCTGTGTGTGAGATTTCCAACAAATTCAATGTGCACAAAGTAAAGACTCTGACCAGCCTGTGCATCTGCACAGTCTGACCAGAGTCTTTACTATGCGTTTTGTAGATAGATAAGGCCTCAAATTATTTGTAGACCATCAGGTATTTCTATATTTACAGTAAGAAGCTGTCTACTCTGCTCAATGTTTGCCCCTCACACACATGCAAAATTGTTGGAAATGTCAAGCACAGGCTCATATTTCAGTAAAATTTTCCAAAGATATGTGGAGGGCGTAGAACATCACCATTGACAGTGCCTTATTCATCTAGGCTTTTACCACTGTAGTTTTGCTAAACCATTGATAAATGTCGATGAACGCAATTTCATGCTCAATTTCCTTTTTTCATATATGGTTCGAACAATTGTAAATATTTAAATCTATCTGTATCTTTTATCTTAACATGTATAATAGATTAAAATTACGAACAATTAGATGTATGTATTCAAGCACTTATAGGTGTTATTGCGTATTAATTAAGCTTTTCACAAAACCAACAAATTCAGTTCAACACAATGCCAAATATCGCTTGTTCAGCATAAGTAAATCTATGATACAGAATCAGTGAAAAATGTTGAAATCCGTAGCACTTCACATGCTTTCTAAAAAAAAATATAGTGGAGTCAACACAAGACTTTAGTCGATATATTTTATACACACTAAAGTATAGCAATGACACCCCTGGTTCGACAAAACAAACCATTTAGATAAAAGGCGACTCAAAATAAAAGTAAAACAGCACTTTCGAGATTACATGGGCATGTAGCACTAAAATATCTAAAACATAAGAAGTTCAACTTCAACCAAGATAACAAATGGATTATTTTACATTCCAACTTTGGGGCCTATTCTCCTTGAAATTCAGGAATTTGCTAGTACCCATTTCTACGTTTGTGTTTGCT
Source organism: Fragum whitleyi (assembly GCA_948146395.1). Classification (NCBI taxonomy): domain Eukaryota; kingdom Metazoa; phylum Mollusca; class Bivalvia; order Cardiida; family Cardiidae; genus Fragum; species Fragum whitleyi. The sequence goes on from OX411559.1 coordinate 20,373,106, forward strand.
GGAACAATTTTCTCCGTTATTTTCCATATATTTTCTTGATAAAAGACAACCAACTTGTTTACTATTATGCAAGAATTTTCTGAAATCCTTTAACCAATTTCTCTGTATTTTTTGGACAATTTAATTGATTACGAGGGTAATCAATATGCGACAAAAAATGCAACTTAATTGCTTTAGGAAAAACTTTGTCTTTAAAGAAAATCAAATAGATAAACCTAAAAAAGTATTGACAAAATTTAGCGAAAACCGTTAATTTGCCAGAAAAGTTTACTTGAAATTTCATATGTATATTTCATTCAATATGGTGAATTTTTCAATATAAATTACGTTCCTTCAAAACACTACTTGTTGATAGCTAAAACAAACGAAAGTTCTTATTTATCAATAGCTGTTGGATATCATTAGACCAATTCAACAAAATTCGTCCACAGCCTTTGCATTTCCAACTAGAAAGCCATGAATGGCTTGAGTCGCTCCACAGGCTTGAAATTCTTGTAAAACAAATAAATGTTTTGACTAGATTTTTAGATATTTGGGGCTCTACTGATATTGAAAATGATTTTCAAAGTTTCAACTATATAACAAAAAGAGAAATGACCTCTGCTATTAAAAGACGTATTTTTCATCAAATCAAAATAATTTTTGGCTGCATGATAATGGGTCACCCAAAGATCATACGTAAAATGTTTGATTAATATCCATCAGTTACATTCTGAGAAAATGTTTTTCATAGTTTCCACTATTTAACAAATTGATAATTGACCTCCACCCATAAAATGAATATTTTTCATCCAATCAAAATAATTCTTGGTACACTGATTAAGGGTCACTCAAGGATCCAGTGAAGTTTAGTTGATATCCAAAAATCACATTCTGAGAAAATGATTTTCAAATTTTCCAATATATAACACATAGAGAAATGACCTCTGCCCATAAAATGCATATTTTCAATCCAATCAAAATAATTTTTTGTACACTGATAAAGGGTCACTCAAGGATTAATCCAGTGAAATTTGATTGATATCCATTCGTTACATTCTGAGAAAATGATTTTCAAAGTTTCCACTATATAACATGTAGAGAAATGACCTCTGCCCATAAAATGCATATTTTTCATCCAATCAAAATAATTTTTTGTAGACTGATAAAGGGTCACTAAAGGATCATTCCTGTGAAATTTGGTTGATATCCATCAGTTACATTCTGAGAAAATGATTTTCAAAGTTTCCACTATATAACATATAGAGAAATGACCTCTGCCCATAAAATGCATATTTACCATCCGATCACAACGATTTTTTGTAGACTGATAAAGGGTCACCCCAGGATCATTCATGCAAAATTTGATTGGTATCCATTGATTAGAATCTGAGAAAACTCACTTTTTACCATATTTGGAAATTAGCCACGCCCATTAAATCCATATTTTTCATTGGATCAAAATTTCTTGAACAACTTTGAAAGAGGGTCACCCAAGGATCATTCCTGTGAAGTTTGGTTGAAATCCATCCAGTAGTTTCTGAGGAGAAGATTTTTAAAGAAAAGTTTACGACCGGACGGACGCACGCACGCACGCACGGACGGACGGACGCACGACGGACACAACGCCATGACAATAGCCCCAGTGGCTTTCAGCCAGTGGAGCTAAAAACGTCTCAAGGTTTCTACAATGGGTTGTTAGTAAAATGCACTTGCAAGTGCCTTTATATTCATGGACACTTTCAACAACATTCCGCTGACCATTTCACGGTGTCAAAGCTGAAACCATTTGAACGTACGTACGTTCATGAGACACAAATATAACTCAAATATATTAATAAGACATTTTTGAGTTGTGCACATATAAAACTATACGCAGGCATATGCGTATTACGAATGCACCAATAATTTATAAGTGCACGAGCATAAAGCTTTAAGAATAATTGCCTAATAGGTTTTGTGCATGCAGCCTTCGGTTCACCAGAAAAATTCAGGTCATATTATAAATAGAATAGCAAACTTGTGTCCATAAAATATCGAATTAATCAAATTCAATTTAAAACAGATAAAATCCTGGCACAGCCTCTTTTTAGACGACTTGTTCAATAAATTCGGGAACTTCATGACCACTTATTCAATATCTTCTATTCATATTTAGTAATATCATCCATTATGTACTGATCTTATCATACACTTGTAAACTTATTTTAGTAAAATAAGTCTTGAACTTTCGATTATTTTAGTCTATCAAACAGATTTACAAAGATGAAACCCTATCCATGTGATGTAGTTCTTCTAAGAATACAGAACATTTAAAATGTATATATAAAAAGACATAAGATAGCACATATAATATAAAACATAAACAAAGATATAAAAAGAGAGCTTAAAGCTACTAAGTTAACAGTGTCGTAATCAAATTCGCCAAGAATTCACCGATTTTTGTTTGTCTTATTTTGCACCAAACATTACATGTTTACATACCACAAGAACATTGTGATTATTTCGAGGTTTCTACAAAAGATTGTTGTAAGCTCTCATAACATTTATTGGTTCCTACAACAATGTTCCCTTGACTCCTCGATTAATGGAATAGAGAAACAAGGCAAAACCTTCCAATACATAATGAGATACATAGACCAATTTAATTAAAAAATCTAACCCATATTTTTGAAATTCCTGCTATTTTTTCAATTATCTAGATTTTTTAAAGAAAATTATAAGGACTCTATAAGGATGTGAAAAGTGTAATTACCGTAAAAATTCTAATAGAGTTCCATGCCCTAATAAAACCTATTCCCCTTTTCGGAGGTTGAAATCGAACATTTTTTATATGATTTTGAAAACTCTTGAAAGCTCTAATAAAGGCCCATACCCACGAAATCAAGGTCACTAAAATTCATCAGAAGATTTGCATAACCTTTGCCCCATTCAAATTTTAATATTTTGCATGGATTATGTTTATTTTTGGCCATGTTTTCACAGTCTTTACAAATACCCATGGCTCAGCTCATAACAGGTGTAACTGCCTATTTGTTTATAGGTAGTTCCAACTGTTTTGCACTATGCCATCGTTATATTGCAAAACCTCGGAAAAGCCCATCCATTTCTTATGGAAATGTGCCAATTCTAAAAGAACCCCGGTATACTTTTACAGCTTTTTCGATATTTTATTTTCCAAAAATAGAGTACATAGTCCGATCTGTACCTCACGTTGGCTGGTTAGCGCAACATAGAAGTAAAATATTACATTGCATATCTATTCCATCCATTTCACTTTTTATCTTCCAGAACAATCCACCCCAAAAATATACAAGTTTGTTCACCTAAAATTACATGTACAATGTTATCCCACTATGGACAACAGAATTTTTCTTAATAAAATAATATCTCCTATATCACATCACTATAAGAGTAAAATATTAAATGATGGCACATAAAAAGCTTACTTGGCTATCATGAATATAATTTAGTTTTCATATTTTGAGAAAAAATCAGGTTATTTCGAACTTATTCTTTTGGTTTTCAATAGTTATCTTCATCCAAAATTTTGGCTGAAAATTTAAAATCCATTGCATATTATACATTGATGGTCAGAATAAAGCAGTTTAGAAAGTCTATTTAAATTTTACATAAATTTTGTCTTTTTTACAAAATGCATCAAATCTAAAGTGAAATGAAAAAGCTCAAGATATGAAAACAAAATTAAGTCATCAGGGCTAAGGACCGCATATCCTTACCTTGAAAGAAGGACCAGAGCATTTCAAATAGATTAATGAATAACATTTTTTCAAAAGATGTATCTTTATTTTTAATAAAAAATTTAAACATAAATGAGAAGACAGCTTGAAGATATAGAACATGTAATAGTTCTGCAACCTTTCGGAACTCGTGATCTTTCATTGGGAAACCTTGGTCAACATTGTGAAAGATCATGACTTCTGAAATGTAGCGGTTCTATCACGTATCCACTACCTTAAAGGCAATATTGCATCCACTTAGAATGTAAGCCATCATTGGTATGACAAGATGAGCTTTATATGGTTTGTTACCTATTTTTAACTTTTCAAGAAGCGAATGATGGTGGCCATTTAAAGACTCTAGTCCGTCTCTATCAAACACCTATCAACCTAGTTTTAATGTTTCTACATCTTCAAATAGCATTCTATACGATTAATTGCTCAAGTATAACCTTTCTCCTATATCTAATTAACTTTTCACCTTATAATTTAAAAAGAATAAATCACCAATAGATTATTCAAACTTTCAAGCAAGTCCTAGCTGTATGAATGAGTTAGATGAATTGAGAAAGAATTAAAAACAAGGTGTTAACACATTCATAACAAAAGTTCAAGGCATCACTTCTTTTCCTCCTTTTCATTTCGAAGTATAAACAAACTTTCTGCCTTGCTATGTAAAAGTTTTTAAAAAAAATGTGGGTATTTTTTGGAAAAAAACACACACAACAAAATGCATTATTTCCTGAATTGTTCAAAAGGAGTTGAAAATAAAATTAAACTTTTTTTTTGCGGAAAAAATATCATGAGCTATAATAGATTTGCAAACAAAATTGTCAAATTGATACTCCACAACAAATCTCCGATGTATTTCTTGATGCATTTTACATGTACAATTTCAAAAATATAAGTGTTAACATATTACGGAAAAATATATAACTCACTGAGAATACAATCTTATAAATGCATGTTGAAACACTATTGCTGAATGAAATTCAACTTTTTGTAGAGTTTATATCCTGCGATCAGGTGATTGTCAAACCTGGTTTCAGCTTTCAAAGCTTGGTACATGTACCATGATTTAAACACTACATAAAACTGTTTTCTTTAACACAAATTATACGCTAAAGGGTTTGCTGATTTGATCATCAAAGACAGACAGCAGTAAAACACGATGTTTCCGAATTACTCATCCAGAGGGTGTAGTTCTTCTCCTTTTTCCTGATTATTTTTTTTTCCTGAAGTATTGGTAAATGACGTTATCAAGTACCCAAAATATAAGTAATTGAAAAATGTTCATATCAATTGAATATCATGCTTTTTTCTTCCAAAAATAATATACATTAGCTGTATTGAGATTAATAGAAGTTCTTTATTTGTATTCTACAGTTGAATAATTTATTTTTTGCTGACCCGTTTTTTTCACGCTAAGAAGAATGTTTACAAACTATTCCAAATACTCCCACATGTATATTCTTTACAAATGTAATTCTAGTAACAGTGATTTTGATACATGCTTAAATCATAATATTTTCCTTCTCTTTTAGATCAAAACTTGAAATGACAAAGCCTCCATAAGGTTAGCTTTGTTATTAATTATTTCATTTTAATACAGTATTATTTTATCCAAATAATTTTGAAATAAAGATTTAAAGAAACACTGGTTAACCAATAATGATGTAGTTTCATTTGCATATTCCAGTATTTCATCAATAGTCCTCGTTTTTCAAACATAACATAGTAGTTGGCTGTGTTATTAACTTTCTGTAAAAATAATCGCAAATTTGGATCATTCGAAATCCACAAGGAATAGAAGTATGGTACATTTGTTTTATAAATAACATGCAAGTCACAATTCAATTGGACACTTTCTGAGAGAACAGCATTTTTTTAGATTTCCAAATCTGAAAACATTGATTTGTACCTTTTTCTTCGAATTAAAGCTTATTTTCAGTGGAATATTAAATGCATATAAACATCTACTGTGCATTTAGATAATTTCTTGAAAATAGCAGACAAATTATTATGTTCTATACCTATATCACACAATATATTATGCACATATTTCATCATATTTAACAAGTCTGAAAAACGACAAAGGGCAATAACTCAAAAAATAGGCCAGGTAGAGTTATGGTTCTTGTGCACTGCACTCCCCCTTGATGACATCTATACACCCATGAAGTTTCATGATCCTAGCTATTATACTTTTACAGATATACTCCGGACAAGATTCAAGTCTGAAAAAAAAACAAAGTGCAATAACTCAAAAAATAGGCCTGGTAGACTTATGGTTATTGTACACTGCACTACCCCTTGGTTAGATCTATACACCCATGCAGTTTCATTTTCCTAGCTATTATACTTGTAGAGATATACTCCGGACAAGATTCAAGTCTGAAAAACAACAAAGGGCAATAACTCAAAAAATAGGCCAGGTAGAGTTATGGTTCTTGTGCACTGCACCTCCCCTTGGTGAGATCTATACACCCATGAAGTTTCATGATTCTAGCTATAATACTTTTACAGATATACTCCGGACAAGATTCAATTCTGAAAAACAACAAAGGGCAATAACTCAAAAAATAGGCCAGGTAGAGTTATGGTTCTTGTGCACTGCACTCCCCCTTGGTGAGATCTATACACCCATGAAGTTTCATGATCCTAGCTTTTATACTTTAAGAGATAAACTCCGGACAATATTCTAGTATGAAAAACAACAAAGGGCAATAACTCAAAAAATAGGCCAGGTAGAGTTATGGTTCTTATGCACTGCACTCCCCCTTGGTGAGATCTATACACCCATGAAGTTTCATGATCCTAGCTATTATACTTTAAGAGATATACTCCGGACAAGATTCTAGTATGAAAAACAACAAAGGGCAATAACTCAAAAAATAGGCCATGTAGAGTTATGGTTCTTGTGCACTGCACTCCCCCTTGGTGAGGTCTATACACCCATGAAGTTTCATGATCCTAGCTATAATACTTTAAGAGATATACTCCGGACAAGATTCAAGTCTGAAAAACAACAAAGGGCAATAACTCAAAAAATAGGCCAGGTAGAGTTATGGTTCTTGTGCACTGCACTCCGCAATGATGAGAAGAATATAATTGCCAAGTTTGAAGTCAATCGGACTTCAAGTGACAGAGTTATGCTCCGGACAAAGAAGTGGACGCCGCCGGACGCCCGGACGCCCGGACAACCGGACGCCGGACGCCACGGGTGATCCCATAATACGTCCCGTCTTCGACGGGCGTATAAAAACCTGTTTTGAATTAAAAAACGAGGATATCTATATAGTGATTGTTCATCGATTTTTTTAAACATGAAACATTGCACCATTTCTAATGTAACTATTTTCAAAATTTTACTCAAAATATATTTGTAATTGTAACAAAATTTAAAATGATCAGAGTATCATGACAGTAAGACTTAAGCCACAAAATTTTAAGCGGTGAAAATATTTTCTCTTATACATTTTAAGCTTAACCTTTTCAAAAAGTCCTATCATGTATTTTTTGTTATTTATTCTTGCTGTCAAGAATAAATATCAACCTGCTTAGTTTTAATATATTATATGTTACCCCATTACTTGATATCTTTAATATGTAATGAATGATTCGTTTTAATCTTTTCTAATACTCCCTACCATGTTTCAAATTCTCTACAAAATGTATCATTCTATTGTTAGTTAGTGTTTAGAAAATGGTGCAATGTGCCCATGGTAACTCTTATAATTCTGCAAATTGAGCAGACATCAACATTAAAAATGATTAATGTGAAGTTTAAATCCATAAAAATAAATACAAAACATTGTAATGACAACCTCCAATTGATCATTAATAATTACAAGTTAAAAATTATGACAAGAAAAAACAGAAAGAAAACAATGAATATATGGCATCTCTTAGACATGAATACAATTGACAATTTACAAAAATCTTTCATCTACAGTTAACATGACATATGTAAACCCTGATTAAGTATTTTACAACATAATTACGCCTTCGTGACATAAAGGCTATTCTAATAAGAAAAAGACAAAGAATAAATGAGCGTCAACACGGCAGATCCATTAAAGAATCAGCCTGTAAGTTCAACATCTTGAACAAAACAAACACGTCTTTCTTATTATGAGGTATATCAATATGTATTCAAACAACTACTCGGTCTATAACAGTCCGACTACCTTCTATATATAATAAATCATTAACTATAGCATTTAACATAATATTAGTTCAGCATTAAAACCATCATTTCCCTTAATAATCTTGTCTCACAGTTAATCCTTTTCAACCGACAAAAGCAGCTACCGCTCCCTATTTTCATATTCAGTCGTACATATTTGAAGTGGTCAGATAAAAGGAATACTTGGTCTTTGATCATGTCTGATTTCACTTGTGAACAAATCAAATTAGCATATGCGTGACATTTCTAGCAATTTCACATGTACGCAAAGCAACGCCTCTGGTCAGTCTGTGCAGTCACATAGTCTGACAAGAGTCTACCTTATGCGACATATAGATAGATAAGGTCTTTATCACTCTTCTGGTGGAGTAGAGTTTTTGGAAAAATAATTTGCTTTCATTTAAAATGTCAATGTTGATGGTCAAATTCAGTTGAATTGTGCAATGGAAGCATTCCTCTTTTATCTGGTTCACTTTGCGTATTTTTAAACTATGGCTTATCGTAGATGTTCTGAGAGGTGGAGAGCAAAATAAACCCGATCGTGACAGTCTTCCCCGCAAACCAAGCACACAAACGGCTTTGTGTAATCACTGTTGTGAAGCTTGGCATGTATCCTGTACATTGCATACTCCGAGAAGTAACATTCGCAGTGAAAGCATTTGAACATTCTCCCGGATCCAATTAAAGATGATATTGTCTCTGACGAGTAATCCTTCATGGACGAGATAGACAGTGCAGGAGAAGTTGAGTCCAAGCGTTGAGAAGGGGAGGTCACTATGTATGGTACAACAGCTAAAGGTGGGGGTGAGCTAAGCTGTTGTGGCGTGGGCGTTGTGCTGGGAGTGTTAGCCGAATCATCCTGCTCCTCTGGTTTTGTTGGAGTCGTCATGCCTGCTGAGGGATGTTGCTTCAGAGGAGTTGAGCAACAGGTTTGAACCTGAACAGCTGCATTTACAGTAAAGACTGCTTTTGCGGATTCTCTCAGTGGGTAAGGACGAGGCTCAGACCCGCTTAGAGACCTTGATCTGGATCGAGATCTTTCAGCGGAGACATTTGAGAAGCTTGATTGGTCACTTTGCTGGTCTCCCGGAGCTTTGCTCACGCTCAAGTTGAGAGCATCGGATTGTTGCGCTGGCTGGTGACTAGAAGCTGCGTAAACTGAAGAATGAGGTAAGTGTTGTGCTAAATAGGAGGTAGTTGCTGATAATCCGGGATATATACCCGGTACACCCGGAATTTGTCCGAAGCTAGCATACAATGGGTACAGGCTCCCGTGATTGGACGTTGGAGAAATCGAAGAGACGAGGTAGTTTGAAATTTCCCCACTGTTCCCGCCACCTGAGCTTGTACGACTTTGATTGGTTGCTGTAACACTTGTGTCAATATTTGAGGTAGATAATGTATCAAGGTTACTGGAGCGAGTCTGTCCCTCACCAGATTTACTGTAGTTAGGCTTTATAAATAGATCCCACACAGAATCGGCGATGATTCCATGACGCCTGGCATGACGCCGGAGTGTGGAGCCACGTGTGAACTTCGCGCCACACATTTTACATTGAAATGGCTTCACACCTGTATGTAATTTGATGTGTGACTTCATGTTGTTCTTGTAACCAAACCTCTTACCACAGATGGGACACGAGTAGGGCTTCTGGGCTTCGTGTGACTTTAAATGGTAGCGGAGATATCCCTTCGGGAAATCCCGCCCACATTCCTGACACATTTCCATCTCCTGCCCTGCTGGGTACTTCAGAGGTTGCATTGTGGCATTTTCCTGTCCTTCTGCGTCACTTTTATCTTCTTTCTCATCGTCATTTTGCATTTCATCTGCTGGCTCCTGATTTGGGTAATCAGGGAAATATAGTAGAGATTCGCGCTCCATTCTTGGAAGATTGTGTGAATAGAGGTGGGATTTAAGTTCCATTTGTGTCAAGGAGGCTTTTCCGCAGTGACGGCACAACCATGGACCTTCCTGGTGCCATTTTCGCATGTGAAGTTTCAGGGAGTACTTCCTTGTGAAATTCATGCCACAAACTGCGCAGATGCTTGTTGTGTCAACTCCATTGTGGGTATTTTCGTGATCATCTCTTTGTGCAGCCTTGGAAAACTTTTGTCCGCAAAATCTACAACCATATGGCTTGAACTTGGTATGTAGCTGCTCGTGAAGATGAAGTTTTCCTGCGCTTTCAAAACATTTCCCACAAATGCCACATTTATGGCTGCTAAAAACTTTCCCATCTCTTTTCTCAGCAGATCCACCTTCATTCTCATCAGGCACGATTTCTCCACTTTCTATTCCTTGAGGTAGTTCTTCAACGACATCATCATCATCGTCTATTTTCATGACGTCAGGCTCTTCATCCCGATCATGGACACCATTTGATACATTTCCATCTTCTCCATCGTCCCTGGGAGCAATCCCACCATCCATCTTATATTTCTCTTGCTGATGAGCTTCTATACTCCTTAGAGACCCTTGTCTCTCCTCTGAATCCGAGTCAGGTTTCTCTTCTGACCGGTTTTTATATTGTTCACGTATATAATCGTCACTTAACACTGAGGTATTTTCTTCACGAATTGAGGTATGCGAGGGTGACTTTGATAAGTCAATACCGGATGCAAAACCCGGTGAAACAGTACGATCATGTTTATTACCTGAATCATTAGATTCAGGCGAAAATCCTAACACGCCTTCCGATAAATGTTCCTGAGACTGTACTGTAGAATGTTTGTGCGACAAAGATGAGGTTATATTTCCAGAGGCCATGTTAGCCATGGCCTCCAATTCATGAGGTTCTTTTTTAACAATGACGCTAGTTTGATACCCGCTTAATAATGATTCTCCGCTGGCACGCCTTCCATCGTCTCCAGTCGGAGATTTAACTAACACTGAGGTAGCTAGTTCCTGAGGATCACTACATCGACTTATCCCTGATATTGGTGGTCCGAGTGACTGGCCCTGACCTTTGTATGAATGTGTTGTAGTTAACTCCCCTGCCCTACCCCGAGATTGTGGAGTAGAAGCACCTGCCCCTGAGTTATCTTCCCCCATATAGCTCGACACTGCCGCTCGTAGTAAAGGACAACGCTTCTCGTGATAACGCCTAGTTGTCGATCTTGTAAATACTTTACCACAGTAACTGCAGGTTCGAGATTTACGTGGGTACCCGTTTGAAGTAAATTGATAAACGTCGCCATGATAACCGTAGTTAGGCATAGGGACGCCGCTTATTCCATATGGAAATGAGTCTTTATGTCGTGTGAAAACTGGAGCCGGGCTTGCATACATATGAGATTTAGCAGCAGGCCCGTCTGGAGTTTTCTCTAGCTGTCTGTGTGGTGCTATACTATGCCCGTTACTATATGAGGTGTGTGACGGCGAGAGAGAGGTACTGAAACTCCCTGAGAAGACCGGACTCGTCAATGTATGACTTGTTCCCGAATATAATGATGTAGTGTGAGGCGATTGACCCGTAACCAGCGATGAACCGAGACCATAAGCAGACATGAGGTTGCTTGTGTTCTGTAGGAAGTTGTGAGCCGGGGAATAACCTTTACCCGACAGATCCATGATGTGAGATATAATGAGGTGTTTTGAGGTATACACGTTTGTAGTACAGTCTACTATGTTGGTTTCACACTTTTAACCCGTGAATAAATATCTGAAATGAGAAAAAGAAAATTTGATTGAATAATCAATTAATATACGATATAAACTGGCCAAAATCCTAACCGGGTACTTTTAAAAACGACGATAACTTTTTTAAAAGTCATAACATTTTAATGAAATTTGATGTGTGAATTTTCAAGCATAATGTATGTGGATTTCCATTATGATTTACCAATAGTTATCAAATTTGGATGTGCAATAATGGAAAAGCTCAAAAAGCTCTAAATCTTAATAGAGCTCGGGATATTACACTTTCAACAAATAAAGTCCGCAAATCGTTAGCTGCAACCCAGACCAAGAAAAAAAATGGAAAACATTGTCAATTTTGTGTGACCTTTGACTACAGGAGAAACAGAAAGAATAGGAGGCATGGTAAAATGGTGTTTAAAATTCCACCGGCAAACTATTTTATCTTGCGAATATGCTCAATTATGGTCTGGTGTGAAAAAAAACGATGTATCAAACTGATTTTTTCACATATCCTACATTTTGTAGATCGAAAGGAATTATCAGTCTATATATCATGCATTTTGAAGAAAAACGTGTTTTGGGTGTTGTTTCTAGGAATCGTTTTTCTGCATACATAAGCTCTATCACTTTCTTCTAGGGCCATATGCCGTGGACAATTGTCGAACATTTTCATTTTTTTTCCTAGTCTATGTTGCAGCTAACGACCCATGAGACAAAAATCGCTACATTGACAATATTTTGAGCTCTGTGTGAATTTAGAGCTTTTCTCATGTTGCGCTTAAAATTCAATAGATTAACGGTAACTTTTCACCAAAATCATCTGGAAAATTGCTTAAAAATTCACATAGCGAATTTCACAAAATCAAAACACCACAGAAAAAATTATCTTTGTTTTTAAAATGGCCGGTTAGAAGTTTTGACTAGTATATATAGGATATTAAATGAAAGGTCATGACATACCAAATGAGTCATCTATAAACAGAAACAGGGCTTTTTCAAGTTTGTTTCTTTTTTTATATCTTATTTAGATGATTAGTTTTCTCTATATGGTTTTATCAAAATATTTAATTTCAATTAATTTTATCAAAAAAAATAAAACCTCTTTACACTTATTGCATAGTTTAACTTTGTTGATATCAATTCACAATTATCTAAATAAAAATGATTTTAAATCAAACAAAGTGTTTGACTATTCGAAATATGTCTTGAAGAGCAAGCTTTTGTTTATTTACGAGTCTCATTTGACTCTACCTGTTGTTCATATAGTCTAGCTAAATATAGGAAAGGGAGATAAAAAGGGTAAGAGAGTCTGTCATCCACAGCATAGTTACTTCCCTTCTACTGATACTAGTAACTGTATATTTCATAGTTTTATAAAGAATGATTTTGAATATATGTATGTATGCGTATCAGTTATATACCTGTCATTTTTCTTTCTTCATTTTATTTCCGAGGTTAGACACTTCAATTTTTACTTGGCTATATTCAAATAATTATATAACAATATCACTTTCCCTTGAAATCAAAATAATGATTTAAATTTTGTCAAATAATTTATGCTTTGTTTTGACTTTCAAGACATTATTTCATCCTTTGCTGTTTAATCCCTGCTTTATATGTGTCTTTGATTTTATGATTGAGAAAACATTCTGAATAAAGAAGAAATTGCTTCTGACAAGCAATTTCTTCTTTTTCCACACTATTTTCTACCCTACGTGGATAGTTATTTTTCAAATTAAATGCACTTTAAATTTTCGTCTGGAAAACCTTTGAAATTGGACAGGTCAAATTGTTGTAGAACAGAAAAGGGTTTATCTCACCAACAGCTAGTACCCAAACTAACTTTCATTGCCGTCCTTGGTGCAATTAATGATTTTCATTCAATTTTTTAAGTTAATGATTTTCATTTTAACCACTTGGGGTCAATTTGTGCCATGAATCGTAGAATTTCTGGATGCCATCAATTGCTAAATCAAGGTTGGAGACAAAAAAACTCTGGTAAGAATGAATAGTTATATAAATGCTTATAATATTTTTGCATTCACTTTTTAAATATTGATTTTCAGTTGAAGTGCTAGAAAAAATAAACAATAAATGAAATGGAATATTCGGCAATAATTCCACAATAGGGAAACTGAAAATGTTGGCCTGTTTGAAGTCTGCATTGATTTTAACTTCTGTTTGTGATAAGAGGGGGTACAGCCAGTCTAAAATCTATATCTCTGAATGAAACCCTATGTTGTGTGTACTCATTTGAATCGTCTCGGCAAGACGTTTCAAATGAGTACCAACAACAAAGGGTTTAAGTAAAGGCTAAAGATTTTTTTTAAAATTGTAATTGAAAACACCCGCTCTATCAGTAGCTCTGTGTTTGTTCATTTCTAGATTTTTACTTCCTTATTTGATTTCATATGAGAATGTTGTTCTTCACACCAAAAATTCCTGATGGTAGTATTGATAGACGAGATACTTTTAAACAAGAGGCCTGAGAGGGCCTGTATCGCTCCACTGGCTTTAACATTTTTAGACTTTCATTAAATAAAGCTTACTTTAAATGAATACATTAACACTCTGAAATCTCTTAAGACCTACTTTATAATGATTAAATGGTTCTGGTCCACATTGCACCAAAATACTCAAAAATAATGAACCTGCATCCCTTTACCCATCTTTTTAAAACATAAGGTTCAGAAGGAGATGTTGTTCAAAGATTTTGGGCTCAAATAAGACCGCCCTGCCAAGCCCATATTTATGAGCCAATCAAAATTTCTTGAACAATTAAAGTTAAGAGTCACCAAAGGAATATTCTGGGAAAGTTTCATTGAAATTGGCCCAATGTTTCAGGAGGAGATGTCATTCAATGATTACGGGCTCAAAATATGTCCCGCCTTGCCACGCCCATTTTTATTGGCCAATCAAAATTTTATAAACAAGTTTTGAAAAGAGTCACCAAAGGAACATTCTGCTAAAGTTTCATTGAAATTGGCCAAATGGTTCAGAAGGAGATGTCATTCAAAGAATTTGGGCTCAAAATAGGCCTCGCCCTGCCACGCCCATATTTAAGGGCAAATCAAATTAAAAACAATTTAAGTAAAGGGTCACCCAAGGAACATTCTGGTAAAGTTTCATTGAAATCGGCCCAATGGTTCAGGAAGAGATGTAGTTCAAAAATTTTGGGCTCAAAATAAGCCCTGCCCTGCAACGCCAATATTTATGGGCCAATTAAATTTCTTGAACAATTTAAGTAAAGGGTCACCCAAGGATTTTATTTGAATTGGGGTTTTACATCACTTTCAACAATCTCTCAGTTATATTGCGACGACTGGAGCACCTAACGATGGATTCCTGGTATTTCTCACACCAGTACTACCACCACATCCCTTTCCTAGCCTCCAGTTGCTATTCCACATAGGTTTACGATTATCTACCCATTGGTGGAAGACAAATGTCGGAAAGGATAAGTGCTGCGGCCGGGGATTGAACCCGTGCAAATATAGACCTCTGGATTTGAAGTCCGGCGCGCTACCAACTGCGCTATTGCTGCGGCGTCACCCAAGGAACATCTATGCCAAGTTTCATTGAAATTGGCCCAATGGTTACGAAGAGAAGATGTTTAAAGATTTCAAAGTGAAAAAATGCCCCACCCTGCCACGCCCATATTTGGGGGTCAATCAAATTTTTTTCTAACAATTTAAGAAGAGGGTCACCCGAGGATCATTTTTACCAAATTTCGTTAATATCCGCCCATTTTTTTGGGAGGAGAAGATGTTTTAAAAAAAAGTTTATGCACACACGCACGCACGACGGACACTCTGCCATGACAATAGCTCGCTGGCCTTTGGCCAGTGAAGCTAAAAATCAATGATTCCTTTTAATTTAAACATTTTTTTTGTCATTGTCATTGAGTCATTGTTGTCGCTTTAAGTTACTTTAAGGGAAACTCTCAATCCAGCAGTACATTTAAATGGATATCTAAATCCAAGGCAAAATACTTTCAAATAGTATCTTTATCTTTCAAATATATGTCATTCTTTACTTATTGAAACAGCTAGATTTAACCGTTAGGAAAGGATTTGATGGTAAGGTTATTAGGTGCTCCAGCCTCCGTGAAATAACTGAAAAATTGTCGAAAGCGGCATAAAACTAAATTAAATCAATCAATCAATTACTTATTAAAATCGTTTTAAAACAATCAACCTTTCTTAGGCTGTTAACAAATTACAGCTATACAAAAAGCTTTGGCAGACAGAGACCCACATTATAATATATGGTACAACCTAATCTTAGTCAACAATGCCTATCTTGCCTAGACATTGGGGTGAAAAATCTTGAGTAACACTAGATGAATTGATTGATTGAATGGAGTTTAAGGCCACTTTCAACATTTTTTCAGTTATATCGCGGTGGCTGGAGCACCTAACAATGGAATCCTTGTATTTCTCTCACCAGAACAACCATCACATCCTTTTCTAGCCACAAGCTCTAAATAATCATCTCACATAGGTCTACAATAATCAACCCATTGGTAGTATCAACCCATTGGTGGTGGACAAATAACGGGAAAGAATGAGTGCCACCATCAGGGATCGAACCCGGGACCTCTAGATTGACAATCCGATGTGCTACCATCAGAGCTATTACGGCTGGAAATTTGTTAGAATCAATCAATTTAGCAGGATATCAATTTTGAATGCATGCAACGTATAACAGCTTCAATTTCTTCTTTTAGAATACCCTATGGTCCTACCTTAAGTGGGAAATCGTAATAAGGCCCAAACATTTGTGTAATTTATGGATTTTATATCTTCAGCATATCCATTTAACTGACTATAAATACTTATTCAAGCTTGACAAAAACCAAAACCTTGAAAATGCTTTATCATAGTTTATTTTTCGAGGCAAAACCAATAAAAAGCATTACAATAGAATGAAGAATCTGATACGGTGTCAAATGGAGACTGTGCTACATTGTAAATTAAATTTACCGAAGATAAATATACAGAATTCTGAGTTATTACCCAGCTTCAATGGAGTTTTTCCCCTGCTGAATATTCGAGGATAAAAAATTATACAATAGAAGTATTTTTGACCTATTACACTTCAGTTATTATAGAAACCTAGTAGTTCAAGGGTTCAGTACAAGAGTTTACTAAGTGTATATACAATGTATATATTTAGTGCACTCTTGCACTAAACCCTTGATTTATAAACCCCGTTTTTGCAGGCAATATCAAACAACCCAATGGTATAAAAGGCATATATATATGAAATATTAAGAAATTTCATAGAAGCTTATTCACAATAAAATTCATATGCCACGTGTTTTACTTTGTACACAGAAAGCTCCACCCTTTTCTAACCGTAATCTTTAGCGGGAACATACTTTTGACGTAATATAATGCACATGCTTAATGACACATTTGCTTTCTGTGAAATTCTCCTAACATCAATATCATTACTTGTTCATTCATTTTACATCAAAAAAATGTTTTAAAACCATTTACACCTAGAAAAGGATAATAAAACAAATTTCAGAATTGTGATTGTGTCAGATGGAGCGTATGCACATGCTTTTCGGAGCCGGAGTTGGAAATGTCATGCACAAGCTCATTTAACATTTAAGACAGTATAGCTTACTTACAATTCAAAAGAAACGCCAGAAAATTCTTAATTAAAGAAAGATAGACAGAGAGTAGGAAGTTTAAGCAAAAGAAGTTGAAGCAGTGAGCAAAACAGGTTAGACCCTTCCCATTCCGAGTCCTGCAAAGAATGCATAACAGAAAGGAGCAAACTAACATAAAAAGGGTTTAGTGCAAGACTGTACTAAGTGTATATACCTTGCATATACATTTAGTACAGTCTTGCAATGAACTCAAAATATACTTCAGAGTATTACGATCAAGTATTGTAATAAGAATTTATTTTTTTTGTAAGTGAAAAACTCAAGCCTTTTTTAGATATTACCATATTAGGAGAAAGATATCTATGAGGGTTTATTTTTGTAACCCTAATTAAATGCAAAAGCAATCAAAGGATAATGCATGTATCGCTCTGATTGTAAAGATATTCATAAATTTTACCACCTGCAATTTATTTTAAAGTAGTTCAAATTTAATGTACGTTTTTATCACATATATCAGAGGTGTTTCTCTTTCTTCCAATTGTGGTTTGCATGCAAGATTGGGTTTTAGGGCCGTTTCCTTGTTTTAGTACAGTAGATCATTATTTATATTATGTTTTTTTGCACTGCAGATGAAACTTAACCTTTGTTAGGCTGAACCCTAATTATTATAGGGATAAGTGTATTTTTGCAATTATAAGGGCCAAGTGTCTTTTTCATTGCGTTTATTGGAGTACAAAGTACAATTGCGTTAAAACATGGCAAAGAACATGTTATGTTTAAGCCATGTGCTAAGGCAACTGTTTGTTTGAAAGGGGTTTTAAGCTGCTTTCAAAAATCTTTCAGTCATATTGCATTGGCTAGTGCACCTAACAATGGATTCCTTGTATTTTTCACACAATTACTTCCATAACATTCTTTCTTAGCATCCAGCTGCCATCCCATAGATGTCTGTTTAAGTTATTAACCCTATAGTAAGAAAGGATGTGTGCCGTAGTCGAGGATCAAACCCGGGACCTCTAGGTTGACAGTACGATGCGCTACAAGTTTGATGTTGCAGCGTTAAACAGTTGTAACTGCCTATAAACATAAAGGCAGTTACATCTGTTTTACGCCGAGTCACCAAATTACGCTATGACTGCTGCTTCATTCAAGGTATTAAATAAGTCCTTAGGTTCTATATACTATAATGTGTGTACTAGCTACCAAAAAAGAACAAAATCTAACCCATCTAGTAGATTTTATGCAGGACAAGTTAATTGATTTCCAATCAAAATGAATAGAGCTAGCACAGGTGCACTATTACTAATTTTCCCAGCCTATGTCCTTGGATGTTGCTTCAACATTGATTGGCTTCTATTTTTGAATTTCATGCACAATGCTTTAACTCTTCAAGACATTTGGTTAAATTGTAGATTGTTTGTTTGTTTGAATAGGGTTTTTTGCTGCTTTTAATATCATTTCAGTCTTATCGCGGCTGCTGGAGCATCAAAGAACAGATTCCTATTAGTTATCAAACCAATACTACCACCACATCCTTTCCTAGCCTCCAGCTGCTATCCCACATAGGTTAGGATTATCAACCCATTGGTGGTAGACAAATAGCCGGAAAGGATGAGTGCCATCGTTGGGGATCGAACCCAGGACCTCTAGATTGACAGTAGTTAAATTGTAGAAAGTTCAACACTACTTTAATAGAATTACTTAAGTTGTATTGTGATGGCTGAAGCACCTTTTCTTTACTTTCAACACAAGCATAAACAACATAATTTTTGGGTCACCAACAACCCCTTACACTAAGGATTTACCAACTGTGGGTAGGAGACAAATCTCTGAAGGGATAGCTGCGACTTGGGATCACAACATCGCTTAATCTGCATGTATTTCCTCTGAATTTGATGTTAAAACAATTGACCCAATTTAAATGACCAATAAGATGAAATGTCTCCAAAAATGACACCATCTTTTTTTCATTTCATTAATTTAATTTGCATTATATTTCTGCTTTGTTTTTTGTCAGTGCATTTGGAATAATCTTAAATTGCTTCTGACAGAAGCTTAGAATTTTAAGAAACTCTCTCTCTATCAGTGTGTTTTTCTCTCTCTCTGTCTCTCCTTCACAGAAGTATTTCAGGCCTTTTCGAGTTACTCTCTGGTTTGACAAAAGTGGAGGAAAACTATAAAACGTTTCTATTCAAGCACTTAAGTATATTTCATTTTTGCCATGCATGTGAAGTCAATAAAAATCTCCCATGAATGGGGTCAAAATAAAACACATAATCGGGTGAAAGCACTTAAGTATTCTTTTATGAATTGTATGCTATAAAACATTTCTGAGTTTACAATTCGTTTTAATGCATTTGTAACTTCTATTTACATTCACCGCCTATTTCCGACCCCAAACATTGTCCGAGTGGACGCATGATTGGTTTAGAAGTAAGGATATACTGGTCAAATGTATTTTTTCATTGTTTCTTTTGTTTACCAAGCACTATTGAAAATTTAACAGCCATTGTCCATCATGATCATTCCTTTTTTACTCTGCAAACAATTGCAAATCGAATTTTTTTTCAATTAAATATGACATTTCATGAAAAATTGTTTTACTCTTTTTTCGTTTTTTCATAGTATCCAATAGCTTTGATATTTTTGCTCCCTTTTGTTCTGATTTGTTTTTTGAAATATCCTGATATAAGTTAGATTTAGAAATCATTGTGGACAGAAAAGAAGAAATTGTTTATTAAGCAATGATTTAAGTAATAGAATTAGCATTATTTACTAGTACAGAACTATTGAACATTCAATGGTTGTGACTGTAAAATTTAAAAATAAACTCCAGTACAATATATTGGGCAAAAAAACAAAATAATAAAAGGAACATTTTCAATAAACAAGCTAAGAACTACGAAATGGAACAGCCGTCAAAACTAAAGTACCAACTAAAGTGATCAGTTTGGTTCTGAAATTTTAGACTTGTAAATACAGACTTTGCAATCATTTAGTTTGTTCGTTAGAAAGGGGTTTTATGCCGCTTTTGTGAATAGTTTAGTTATTTGTCACAAATGGAGCATATATGGAGCATCTAATAATCAATCCCTTGTACTACTCAAACCAGAGTACTACTCAAACCAGTACTACCAATAAAGCCTTTCCTACCCTCCAGCTGCTTTCCCACAAATGCCTACCATTATCAATCCATTGGTGGTAGACAAGGATGAGTGCTGCAGTAGGAAACATTTTAAATCTTAGATGGAAATATATATCAAGTGTGCTAATGCATAGGAATCCTCTTGTTGAGAATTTAATGAGAGATAAAAATAGGAGTCTGACTAAAGCACACCCCAACCTCATTGGCAGATCCAGGATTTTGGTAATAAAAGGGGGTTCCAACATACAAAAGGCGGTTTGTTTTCTTGTTTTAGCCCATATTCTGCTAAATTAAAATGTTGTTTAAACAAATTTCCTAATTTTCTTATATACCAACAGACTGCCTCAAGATGTGTCCCCACAAAATTCAAGTAAATGGCAGGCAGTATTTGCTTAGATCAGACTGCACAACAGTGCAGGCTGATCTTTCTTCGTTTATACTGTCTGCCAAAGTTTTGTTCACAAAAGAAATATGTCGTAAATAGCATGAAAATGAAATAACTGGGACTCAGAGGGGATTCATTCAAACCCCCTAACCCCCTCTAGATCCCCCACTGCATCTCCCCTCTTATCTATATAATATAGAAACTGAAATGTCATGTTTATAAACAAACATATTACAAGAGTGCATAGATAATTGAATAATAGATTTGTTTTGCAGCTTAATATTTTTTACGATTAATGAGTAAATGAGGCCTCAATCCATTCCAGAATTTCCCAAGCAGTAGAATTATTTATACAGTTGGAATGTACACTTTTGTGACCAGAAATAACCCTATTGATTCCTGGATCTGCAGCATGCACTAGTTGCATGTTATTTCAATGCAGCTCTTGCAGCAAGCTGTTCTAGATACTAGACAACTTTTTTCAAAAATTAGTTTTTGACAGTGATCCTTCTTTGTTCTATTTCAAGCCACCGTCAAAGTGCAGTTAAATGGTAGCACGTCAGACTGTCAATCTAGAGGTCTTGGCGGCACTCATTCTTTCCGACTATTTGTGTCTCACCAATGGATTGATAACCGTAGACCTATGTGAGATAGCAGCTGGAGGCTACATTAGGATGTGATGGTACTACTGGTGTAAGTAATACCAGGAATCCATTGTTAGGTGCTCCAGCGGCCACGATATAACTGAAATAATATTGAAAGCCTTGTAAAACCCTCATTCAAAAAGTGGTTCTATTTCAAGGATTTTCCATATTCAATGATGATTTAGTATAGAAACTGGAAGCAAGGGTAAAGATGAAAGGGGATGATGCATAAATCCAAAGTTGTGGGTACTCATTTGAATACCCTCTTTGTGACAATTCCAATGAGTACCATCAACATAAGATTTGTGCAAGTATTACTGAAATATTTCAATTTGAATTTCAAAATACCACCTCTGTCTGGTGCTCTAGCAAAGAATATTTAAGTACCGTATTTCTCTTAATAAATGCTCCCATGAGCTATACATAACATGGTCAGGGAGCTTTTATTTAGTATGCATTTTCTGATTTAAAAAATCATAAAATTGATGTCTTTTATGCCCCTATTTCTTTATTTTTAGGTGAATTTCCTCTAAACAATCATATAAATGATTTAAGAAGTCTCAAAAAGCCCCTAAAATTTTGGCATTTGAAGTGGGGTTTTATCAGTAAGAAATGTAGGGGTGCTACTATTAGGGAGGGCGCTATTATTAAAGGAAATAAAAGTATCCATAATGCTTCTTCATTGTCATCAACAATTGACTGGATTTCTTAGTGTAACAGGAGTTCATGAACTGGTTCAAGAACTAATTCTTGAACCTATTTGAAGGGGAACTGCATGAACTTTTGAAATTCTTTTCCAGGATGATGGCATCAGAAACAATTCTTTGTTCAAAAGAAAAACACCCAGAATTCCAGGTATTGTTTTTCAACAGAAAGAGCTATTAGGAACTCAAGATGTTTTCCATTAAAAAGTGTTGCACTGTTTTTGCGTCCTAGTTTGGGAGTTAATGGCCATGACCTATTGGATGCAAATAGCATGCAAGAGTTCCATTTCACCGTAATATTCAATTCATTTGTTAAATGTATTTTTGCCGGCAAAATGGAAATCAATTCCAAGTACCACAGCGAGCCAACTGACACCAATGATCGATATTGATTAAAATTCAGATTGACCCTTACATCCTTATACTATGCATGAAGCCTTTTTGCAAAATCGTAGTTTGATCAATGGTTAGAAAAAGTTAAAAAGGTTCAAAGTTCATCAGGATTGCTTTGTCTATTTCTTTTGGTTTCTTCATGTGCCTTTAGGAAGCATTTTAAGATATGGATGGCTATCTTGGGCATTTATATTGATAATTGAACACAGCACATGTTTGTTACAATATTTAGACCGAGGTCAAATAAACCCTATAAATTAACCCTTGTCATGCTGAATAAAAATCTTTGCAAAATAAATGTAAAATCAAAGTGCTAAAAGCACTGGAAGTTACCAAATGTGAGTGAGTATTGATTTTGAATTGTTTTACACCTGTCTGGTCTAAAAAGGAAAATCAGGTTGTATGAACTAAGATCAGACTGCACATATGTGCAGGCTGATCTTTGTCTATACCTCCTGTCAAAGCCGGAATATTCAGGGCTCAGCATGACAAGGGTTAATGTACTTATGAAGACAAGGAATGTGCGTGGTGACTGCGTAGTTGCACATGTACATACACTCGGCTGTCAAAACTGGCCATTAATGGACAATTTGGTATACAGTTATTAGAGATTTTGTCACATATGTCCCGTCGTTAATGCCTATCAAGCCAATTTTCGATGACCTTAGTAACACTCTTTGCAGTCTTGACACTTTCCTGTTTTACAAAATTTTGGACCTGTCCAAATTCAAAGGTTTTGCAAACGAAAATTTAAAGTGGATTTTATTTGAAAAATAACCATTCAGTAGGGTAAAAATAGTGTGGAAAAGAAGAAATTGCTTGTGAGAAGCAATTTCTTCTTTTTTCACAATGTTTTCTCAATCATAAAATCTCAGGCATGTAAAAAGCATGGATTAAACAGCTAAGGGTTAACTGGTGGTATACAAATTTTCTTTTCGTTTTGCTGGTGTATTTTTGTTTAAATGCAGTATAAACGATCTTGCAGTCATTTTGTGGCTGCTGAACACCTAACAATGGATTCCTTGTATCTCACTCACAAGTGCAGTCATCAATCCTTTCCTAGCCTCAAAACCCCTTTTTACAAAGCATGACCCATAAAATTCCCAAATCAAGATAGTTGATTCCCTTATCAGAGACCCCCTGCTTCCAAAAACTACCATGAAATGCCCTCTCTTACTCTCAATCTCTCACCAAAATGATTAAAAACATCGAAACCAGCGTAAAAATAACAGAACTGGGTCGCTCTTATCAGCGATTTCTGGAACAAGAATGATAAATGAACATGTGTATTTTGCAGAATACAAGACCTTGTGTGCTAAAAAGCAATAATGCATTCATTCAACCTATATTGGCTATATTTCGGATATTCATTAAAATCATCTCCTTGAGGCAGTTAAAATGAGTAACAACAATATAGGAATAGCTGCAGTAGATTTGATTTTTTATTCAAAAATAATAATTACTCTTTGTATCTTGAGCATTGCATTCACATTCTATTTTCATGAGTTGCTTTTTGCGTATCCAATGTATCCAACGATTACATACCCCACCTCATGCTCTTATTATACATGTAACCCGTCATGTAAAAAGGACACATCTGGCAACTCCATTACATAAATATTTGAAAAAGAGACTAGACCCAGCAGAGCTCAACCAGAGGCCACATTTTGGATATATAATATGGAAATGTAGAAGGTCATACTAGATCCAGAAAATGACCAAGAAATCAAATCAAGTTTAGATCCCTGATCAGCTTGTGCAGTCTGACTAAGATCAGTACTTTTTCCTCTTCTCAGATTGTCCTTTTTTGCAATGAGATATGTCACATATCTGATATCATTTCAGTCGACTTGTTTTCAGGCAGATTAAACAGTTGCCTTTTCCCCCTTGTAAGTGACTTTTTGAATTTAACCCTTGTCTTGCTAGTAAGTTGGTGGAAGATGAATCTCAGGCGAGCACAATTTGCACTAAATGCATCTAGAGTTATCCAACTTGATAGTACAGGTTACTCTTTTTTAACCCTTTACTGTTTAATCCTTGCTTTCTACGTGCCTGTGATTTTATAATTGAGAAAACCTTGTGAAAAAAGAAGAAATTGCTTTTCCACACTATTTTTAACCCTATTGAATGGTTATTTTTCAAATTAAATCCACTTTAAATTTTCGTCTTCAAAACCTTTGAATTTGGACAGGTCCAAAATTTTGTAAAACAGGAAAGGGTTAAGTAGTACCAGAATTATAACAAAATGTCAAACTTTTCACAAGACAAAGAGGACAACAACGACTATGACACCAAGGATTTATGTAGCATTATACCTCGTGTTTTCTCAGAAAAAACAGCCGAGCTAAAAATCTGAAAAAATCTCTGTGAAGCCCTTAAGTCTCTATGTCTAGAGAAAGTATATATAATCCATCAAAACCTGCCCGTCCAGAATTGAATTTTTCGTAGACGGAGAAAAACAAACCAGGTTTCGATTGACAGAATATTGCAGATTCTAGACTCATCAATCAAGCTGGATTTTTGTAATTCGATAGGAAAATGTAAAGTTTAGCTGGCCTTTAGATTTTAGCCCAAACTCTTGCAAAATGTATCGATGCCCTCTAATTCAAGACATTTTTTTTTTACAATAAACTTTATTCTACGAGCCGTGGTGTAAGCCCAATTAGCAAATAAATATATGCAATTAATCGAAATGAATAAAGTAATTACACAATCCAGAATTCAAAGAAAACTGTTTTCAATTGGGGCTTAAATATCAATTCTTATGAACCTACCCCAAACTATAATGATTCAGGAATCATTCACAACTCTTACTGTTTGTGTTTGTGTCTTTTTCCTTCAAATACTACTGAAATACCTCCAGATTTAATGTTATTTTCAAAGCCTGAAAACTTTTGCATTTTCATTTCTAGTTTCATTCCTTTCAAAATGTATTTCACAACATGTTAACTTTATTTAATTAAACTTTTAAGTCACAAATAAGGAATGAATCCATAGTATAGTTTCACCCATCAATCATAATGAAAAATGAAATCTCTTACGGGGATGATCCAACTTTATACAAAAAGATTTTTTTTCATTTTTGTTTAATAGAAAATAACAAAATTCCTTTGATAATTCTAAAATGGGTTAGATGCATATCTATATGAGGACATATTTAACCAAGAAAACAAGTATGTCCCATGTTATGCTGATTTTTAAACTATATTCCTAGCTGCTACGACAGCTCTGTTTCAGACCAAGTTGACTAAGTTTACTGATTCTAGAGATGAATTTGTAATTTAATTTCTTATTCAGGCACAATAGAACAATATCCTATCATCCAAAGAATTAAATTCTTGATTCCTCATTATAACTCTTAACATGATGAAGTTCTAATTTACACAAGAGCAGTCTGCCTAAAGGTGCCTTTGTTCAGTTGTTGAGTTAAGAGGAAATACGGAACTCATTTTCTCATCATTTGAGATTAACCCTTGTCATGCTGAACCCTGAATATTCCTGCTTTGGCAGGAGCTATAGACAAACATCAGCCTGTACATATGTGCAGTCTGATGCTAGTCTACACCACCTGTTTCTCACTTTCAAACCAGAATTGTCAATAGGTTTAATTTTTCAGATAAAAATTGACCTACAGTTGGTACTTTCAGTGTCTTTTGCCTTTTGATTTTGATTCAATTTTTTTGTAGAAATTCATTCAGCATGACAAGGGTTAATATAAAAGTTGTCCTAGAATCATCTTGTATCAGATATAGCAAAGGATTGCAGCATAATTCTCAGAAAGCGGGAGAACGTTTTTTACTACAATTCTCCGAGCATCAAACGTTCACCAAGTCATAAATGTTGGCAGCTGCCCAATTCCTAATGCAATTTCATGATCAGATCTCGAGTGCGCTATGTGCGTAAAAAAGCCCTCGTTGATGTAATTGAAACGGAAAATTCTTGTACCACTAGAGTACAATTTTCTAGAACATTTTTTCCCCTCAACAAGCAGTAATGCAATCATGCCTTCCCTGCATAATACTGCAGAAATTGGCACAAAAACTCTTTAACATTTCTAAGAAACAGATATGTTGGTATTTCCATAACTTAGAATACTTTGGGATTTTTTTGTAGAATCTTTCTCAACCCTTCTCATGCTGTTAGTGATTGAATGTTTCAGATGCAGTCATTGTGGTTTTTTCAAATTCAATTTGCGCCTGTGTGACATTTCCAACAGTTTCAAATGTGCCCAAAGCAGACGCACAGTCTGACCAGAATCTTCACTATGCATGATATAAAGTTTAATCCATTTTCATGCTTTCAGCATAATTCATCCATGGGTGATGAAAACCTTGTAACTCCAGCTTATTAAAGCTGTAGTAACGAGGTTTTGTCTCTCTACGAACTATACATAATTATTGCATTGTGTCGTTGTCAGCGCTTCTTAACGTTTGTACCTCAGGCAGGTGTGAAATTGTTAGAAATGTCACGCACAGGCTCATTTATTTTGTCTATACCTCCTACATCTAACAGGAATATTCAAAGCTCAGCATAACAACTAATTGAGCTATGTTCTCTGTTTTATCATGATTTAGATACCTTATTCTGGCACATATTTAGGTCAGGTTTGATGTCAAGCCATTTTCTTTCCCAATAAATAAACTTTACAGAATTATATATCATAGAAGAAAATAGTTCATTTAATTCTTTTCTCACCACGTCATACCATGTTAATACATGTACAGGGTCAGTCTATTCTTTTGCAAATAAAACAATGTATCTTGTAAAGGTAGCAGCCTCCATAGCACAGTTGGAAGAATGACATTGGCACTCATCCTTTCCGACTATTTGTCTCTCACCAATGGGTTGATAATCGTAGACCTATGTGAGATAGTAGCTGGAGGCTAGGAAAGGGTGTGATGGTTGTACTGGTGAGAGAAATACCAGGAATCCTCTGATAGGTGCTCCAGCTGCCGCAATATAACTGAAAAAATGTTAAAAGCAGCTTTAAACTCCATTCAATCAATCAATCTTGTAAAGGCGCATAACTCTAGTCAACAATACTAATTTTCATCAATTTATATACAAGTGTATGCCTAAACATCCATTAAACTTGTTAATATATACAAACCCAGTTTCTATAATGTACACAAATGAAATGCCAGCTAAGATCATTGCACTTTAACGGATCATCACCCTAAAATCTGTGCATGTGAAAACCATTTCACCATAAAGGAGGGTCAACGTTCTAGCAGTAGTTGAACCATTGCAGATAATAATAAATGATCCATCAATGTTCCGGATACCTGAACTATTACTTTTAGTTTAAACATTTTTTTAAGATTAGTCTGCTCATTTTCAATTTTTTTGTGTGTTCCAGCTATTATTTGTCTCTAAAATATTCTTATTATATACTTATTATGAGACAGAATCAATTTTTGTTTTTAATTTTGATTAATTGAAATAATTACCTCCCTTTATCTGAAGTTTTTTCTTTTATCAGATAACCTGTTCACCCCAGCTATATTAAAACATTGAATGTGAATGGGGAGACCTGCTTTTATCCAATACACCATCAATAGGTGCATTACCCAGCAAATTGATATGCTGGTCAGTGGTTGGCCTAGTTTAGTGACCGTCTGGCATCAGAAAATTGTTCTTTTGGTCAAGGAATTTGATGATTTATTTAAACCATGT
This sequence comes from Fragum whitleyi, assembly GCA_948146395.1. Taxonomy (NCBI): domain Eukaryota; kingdom Metazoa; phylum Mollusca; class Bivalvia; order Cardiida; family Cardiidae; genus Fragum; species Fragum whitleyi. The sequence continues at coordinate 20,401,224 of OX411559.1, forward strand.
CAGTTGAATAACAAGCTCGACTGGCTTTAATAACCCAAGACTCTTGCCCCGCCACACCCACATTAAGGGGGCAGTCAAAATTTCTTGAACAATTTGATGGAAGGGTCACCCAAAAAACATCCATGCCAAGTTTCATTGGAATTTTTTATTTTTCTGGTTTAAAAAGGAAAACTAAGTGGTAAAGACCAAGATCAGACTGCACAAATTTGCAGTCTGATCTTTGTCCATACCCATTGCTTAAGCATGTCAAAAATATGGGTTTCTGCATGATAATCAAGGACAAAGGAGATTGATTGATTGAATGGAGTTTAACGCCTCTTGGTGGTTTCCTAGTATTTTCTCACCAGTACAACCACCACATCCTTTCTTAGCCTCAAGCTGCTATCTCACATAGGTCTACGATTATCAACCCATTGGTGAGAGACAAATAGTTGGAAAGAATGAGTGCCGCAGTCGGGGATCAAACCCGGGACCTCTAGATTGACAGTCCAACGCACTACCAACTGCACTTAGACGGCGGCTTGCACAAAGGAGACAGAAATGAAATATTGTTTTGTTTGAATGGGTTAACCATGGCTTTTAACAATTCATGTCATACTACAGCGACTGGAACACCTAGCAATGAATTCCTGGTATTTTTTACTTTGGTAACCGTAAGATTTTTTCTATCCTCCAACTACCAATTTGTTAAGGTTTACCTTCATTCACCCATTCGTAGGAATTTCTTAAAAGGGTCCATGGGATAAAATCCATGACACAATGCTTAAAGATTGGGTTGTTATGTGTTAGCAACTGCGCTTTGACGATGGGTCAAACATATTGTGTTAGATTACAAACAACCTAGTTTAATTAAAGTATTTACAAATTTAAGCCAACCAGATTTTCATAAAGAGATTTTCACAGATTAACAAAGTACAAAAAGAGGAGTAATGAATATTTTGAATAATGAATGTTTCATGAAGAAAGATAAATGATTGAATCTCGTAATCATTTTTGTGCTAATTCTGCAACAGAAAATAAAAGGCAGAGAATAATCAATGTAATCTTCCTTGGCATCAGAAGTTGTAAATTATTCCACTACATTTGAAATTCTTTTACCCTTCATTTCATACTCTTGCTGCGACATGACTTTAATCTGATTCGGCTTAATCAAAAATACCCCTAGCTTGCCATATACAAGAAATAGAGGATTTTGAATGAGAGGTCATTGAATGCCGAATTTATCAAACAAGTCATCTGTAAACAGATAAAAACGAGGCTGCGCCGAGTTTTTTTTATCTGTTTAAAGATGATGAATTTAATAAATTCGGTATTTGATGAGCACAAATTTGATATTCTATTTATAATTTGACCCAAAATTTGATGATAAAAACGCAAAAATTACGATTTTTATCAATTCATGTTATACCTCTAGACATAATACGCTGTTTGCAAAATGACGTCAGCAGATCCATTATTTCGTCATTTTCCTAACAATAATAATATTATAACGTTTTTCTTTATTTTTAGCTCATTTAAAGAGTTTTTCATCTAGTGTAGTAGCACCTGTGTAATATCAAAAATATTCTACGGGGTTATTTCACTCTCGCAACATAGGTCAAATTATAATAAGAAATACAACAATTTTAATATTTGAAAGATTGAAAAGATGGTCAAATCTCAAGACTACAACTAAAATTCTCTGCTCTTACATCTGATCCATACTAAAAGAGACAGGATGCTACAAACTGATTAAAATTACGCATTTACAGCAAGATTAGGAGTCATTGACCTAGATAGAAAATCTCTCGCAGCATGTTAATTACTTTCTGAAACCATTAGAACTCAAATTGAAGTAAGGACAAATGTACTGAACTTTTGAAATATGAAAATGAAAACCTGTTACTAATATGATACTCCACAGACAAGAAGGGACCATCAAGGTAAAGTGTAAAATGTCAACCCTAATCAGTTTGCAGCCTCTGGGCAAGCTGACTTCTTAGGGTTAAGACTGTCACACTTTGCTATTTTTCGGGATTTAGAAATAGAGGATAATCGTTTGTTTCAATGTAGGAGCGCTTTATATTTCAGTATCAAGGGCATACATTGCTTAAATCAAAGTCAAAATGATTGGTTTGCTTGGGGTTTAATGCCACTTTCAACATCATTACAGGTATATAATGGTCCCTGGTGCAACTACCTATAGTTTCCTGTTGTTTCTCATGCCAGTACAACCACAACATTTTATCAAAGCCACCAGCTGCTCATCCAACATAAACATACTACTTTTCTTTAATGCTTTTCGGTGGTTTATCGAGAAATAACGGTAGATTATCACTTGATAATCTCACCACAAAAGCAGTGAAATTATCAAAAACTCATACCCAGCTTTTGTGCATTTCATCCTATCTGACGTCATCTATGCGGGGCGAAATAAGTGACGTCACATTGAACATTGCGTAGCAATCACGCGCAAAATGACACGCTTATCGAAAATATGTCATAGAAATGTCCTATTTTGTCTCAATTTTTCATTAAAGAAATAGAATAATTGTTTGCTTTTCGTGTAAGATCGATAAATATATCATTTCGTGAACAACAAAAGCTATATTTTCACTCGTGGCGCTGCCACTCATGAAAATATAGCTTTTGTCGTTCACTCAATGAAATATAAATCGATTATCCTCTATATCATTCACCCATTGGCGGGAGACAATTGACTTGTGTCACAATGACTTTTGTCTAAAGATGATTAAAAGTTACCTAACTCAAGGTTTGAACTCACAACCCAGGCTTGACTGCCCAATTAATGTGTTGCCGCTGAGCTGGCCAGGGAATCAGCAGAGCCAAAATGGAAAGCTAAATCTACAATCTTTGTGCTCAGTTGAGCTACATAAAATCATGCATAATTAAACAAAATTATTTTAATTGTTTGAAATTTTACCAGTAAGGATAACTCAATGGCTCAGTAGGAAACAGTTGTAGCTACCTATAAATATATAGGCAGTTACATTTGTTTTGCCCCTTTATTGAACTTTTTTAAGTCTGAATAGGTTACTTTCTACTGTGATAGACTGAAACTTATTTAAATTCTAAAAGATTGTGAAAAATCTTGAATAAAATACCAGATTGAATGATTATCATTTAAACTAGATCTCCGAAAGTATGCATGAAAATTTTTCTTTTCTTGTTAATGGCCTATATTCAGTAAATGTCCTGAATTCCATAATAAAAACTTGTGTACTTTAAGTGCATAATCATATGATCAAGTAACCTATTTAAATTATAGGATCTCTTGAATTTAAGTCAATTTTTTTTAATGTTTGATTGGGGTTAAAGGCCGTTATTATTTTTAAGGCCTATTGTCGAGGCTGGAGCACATAACAAAGAATTCTTAGTATTTCTTAAATGCTTTTCGGTGGTTTATCGAGATATAACGACGGATTATCACTTGATAAACTCACCGCAAAAGCAGTGAAATTATCAAAACTTATACCCTGCTTTTGTGCATTTCATCCTATCTGACATCATCTATGCGGGGCAAAATAGGTGACGTCACAATGAACGTTGCATAGCAATCACACGCAAAATGATGCGCATTACGAAAATATGTCTTAGAAATTTCACATTTTGTCTCATTTTTGCATTAAAGAAATAGAATAATCGTTTGTTTTTCGAGTAAGATCGATTAATATTTCATTTCGTGAAAAACAAAAGCTATATTTTCACTTGTGGCTCTGCCACTCGTGAAAAAATAGCTTTTGTTTTTCCACTCAATGAAAAATAAATCGATCTTACACTCAAACAAACGATTATCCTCTATATCATTTGCCCATTGGTTGGGAGACAATTGACTAGTGTCACAATGACTTTTGTCTAAAGATGATTAAAAGTTACCTAACTCAAGGTTTGAACTCACAACCCAGGCTTGACTGCCCAATTAATGTGTTGCCGCTGAGCTGGCCAGGGAATCAGCAGAGCCAAAATGGAAAGCTAAATCTACAATCTTTGTGCTCAGATGAGCTACATAAAAAACATGCATAATTAAACACAATTATTTCAATTGTTTGAAATTTTACCAGTAAGGATAACTCAATGGCTCAGTAGGAAACAGTTGTAGCTACCTATAAATATATAGGCAGTTACATTTGTTTTGCCCCTTTATTGAACTTTTTTAAGTCTGAATAGGTTACTTTCTACTGTGATAGACTGAAACTTATTTAAATTCTAAAAGAATGTGAAAAATCTTGAATAAAATACCAGATTGAATGATTATCATTTAAACTAGATCTCCGAAAGTATGCATGATATTTTTTCTTTTCTTGTTAATGGCCTATATTCAGTAAATGTCCTGAATTCCATAATAAAAACTTGTGTACTTTAAGTGCATAATCATATGATCAAGTAACCTATTTAAATTATAGGATCTCTTGAATTTAAGTCAAATTTTTTTTAACATGTTTGATTGGGGTTAAAGGCCATTATTTTTTTTAAGGCCTAATGCAGAGGCTGGAGCACCTTACAAAGAATTCCTAGTATATCTCCCACCAGTACTACCATTATATGCTTTAGTATTCCCCATCTGCTGACGATTCATACTTGATATATGATTAAGGTAGTGGACCCATAAAATAGTTCCACAACATTCAGAACTCATAATCTTTCAAAATGTTGATCAAGGTTTCCTCATGAATTCATTAGGAAACCTTGGTTAACAATTTTAAATTTCATTACTTTCGAGGCCACTGTCATAGCGCAGTTGGTAGCGCATCAGACTATCAATCTAGAGGTCCCGGGTTCGATTCCTGACAGCGGCACTCATTCTTTTCGATTATTTGTCTTTTACCAATCGTAGACCTATGTGAGATAGTAGCTGGAGGCTAGGAAATGACATTGTGGTTGTACTAGTGAGAGAAATAACAGCAAACCATTGGTAGGTGATTCAGCCACCGGGACATAACTGAAAAAAATGTTGAAAGCGGTGTTCAAACTCAATTCAATCAATCAATCAATAATTCATAAATATTGCTGATTTATGATTTATTGTAAGTCCACTACCTTAAGATAACAAATTCACTACAAATTTCAATACTATCATTGCATTTCAAATCTCGGATCTGAACAAATAAAACCAGGGTCGTCAGTGAAGCAGGTTAATTAAGCGATATTTCACACGTTATTTAAGTTGAAACACCCTAATTTTACATGCCTTAAACATTGGGGTCATGATCCCTAATGCATCCCTTCATTACCTCTGTTCAAAATTCATACCAAATTTGAATCAATCTCAAACCAATAACAGTTTGTTTTTATTGGCTTTAACATCATTCACAACATTGTTGCAGTTATGTTGTGGCGGCTAGTGCACCTATCCATAGCTTCCTGTCATTTCTCACATCATGACAACCACAATATTCAATCTGAGCCACCAGCAGCACATCCCATGTAAGGTGTATTAATTACAATATTGATGGCTCAGAGCGGAACAGTTGTAACTGCCTATATGTTTATAGGCAGTTACAACTGTTTGGCACTGATCCATCTATTTGCCTATTGGTCACCAGGGAGATAAATGACTCGGGTCACATTATTTTTGGTCAAATGTCAGACGAAAGTCGGCTATAGACACAACTTAAGAAAACTAGACTGTCGCTGAACCGACTTATAGGCCTACAAGTACTTATCAATAATAAAAGGCCATTTTCCATCAAAGGGCCATAACTCTGTCAGAAGTCAATAGATCCTTACCAAAAGGTCACTCGCACATCTCTGCTTGATACTGATCAAATCTGTAAATTTGAATGAAACCTATGACCACCCCCCCCCCCCCAATTAGTTGCTGAGAAATGAAACGGCCACAAAACAGCTACATATGGACAGACGGACAGACAGACCAACAAGCAGTCTCATATATATCCCCAAAACATAGTTTGGGAGAGGGCATAATGACGGGACATTTCTCAAAAAGAATTATGAAAATGTTCTTGGAATCCTCAAAAAATTCTACAAGTTCACTTCATTTAAAAAAATAGAATAACTATTAATTTAGTACAATAAAAATTTTATATAACCAGTGACACTATTAGCATCTATGTGTATTTTTCATAAATTCATTTTACAGGATGATTTGCTATCCCTCACGTGCAAATTGTTCTAAACTACTGAAAGATTTTATTGCTTTTTACGATAAAAGGTCTTGACCCCATTTAAGTGAGGCATATGGAGTCGCTTCTTTCGGCAAAATCCACTGATGATCGGTTTCAAATTTCGTTTTACAGTTTTAAATAACTCCTTAAACAGGGTAATAAAATCGGAGAAACAGCAGAACCGGTTATACTCATGTTGGTGTCAATAATACACCTATTTCGCTGACGCATACTTGCAAGTTTTTTGCATTAACATCGGATAATATCACACTAGGATAACTGTGGGCACTGGACCCGTACAATCTAATACCCATTATAATCGTTTCGACACTTAACCCAGGACAATTTCAGATAGCATGTTCCTTTCTTTACTGTTGTTAACAAAATGGTCTGTAGTATAGGTAGATTTTGCGTGGTGAGCTGTGAAATCTTGAACCTTTTTACTGTAAGATTCCCTTGCCATTTGTTCGAAAAAAATAAAACAGGTTTGAAAAACACATTAAAAAGTTTAAAATTTGCCTTTTAAACCAATGCTATTGCTTGTCTTAAAACGTAAGGTTCACTCAAACATGTACTTTCATAATTTCAGCGAAGGGATCAGGTTAAATTCCTATCATTTGCTTTTTAATTATACCGGATTTACCTATGGTAATGGACTCATCAACTATGGCAGAGCTCAGTTTTGAAAATACAACTATACTTGACAATCAAGCTGTTTGTATGCATGGCTACTTAGATTAGTTATATTCAGAGCTACAGATAGAGGGGGTATATTGGATTTTAAATCGAATTAAGTGTTATAATACTTGCTTAAATCTTATGTTTTGAGTACTCATTAAAATCGTCTCGCTGAGACGTTTCAAATGAGTACCCACAACAAAGGGTTTCATTTAGAAAGAAAGATTTTAGATTGGCAATACCCCTCTTATCTGTACCTCTGCATATAACAGCTCATCCTAAAATTTTCTGATCTATCAACAACTTTTAATTCCAGTATAATGTCACAGTACTAGAATTTTTGTCCACGAACAACACAGTAGTGTCAAATTAGAAAATGTTGATTCCTCAAGATGTAACCTTGACCCTCAGCCAAAAGTTCAAATAGCATTACTACACTAAGAGGAGACAATCTGGTGCCAAATTAATATACATTGAAAACAACCATTAATGAAAATTGAAAATTTGGCCTTGACCTTGAGAGTATGCTTGAGGTACAGAATAGTATCTTTCCAATGGCACTTTTGCTCATAAAAGGGAACAATTGGGTAAAATTATTTACATATCCATCAATAAACTTAACTAGAAGCCATTGAAAGTCCACATAAATTTCCAAGCAGAAGCACTTGTTGGTCATTCACACAGAAGTGTTGTGAATTTGCAAGTGGACAAAACATAAATTGTGCATTTTCTCCTTTGAGTGCAATAATTCCTAAAACATACATGCACAATCAAAAATAAATGAATAGACCTTAAGGTAGAATGACCTTTAAGGCAATGGACCTAGTTACACAACCTTTCAGAAGTCACAAACAAATTAACAACAGTGTTAACCAAGGTTTCCTCAAGATTTCATTTGAAAACCTTGGTTAACATTGTGAAAGATCATGAGAAAATCACAACCTTTCAGAAGTCACAAACTAATTAACAACAGTGTTAACCAAGGTTTCCTAAAGATTTCATTCGGAAAAGTTGGTTAACATTGTGAAAGATCATGAGTTTCGAAATGTTGCAGAACTATTATGGTTCCACTACCTTAAGCCAAAGCTACCATAAAGGTGACATAAACTGTATCGGAAATCGCAACATGCGAAAAGGGACTGATCATATTCTCAGTTTAATTCTAAAACCTCTTAACTACAGCTTGTTTAAAGCTGTAGTTACAAGGATTTGGAATTAAGGTAGTGGACCCGTAATAGTTCCGCAACATTTCGGACCACATGTTCTTTCACAATGTTAACTGAGGTTACCTAATGAAATTCATTAGGAAACCTCGGATAACACTGTTAAAGTTCATTACTTCCAAGACGTTGCAAAACTATTACGGGTCCACTACCTTAAACAGAAGGTATGACAAGAGATAGTCATCAATACATAGTCATTAATGCATTTATGTCATGCGATCTTAATGCTCTGTTTACTCAATTTTCCTCACAAAAAAAAACATTACCGGGTGTCAAACTACAATCATTAGTGAAATACTGAATGATTTGTAAAACGTTTTTTTCAAAAAGTTTAATTGGTGACAACATATTTTTTACACACCCTTGATTCAAAAATTATCATGGTATACATTTTGTAATTCTCTACTGTTTAGGGTTTGGTGCTTCTTTGAAAGCTATTGCTTAGTGTGAAAATGACAGTAATCCTTTAGTCAGTATAAATACACCATATTTCCTCTCATAATAGCACCCCCCCTTTTTAAGTAGCACCCCTACATTTTTTACTTAGAAAATTTAACCAACTTCAAATGCCTAAATTTTAGGAACTTTTTTAAAACTTCTTCTCTAATTTGAGATGATTTTCCTCTAAACAATAATTTTTAAGATTGTTTAGAGGAAATTCACCTCAAATTAGAGAGAAAAGGGGCCCAAAAGACATCAATTTTAAATAGAAAATGCCTATTAAATAAAAGCTCCTTGGCCATGTTATGTATAGCTTCCAGGAGTGTTTATTAGGTGAAATATGGTATATAAATCTTGGCTAAGAGTATTTAAGCCTTTGCTCAATCAAAGAAAAAAGACTGTGATTGATTGATTGAATGGGGTTTAACGCTGCTTTCAACATTTTTTCAGTTTTATTGTGGCGGCTGGAGCACCTAACAATGGTTTCCTGGTATTTCACTCACCAGGACAACCAACACATCCTTTCTTAATCTCCAGCTGCTATCTCACATAGGTGTAGGATTATCAACCGATTTTTGGGAGACAAATAGTCCGAAAGAATGAGTGCAACTGTCAGGGATCGAACCTAGGACCTCTAGATTGACAGTCCGACATGCTACCAACTGGGCTATGACAGTGGCAGAGCTCCGTTCAAAGCAGAATCTGAATTGCCGCATTGACACTTACACACATCTTGAATTCATTCATTTAACTCCTTCAAAAAAAGGTTTAGACTGTTTCTAAATGTTCAAGCTTATAAGCTCATGAAAATTCTGGTACAAGTTCTTGAACTGGCATTTTTGAACTGTCATTTAAAGGTCTTGAACTCCAAGAACTAAAACATTTTCAAGAAATGCAACTGAACTTCAAATTACAGTTCTTGAAATTTTAGAAGATCAAACTAAATCAATACCAATGTCCGTTTTTTAAGCCGCAACCATAGCGCAGTTGGTTAGGCATAAGACTCCCAATCTGGAAGTCCTGGGTTCGATCCCCGGTGGCGGCAAATATCCTTTCCGACGTTTGTCTCTCACCTATGGGTATTTTATCGTAAATCTATGTGAGATAGTAGTCGGAGGCTAGGAAAGGGTGTAATGGTAGTACAGGTGAATGAAATACCAGGAATCCATTGTTAGGTGCTCCGACCGTCGCTATATAACTGCGAAAATGTTGAAAGCGGTGTAAAATCCATTCAAATCAAGTCAAAACCAATGTCAGTTCAAAAACTTATATTTCACTCATCAATGTTTAAAAGTGGGTGTTAACCTCATTATTTGTTGAGTCGAGAAAGGTCAGCCATCTTGTCAATTTCGTTTTCCCGTTCACTTATCAAGGTCAAAGGATTGGTGCACCTGATTGGCTGCATTTGTAATATGAGGTAAAATAACCCATACTTATCGATATTGACATCTTTTTTGTTGATTTTTTGTACCTTATCCTTTCCCGAATCATGACAATTAACCCTTATTATGCTGAATTTTAATTTTATTCCTAAAATTTTGTCAAATTTTGGAATATTTCATTTACCGTTTTTCCCACAATATTTAGGTAGTATGCAGGAAGTTTAGATTCAGAGCAGACTTTAAAACATCTGATTAATCAATTATCATCGATAATAAGTTGGTTTGGGCTTCTGATTGTGATAATTGACTAAGAAATTTCATAATCGATTAATCTGTTTCTAACTCATAGATGAAAGCCATTATTCATTGTTTCCAAAACTGACATCAGTTTGATGGCTCAGTGTGAAACAGTTGTAACTGCCTATATATTTATAGGCAGTTACAAACGTTTCATGCTGAGCAATGAATTTGGTAGAAAAATCTGCAGACTCTTTAGGCCTTGAGTTTTAAGTAAACTTTCACATTCTATTATTCAAAGAACACTACTTGGAGTGCTGTATTATAATTTCTAAGATAACAATTGATTTGAAACCCGTTGCCTAACACTAGTTAAGGCTGATCTAACTCTATATCATATGCCAAAGCTTTGAGTACAAGAAGAATATGTTATGTTTGTAAAACATTTATGCCCCCCCCCCCCCCCCCCCCCCCCCCCCCCCCCCGTAAAAGCAGGTCAAGAGCCTTTCCTTTGTGAATCAGCAAAGGGCAATAACTCACAAAATATGATGATGGAGTTATGGTTTTTGTGCACTGCTTATCTCCTAAATAAAATCTATCTACCTGTGAAATTTCATTATTCTAGCTTGCGAACTTTTTGAGATCAAAATGTTTTATAAAGTATATCCTCTCTATAGCAATGAAAAATCTACTACGGGGAATCTTGTGTTGATTTCTCCATTGGTCGTTTTGAAAATTATTCACCAGCGCTTGTCTTGTCATGTGATTGTATTTGGAATGACCAATCAAAATTGTTCAATAAATGAGTTATCAATGATAACCCTTTGCTGTTTAATCCCTGCTTTTTATGTGGCTGTGATTTTATGATAGAGAAAACATTGTGAAAAAAGAAGAAATTGCTTCTGACAAGCAATTTCTTCTTTTTCCACACTATTTTCTATCCTACTGAATGGTTATTTTTCAAATTAAACCCACTTTAAATTTTCGTCTGCAAAACCTTTGAATTTGGACAAGTCCCAAATTTTGTAAAACAGGAAAGGGTTTAGAACTGGAGTACTTCAACTTCATTTATCAGTGATTCTACAATTGAATCCTCTCAAAATGGCCTCAAAATTGCTGCTTAACTTTTGAAGAAGTGACATTGCCCCTCCTTTAGCTACTCTATAGGATCTTTATGGCACATTGTACATGACAGATAAACAAAGAAATTAGATAATTATTTAAGAACGCAATTATTGTTATCAAACATGGATAACTAATGAAAATTTGATTTACTTCTGTACCTTAAGATCCATACTTTACAGAATTTATCTTTCCAACAGTCAGAAGTTATTCAGAGATCCCAATTCCTTATCTAAGCTTAATACCGTATTTCTCCTAATAAACGCTTCCTGGAGCTTTACAAACTATGGTCAGGGAGCTTTTATTTAGTATGCATTTTCTGATTTTAAAAAATCATTTAACTTTTGTCTTTTAGACCCTTTTCCCTTTAATTTGAGGTAAATTTCCTCTAAACAACCATTGTTTAGAGGAAATTCACAACAAAGTAGAGAAGAAGTCGCAACAAGTTCTTAAAATTTAGTAAAAAAATGTAGGGGTGTTACTATTAGGAAGGGAGCTTTTATCAGGGAAAATATTGTATGAATTCGACATCAACTCTTCAATGTTATCTATTAACAAGTGAATTTGAAAACTTATAATTTTTCAAGAGTGGGAATGATCCTCAAGAAGTTACATAATTACCGAATTTCTCATCCAATTGACAAACAGACAAGTACGTAATTTTTAGTTATCAGAACTGCTGTCCAGTATCAAACTCATTCCATTTTGAGAATTAATTCCGAAAATTATGACACCACAAATTACATCTCGATGCGGTTGACAGATAAATTTTCTGCGTCTCTAGACAAAAGTCAAAGATCAGACGATAGCCAGAAAAAAGTAACGGAAAAACAAAACCACTGAAATTACATAAAAAATTCGAAGAAAAAAAGTATCGAGACAAAGTGACAGTTTCCAGATTACAAAAGGCAAAGTTAAATCTCCGAAGGACTCGAGATTTAGTTAAATATCCCCGTCATCCCACCTTAATTTCAAACCCAGACACAAAATGATTTCTCTGTAGAACACATTTTCTTTTTCCATTTTTCAATTATTTGTTGATTGATGCTTTTCTTTGAGTCACAGTTTTTCCCCTATTGATGTGGATATTTAAATAGAAGATAATCGTTTGTTTAAGTGTAAGATCGATTTATATTTCATTGAGTGAACAACAAAAGCTATATTTCCACGAGTGGCAGAGCCACGAGTGAAAATATAGCTTTTGTTTTTCACGAAATGAAATATTAATCGATCTTACTCGAAAAACAAACAATTATTCTATTTCTTTAATGCAAAAATGAGACAAAATGTGAAATTTCTAGGACATATTTTCGTAAAGCGCGTCATTTTGCGCGAGATTGCTATGCAATGTTCATTGTGACGTCACTTATTTCGCCCCGCATAGATGACGTCAGATAGGATAAAATGCACAAAAGCAGGGTATAAGTTTTTGATAATTTCACTGCTTTTGCGGTGAGTTTATCAAGTGATAATCTACCGTTATTTCTCGATAAACCACCGAAAAGCATTAAAGAAGTACAAAATATTGATGCATAATACGGAAAATATCATTTACTACCAGCATGTCTTATTTCAAACAATTTTTGACTGTCAATAAAACTAGGCTGTCGCAAGGCAGACTAATACCTTCCTACAAGTGCTTGTCAATAATGAAAAGCCATTTTCCATCAAGGGGCCATAACTCTGTAAACAAGAGGACCCTGAGGGCCCTAAATCGCTCACCTGATATTTCAAGTAAATTATCATTAAGACTCCATTTCCTATGATATGGCATGAACCTTCCCATTTTCAACAGAGTTCATTCTTGTGACCTGGCAAACATTTTGATCAAGTTTCATGAAGATTGGACTATATTTGTGGCGTTTGGAGCTCTTACCAGAAAATTGTCATTAAGGCCCCTTTTCCCGTGATATGGCATGTATACTTCCCATTTTCAAAAGACTTCATCCTCATGACCTAACAAACATTCTAACAAAGTTTCATGATGATTGGACCATATTTGTGGCTTCTAGAGAGTAAACAAAAAAATTGTCATTAAGACGCCTTTTCCTGTGATATGGCACCGATCCTTCCCATTTTCACTAGACTTCATCCTCATGACCTAACAAACATTCTGACCAAGTTTCATGAAAATTGGACCATATTTGTGGCTTCTAGAGTGAAAACAAGAAATTTGTCATTAAGGCCCCTTTTCCCGTGATATGGCACGGATCCTTTCCATTTGAGCAATTTTCATAAGGGACCACCCAAGGAATATTTCTGCCAAGTTTGGTTGATTTTGACCCATAAGTTTAGGAGGAGATGTCGTTTAAAGATATTGTTGACAAAATTGTCATTAAGGCGCCTTTTTCTGTGAAATGGCACGGATCCTTCCCATTTTCAATAGACTTCATCCTCATGACCTAACAAACATTCTGACCAAGTTTCATGAAGATTGGACCATATTTGTGGCTTCTAGAGTGAAAACAAGAAATTTGTCATTAAGGCCCCTTTTCCCGTGATATGGCACGGATCCTTTCCATTTGAGCAATTTTCATAAGGGACCACCCAAGGAATATTTCTGCCAAGTTTGGTTGATTTTGACCCATAAGTTTAGGAGGAGATGTCGTTTAAAGATATTGTTGACAAAATTGTCATTAAGGCGCCTTTTTCTGTGAAATGGCACGGATCCTTCCCATTTTCAATAGACTTCATCCTCATGACTAACAAACATTCTGACCAAGTTTCATGAAGATTGGACCATATTTGTGGCTTCTAGAGTGAAAACAAGAAATTTGTCATTAAGGCCCCTTTTCCCGTGATATGGTACGGATCCTTTCCATTTGAGCAATTTTCATAAGGGACCACCCAAGGAATATTTCTGCCAAGTTTGGTTGATTTTGACCCATAAGTTTAGGAGGAGATGTCGTTTAAAGAAAAAGTTGACGCCGTGACGGACAGACGGACAGATGGACAGACGGACGCCGGACAACGATCGATCACAATAGCTCCCTTGAGCACTTCGTGCTCAGGTGAGCTAAAAAGAAATGGATCATAACCAAAATTTCAAATAATGTTGAAAGAGGCGTTAAACTCCATTCAATCAATCAATCAATCACAACATAATGGCTTACATGCACCAGCATTTATGAACCGACTCATTCACTATTACAAGTAGAGTTTAACCCATTCAAATAAAACCTGGACATGCACCAACATCCAATTGTGGTGGCAAATAATAATTTAATATTTTTTATCATAAGAACTGAGAAAGGAGGGAAGGGGCTTGACTGGTGTGTCTTTGACTAAATAAGGATGGTTTTACAAGTTTGAAGACATTTAAACTAGATGTCACTCTAAATCGGGTTATACCTCAATTTTGATTTATTATGCGAGACAAAAAAGTTCTGGTATATTTGATATGGAAAAAAATCCCTTTTAGACATATCTGTGTTGTATAATTTCCAAAAAAAGAGATTTTTTCTCTTCAACAATGACTGTACTTTTTACCAGTACGTTTAACTTTTTTGAACTCATGAATTTAAATTAAGCTTGAAAAGTTTAAAAGAACTTTTGTTTTCAGCTGTTATATGTATGATTCATGAAACAAGAAGTACAAATAAGAAGAGGGATTTTAGTCTAAAATCTTTATCTGTCATTGAAATCATATGTTGTGGGTACTCATTTGTATTGTATCAATCAGAGGATTCTAATGAGCACCCACAAAATTGGGTTTTTGAAAGTTTAAATAAAATATTAAATATCTTTAAGAAAAAGAAAATTTAAATGTGATTTTACGCCACTTTCAATAATCTTTCAGTTACATCGCGGCAGCTTGAGCACCTGACAAAGGATTCTTGGGATTTCTCTCACCAGAACTACCATCTCATCCTTTCCTAGCCTCCAGCTACTATCTCATACTACATAGGTCTACGATTATTAACCCATTGGTGACCAACAAATATTCGGAAAGAATGAGCGCGCCATTGGAGATTGAACCCCCAACCTCTAGATTGATAGTCCAACGTGCTACCAACTGCGCTATGACAAAAGCTTTATAATAAGAAAAACATTAACAACACTAGAAAGCCATGAATGGCTTGAGTCGCTCCACAGGCTTGAAATTCTTGTAAAAGCAAATAAATGTTTTGACTAGATTTTTAGATATTTGGGGTTCTACTGATGTTGAAATTGATTTTCAAAGTTTCAACTATATCACAGATAGAGAAATGACCTCTGCTCTTAAAAGACATATTTTTCATCAAATCAAAATAATTTTTGGCTGCATGATAATGGGTCACCTGAAGATCATACCAAAATGTTTGATTGATATCCATCAGTTACATTCTGAGAAAATGTTTTTCATAGTTTCCACTATTTAACATATTGAGAATTGACCTCCACCAATAAAATGTATATTTTTCATCCAATCAAAATTATTTTTGGTACACTGATAAAGGGTCACTTAAGGATCATTCCAGTGAAATTTAGTTGATATCCAAAGATCAGATTCTGAGAAAATGATTTTTTCAAAGTTTCCACTATATATCATATACAGAAGTGACCTCTGCCCATAAAATGCATATTTTTCATCCAATCAAAATAATTTTTGGTACACTAATAAAAGGTCACTCTAGAATCATTCCAGTGAAATTTGGTTGATATCCATCAATTACATTCTGAGAAAATGATTTTCAAAGTTTCCACTATATAACATATAGAGAAATGACCTCCTTCCATAAAATGCATATTTTTCATCCAATCACAATGATTTTTTGTAGACTGATAAAGGGTCACTCAAGGATCATTCCAGTGAAATTTGGTTGATATCCATCAATTACATTCTGAGAAAATGATTTTCAAAGTTTCCACTATATAACATATAGAGAAATGACCTCCGCCCATAAAATGCATATTTTCCATCCGATCACAATGTTGTTTTTTTTAGACTGATAAAGGGTCACCCAAGGATCATTCATGTAAAATTCAATTGGTATCCATTGATTAGAATCTGAGAAAACTCAATTTTTACCATATTTGGAAATTAGCCACGCCCATTAAATCCATGTTTTTCATTGGATCAAAATTTCTTGAACAACTTTGAAAGAGGGTCACCCAAGTATCATTCCTGTGAAGTTTGGTTGAAATCCATCCGATAGTTTCTGAGGAGAAGATTTTTAAAGAAAAGTTTACGACCGCACGCACGCACGCACGGACGCACGCACGACGGACACAACGCCATGACAATAGCCCCAGTGGCTTTCAGCCAGTGGAGCTAAAAACCAACATGTATCATACTCTTGACTAAAACAAACTCTATAGCAGGACAAAATGGATATTTAGCACTCTAGAAATTATAGGATAACTTAAAATTCATTTATTCTTTTTTTTCCACATAAAGGAAATTTTTACATAAATTGTATTAATATTCTAACTGAACTTTCAATTACAGCTTAATAACAATTTTCTTACAAACACATGTAATCCTGTATGCATTTTTTTCAAGAAAAAATCTCTTTAAAACTCAATTAACAAGATTATGTCTTATGTTTAATTTCTAAGAGCATATTTCATATTTTTGCAATTAAATTTTCATGACAGCAATAAGACTTGCTGTCATCTAAGCATATTGTCTTTGAGGATTGATAAATACATACTTTTAGTTCTAGCTTTTTGTAGTTATAAAAGAAGCTTTTATCTCTCTGACACATAGACCCTTTAAAAATATGCCCTTAATTCTATATCAAGGGTTTAGTGCAAGAGTGTACTAAGTGTATATACATTATGTATACACTTAGTACACTCTTGCACTCAACACTCGATATACAAAGCATTGGTAGGCAGTATAGACTAGAATCAGCCTGCAAGTTTTGAAGAATTGTTATGATATAACCTATGTCCCAGGAGTGAAAACCCATTGAATATTTTTTATATCTATCGTAACACAGTAAAACTAGAAAGCCATGAATGGCTTGAGTCACTCCACAGGCTTGAAATTCTTGAAATAGCAAATCTAAGGTTTGACTAGATTTTAAGATATTTTGGGTTTTACTGATGTTGAAATGATTTTCAAATTTTCCACTTTATAACATAAAGATAAATGACCTCTGCCCATAAAATACATATTTTTCATCTGATCACAAAAATTTTTTGTAGACTGATAAAGGTTCACTCAAAGATCATTCCAGTGAAAATTGGTTGATATCCATCAATTACATTCTGAGAAAATGATTTTTAAAGTTTCCACTATATATTATATAGAGAAATGACCTCCGCTCATATAATCCATATTTATCATCCGATCACAATAATTTTTGGTAGACTGATAAAGGTTCACTCAAGGATCATTTTAGTGAAATTTGGTTGATATCCATCAATAATATTCTGAGAAAATGATTTTCAAATTTTCCACTATATAACATATAGAAAAATGACCTCCGCCCATAAAAGACATATTTTTCATCCAATCACAATAATTTTTGGTAGACTGATAAAGGTTCACTCAAGGATCATTCCAGTGAAATTTGGTTGATATCCATCAATTAGAATCTGAGAAAATGATTTTCAAAGTTTCCACTATATAACATATAGAGAAATGACCTCCGCCCATAAAATCCATATTTATCATACGATCACAATAATTTTTTGCAGACTTATAAAGGGTCATCCAAGGATCATCCATGTAAAATGTAATTGGAATCCATCAATTAGAATTTGAGAAAACTGACTTTTTACCATATTTGGAAATTAGCCACGCCCATTAAATCCATGTTTTTCATAGGATCAAAATATCTTGAACAACTTTGAAAGAGGGTCACCTAAGGATCATTCCTGTGAAGTTTGGTTGAAATTCATCCAGTAGTTTCTGAGGAGAAGATTTTTAAAGAAAAAGTTTACGACCGGACGCACACACGCACGCACGGACGGACGGACGCACGACGGACACAACGCCATGACAATAGCCCCAGTGGCTTTCAGCCAGTGGAGCTAATGATAACTAAGCAAATGAGCCAATAGCACATAGCACAGTTATTTTGTTATCTTGAAAATGAAATCACAATGGATCCAATGTTGTTATTTTATGAACGACATAAAATGTTAGGTGAAAAATTTCAATCAATGAATTTTCAGAGTTTTGTTGATTTTTTGCAAAGCCTTGTTTTTATCTGTTTATAGATGACTTGTTTAATATAATTTAATATCCTCTAGTTATTCTGCAGGACATAGGGTAAGCCCATTTCCATAAAATTTTGCTCTTTGATGCATTAAAAGTTGTCTTCTTAATCTTTTCTGAACTTGGGCCAGTCTAAGCTTTCAGAACTTTGATTTCGATGCAATTTCATTTATGTTTTTCGTTCTGTATCATAGTCGTATCTAGGATTTTGAATTGTATACGCATTCAGAAGGCAACAATCAAAGAACATGTAGGATAAAGGCGATATGTGAACTGTGACAAAAGATGAATGCCCTCCGTCCACTCCCTTTCAATGATTTGAGCATTGATGAATAATCAGAACATTGTAACTACAGCTTGAAAAAGATGTAGTTTCGGTGCTTTGATCTTTCATCAACAATATTTTTCAACAGAGGATTTTCTTTTAACACACTTGCATAAAATGTGTAATGGTAGTTACGCCCTTGAGAATGACAAGGGAATCCTTTTTTTCCATTCCACGTTTTCTGACAGTAATTATTGTGTCTTTTGAAGTAAATCATTCTTGTCATCTGAAAGTCACTCAGAACTACTTTCACTAATATTCTCGAGGAATTGTCATTATAAAGTCAAGATTTTGGTTTAAATTGCTGAGAGGTATAATGAAAGTTCTTATTTATTTTCTTTATTTTAAAATTAAGATTTGAACAAAATAGATTTTAAGAAGACAAATCATTTTATTCAACTAAATGTTGGCCAATCTACCTCGAGTCTTACTTTTGAGGAGTTTTATGATAAAGTTTACAGCTAATTCTAAAAGTACCCACCTTTTTCCTGAGATGAGGTATAATAAATGCTCTGTATAATATGGTGAAAATAATTCATTCCTTTTGCCCCGTGGCGGCCCCCGCATACTCCGCTGTGGGGCACGACTGGGGCGCTGCAGTGGGGGATGCACCTCAAAAGTAATCTGTAAATAAACATTTATATGACAGTAAATATTATATTTCAAAATAAGATTTCAATGGCACAACATCTACTTTAGGCAATTTCTGCATATTGAACAGTGATGTTTTGCATGACACTATTTATAACATCACAGTTCAACTTTATGAATACATCAGAGAAAAGCGGAAGAGATGAGTGCTGCCAGGAATAGAACCCAGGAGGTTTAGAATGACAGTCAAATGCCTTACAGTGCGTTCAAACAGTGGCAATTCGTCAACAGAGGCCCGTTTTAATGACGTTGAAGTTCATGACTTTTGAAACGTTGCAGAAATATTACGGTTTCACTACCTTAAGAGATAGTTTATAGTTGTTATAGAGTGTAGCAAAAGAGATACACAATTTCTAAATTTCTATTTTCAAGAGCACTAACATTTTACTATAAACCCTTCTCATGCTACTATTCACGCCATATTCCAGATATATTGAAGTCTTTGGTATGCAGTAAAGACAAGGATCAGCCTGATGTCGACTGACATGCAGTCTGATCTTAGCCTACACTGCCTGCTTTCTTCTGATTTATTCATGGAACAATCTAGGCCAGATTAGATGAAATGTATGGGACTTTGCATTTTTTTTTCCCCAATTGGACCATTCTAAAATTTTGTCAACTAATAATGATCAAATGAATATATCAGATGCTGCTCAATGTTTTGCTTTGTATTCAAGATGACACCACAGCTAAAACTGTATACCTAAACTTTTTTATACAACAGCTGAACTTATTTATTTTTTTCAAATCCATTTCTTACCTTCTTTGCAACTTATGGTGCTCTCAAACTGACTGTTCTGAACATTTTCTGCTCTTTTGAATGAATGCGACAAGCCCATTTTTACTTTTTCATAAAATGTGTCCAGCAAATGATCTTTTTTCTGCAAACATGTCTTGTATGACATAAATCATTGACAAAAGCAATCCTGAGGCATTAATTGGTAACTTAGTGCAAAACAGTTGTAACTGCCATTGATAATAATTGATTCATTAGAATTAAAACAACAGTTTCTCACGAAGCCATTGTTTAGCCATCATCAATTAGAATTTAATTGTAGTAAAAGGCCTTGACAACCATAATGATTTTGACTGTACCACCTTATTTTTGGCACACAAAGAGCAAATTCAGAACAGTAAACCATCTTTTACTGACATTATGTGCATTATATAGAAAGCAAACTTACACATCCTCTGAGTACAATCTCACAGACATGCTTTACAACCTGCTCCCACAATTGTGCAGTCTAATCTTAGCCTGCTTCGTACATAATTATCATAGGACAATCTTGTGTTAGGCTGATCTAAACTAAACTTCTTACGAGAAAATTAATCGTAAGTCAAAATCACATAATGTACCTAGTGTTTTCATTCATTCTTAGATTCTGCTTTGCAATATCTCATTGGAATCATTTTCAGAAGACAATTCCAATGAGATTATGCATGGCAGAATTTGATATTTAGATACCACTGCAGAAGCAACTTTAATTTTTGACTTACGCAAAAAAATGATCGTAAAATGTTTAGTAAAACGTGCCCAAGTTCCCTTGGAATCTGAACTCACTCTTTCGAGTGATATAAAACACCACATGACAGGGCAAACTTACACTGAGGTGCGTCCTCCTACGACCAGTTCCCGTGGGATCTGAGCTCACTGCAGTTTCGGGCGCCATCCTGCTGCTGCATTACACACACCCAAACACCATTCCAATGTGTGTCTCACGGGCAGGGAACCAAGTCAAATGTTCCAGGCCTCAGACTGTACCTGTAAAATTAATTAAAGTCATCTAATTTTGATGTTTGATTGTGTCTTGATCTTGTTTCTTTTGTTAATCATGAATAATGACAAACCTTTTCTGACAGACAGGTAATGCTCAAGAATGGTTTATTTCTTAATCAAGTTTTAATGGTTCTTAATGACTAGTACCAAATTGTTTTCAACAGACAGGTATAGCCATTGAGTAGTTGATTTCTAAATCCAGTTTAAATCTTTCTTCATTAAATAATAAACTATTTTTGACAGTTGGTTATAGCTAAAGAATGGTTGATTTCTGAAATCCAATTGCATGGTTCTTCACGACAAAAGCCAAACTGTTTCAGACAGACATATAGGGCCAACTTATTTCTGGCCCGAGTGGGTCCCATTGTTGTTGATTTTTCAGCCGAAAACCAGGCTCTGTGTTCAGTATGTATTTAAGTATAATTTAGAAACAAGGAGGAATTTTCTCAAATGCAACCCTGACTATAGAAACTCCTTGCTCAGTTGCCTTTTACTGCAATCTTAAGTGATTGCAGCAATGGATGTGATAAATGAGTGACATTTTGGTAGGTTTTCATTGTATTAGTCCAAATTGAGCCTTTTTGTGACATTTTAACCCTTGTCATGCTCAATAAATTTTGGACAAAAATTTTCATCAAAATCAGAGGGCAAAAAGCACTGAAAGTATCAACTGTAGTTCAATTTTTATTTGAAAAACTAAATCTATTGACAATTCTGGTTTGAAAGTGAGAAACAGGTGGTGTAGACTAATATCAGACTGCACATATGTACAGGCTGATGTTTGTCTTTAGCTCCTGCCAAAGCAGGAATATTCCAGGTTCAGCATGACAAAGGTTAATTAACAAGGCAAGGCTAACTCTTTGGGCCAGTCTAAATTATTGACTTCAGGCAAAAAAAAGGTTTTCTCTGAAAATTTAACTAAAAACTTTTTTTTGCCAAAACACAACAAATTAATTGAGCTTACTATGTACGATCTAAAGTAAAAACAAGGTTCTTAACAAATTGAACAAGTGACCCACCTTTTATAAAGATCTACACATGCTAAAAAAATTATTTCATATCAATATTTTGAATTTTAAAGATAATTTATACCATTCAAATTCAGGCACAAATTTTGACATTCAAGTTTTTACCCAAATATAGTAAAATGTTTCATTTTAATTCCTATTGACAAGGGGGAACAGCCTGTATTGTAAACTCTAACCTCATTTATATTCAAAAGTGTGCCTAACATCTAATCAAAGTTGTAAAAGTCCCCTTTTCTTTCATCTTTTGAACTATGCATCTTCTACCATTGATGCGACCTCTTTTTTTTGACAAAAGATATGATAAATGATTTTCAGTATGGTAGAGCAAAGCCTCAGGTACAAGTTGTTGAATTTAAAATTGATGTAATGTAGTATCTTTTTTTATAATTTTATCAAAAATCAACATTTCATTCGAGAAGAATACTTGCCAAACTATGCCATGGTCAATTTCGCCATCACCTGCTTTGTTATAAATAACACAGAATAACCATACACAGGATAATTTTGGGTTGTTGATTTTTTTTACTGTTTTCAAAGAACTAATTTTATACAATTGACCCACAATCTTTGATTTCTCTTGGATAAGTTCATCACCACTCCCCTGCCTTAACCCCACCCCCTACACACACTTTATAGCCACCTAAAAACTTGCAAAGAACCTTTAAGAAAAACATTTTTCATCTCAAACTTTTTTCTCTCTGAAATAGGTCAACAAATTTTGTTATGAAAACAAGTATTATCTTCCCATGCAATTTCCTGCACTTGTTGTTGATAAGACCCATGTTCATACATTTCAAGTGCCATTTGTCACTGTGTTAAGGAAACACTTGAAAAATCCATTTATATAATGAATTGTTATGCAACACTTTGTGCATACCTACATGTCCATGATGGCCGGACATATTGTCATAAATTCTGCTTTGTTTATTTAACCTGCCCTGTGTTCAGGATGTTAAAATGTTTCGCAAGCGCTTGAAGATGATACCTGGCTTTGCACATGCACATATCATCTGAAAGCGCTTAGCTAAATTTTTCATCCTGAACACAGGGCTGTATTTGCAACATTTTGGTTGCCTGAGGGTTATTTATTTATCTAAATGAAGTTTATTTTCCTCTTTTAACATTTTTTCAGTCATATTGCAGTGGCTGGATCATTTTACAATGGGTTTCGGTAATTCATAATTCAACAGTACTTCGATTATGTCCTTCAACATGACCTTAAAATAAAATGTGCTCTATAGGTAAATTTTCAAAACTGAGCTTTGATGAAGGTGTCGAGTCCAGTACCATAGGTATATCCGGTATATTTTAAAAGCATATGATAGGAATTGAACGTGATCCCTCCTTTTGAAAGTTCATGTATGAGTAAACCTTACGATCGACGACAAGAAATAAGTTTCATTCGTAAGGTTAATTGTATCTTTTTTAGGTATTGTTTAAACCTGTTTGAAAGAATAGCACGCAAATTTAACCGTTAAAAGTAACTTTCACGGCTCACCGCGCAAAATCTTCCAAATTCATTTCAACATATTGACCTCTGACCTTGACCCATGAAGATATCTTCAACAACATAGAGATATGACCAAGGATAGAGTCTGTGATGCCAAGGCTTATGCCCATTATCCCATGACAGTATGTCAGGTTTTCTTTGTAAAAAATGCCAAGCTTGTAACTTATAGCTTGTATATACAGTAAAACTTGTAATAAGCACCACTTACAGGACCACCAAAAAGGGGTCGTTAAAGAAAATGGTCGCATTATACAAGTTTTGTTTACAAATAGGAATTATAAATTTATCGAGTATAGTTTCGCAAGATTTTTGCAAGAGTGAGGTTCGAGAAACCGTTATCTCCTTTCATTTTTAATGTAAAATTAATCTTTAAACACTCACTTGAAATTGCTGGTCTATATGTATATCTTTTAGAATTTCTCAATCATGTTTTGTAAAACACTGATCAGAATCGTCTCAATGAGACAATTCTATTGAGTTTTAACAATATAGGATTAATTTATGATAAATTTTGGACCAATGATATCCATTCTTTCAGATATTTTGAACTGAGAAAGAGGATTCTAAAAACAGACGCATACTAAAATTGGTCGCTTAATAGGCGAGGTGGCTCGAGCAAGATTGACCATACTCACCAGAGCTGTACTCAGGACTGTGTCCAGCCTTCTGAAAATAGAAATATACAAAATTGATAATTTTACATATTTAGTGTAATTTAAATTCAATCAATCTGCCAATCACAAAACTTTTAGACTGCTCAAAATTTCAAAGATAATGAAATCATCAATTTGAGGATTTAGTGCAGGAGTGTACTAAGTACGTGTATATACACTTAGTACACTCTTGCACTGAACCCTCAAATTGAAGTGATGGTATAACCCTAAGTTTTGTGGTTTTAACATCAATTCTTAGAAAAAAGAGTCCAAAAATGCATTTGGAAGCAATTTTCAATGCAAAATTAAGGTATTTTTAACAACAATTTAGCTAGCTGCACTGTGACCTGAGGTGCCTTCTTTAGAGCAAGATGGATTTTTTTTTTTTTGGGGGGGGGGGGGGGGGGGCTGTGTAATACCTATCCTAAATCTTTATTGTATTGGTACTCATTTGAATCGTCTTTATGAGAAGATTCCAATGAGTACTCACAACATAGGATTTGTGCAAGTATTTTCCAATCATTTTTTTCTTTAATCCAAATAACCCTTTAACCTTGTACATCTCTGTATGTGTGTGTGTATTTGTAGTTTTTTTAAGGTCCCTCCGTGCTCGAAGCATATATGATATGGACCCCAGATTGCAACCTGTCAACCTGTTAAAGGATCTCTGTATCCCCAAGATTCACCAATTTTATACCATCCTTTTCTTTAGAAAATCTGAACAGGTTAATATATTTCAATATCAACATAATCACATGTGAACGGGAAATAATAAACAGTAAATCTCAAGGACAAATTCAAATTGATTCCAAACTCTATGTTTTATCAGTCATTTTTACATAAAATAGATGTCAGATAAACAAACTCCCAGGTCAATCAACTTCTATATCAGTGAACCACCTTTTCAGCTGCCATCAAGTCGCCAATATCGGTAAAACCCGGCCACTGCAGTGTATGGCCTGATTGTGCACAACGCACACTGCTGTAATGACCAGCTGTGCTATTTTTAGCGCATGTCCTCAGTTGACCAATTAGAAATATTGATGTCAGTGGCAGAGATGACCCAATTTGTGTGTAAACAGAGCAGGCTATTTATAGCGCAGGAAATCTCAACCATTTTGCTTGTGTTTCATCTATACTATTTCATTGTCTTTGAAACTGCATTGATAACACTCTACAAAAATTTGCATATTAAGTTCTAAGAAGCATTCAGCTAGAAAAAGGACTATGAAGAGAAGACAACATTGTGACATAAGGAGAAACAAGTTAATGGGTCAACCCAGTTAAGGTTATATTCATGAACTATAAGAACAAAAATTTGAAATTTTGTTTGTTACAAGGAGGGTTTTCATCCACATTTAATAATCTACCAGTCATATTGACCCGGCTGGAGCACCTAGCAATGGATTCCTGGTATTTCTCACACCAGTACTACAATTACTGTATTTCCTCTAATTTTTTGGGACTTCTTTTTTAATTGGGGATGAATTTTTCTCTAAACAATCATTTATAATAACAGTTTGTTCCAAAATTGCAGACTGCAATTTCATTAAGGCACATTTCTAATTTTTTTAGATTTCTTGTGGGTTTGATAAATTGTGAAATAATCAGAAATAATTATGTTTTAATGAGGTGCACAAAAAGTAGAATTTTTTTGTAGGAAATAGCTAGCCATTAATAAAGATCTACCTAAAATTAATTGACTTGATGTAAGTTACTGCAAAGAATTTGTGAGAAAGGAATTTAATCATCTAGCATAATCTCGCAAATAATGCAGGAAAAAGCCATTTTTAATGTGCGAGATGCTTGTAAAAGTCTTGTGTAAAATACATCAGCACTGCATTTGCACACAAATTAATCAAAGAAGTCTATTTGCACAGCATGAAATTCTGTTTGAGGGAATTCTTGCTATTCTAAGAATATGTTGAATAATTTTTTTCTAAAAATTCCAGAATTTTTTAGGTTCTGATTCTTATATCTGTTAGTTGCACAATTAAAATACCGTATCACAACTTCACCCTATAATAATTCAAGCTGTACTAATTTTTGATAATAGATAAATTTTATCCAAATTCTATTGAGTTAGTAAATGTTAGATGTAGATCTTCAGTCCCTGTGAAAAAAAGTTCAAGAATGCTCTTGAACATAAAAAAGCAGAACAAGAACTTCTTGAACTTCCAGAAATATTGAACATCTGAGACAAGTTCCAATGAGCCACATCTTGAACTTAAGTTCAAGAACTAGTTCTAGAACTGATTTCAAAGCTAGTTCTAGAAGTTCAAAGACTAGTTCTTGAACCAGTTCCTGAATAGAATTCTTGAGCCATTCTACGTTCCAGAAAGTTCAAGAATCATCTTGAATTTTTCAGAAGGACTGGGAAAGGGGCTGTTTTACACCTGTGCTATAATGACACCTTTTTATAATATGACCGACTTCGTGGGAGTGAATAACCCCGTTGAATATTTTTGATATTACATGGGTGTTATTACACTAGTGGAATAACTATGCAAATGAGATAAGAACTTTTAGCAACGTCATATGTTCATTGTGAAAATGGTCATAATGTGTTGATGACATCAATTTGCAAACGGCATTATATGTTTAGGGGAATAACTTGAAGTTGTAAATATCTGTAATTCCCTCAATTTTTTGTGGTTTTTCAAGTCATTTTATAAATGGAATATCAAATTTGTGCTTATAAAATACAGAATTTATTAAACTCGTCATCTTAAACAGACAAAAACTCGGCGCAGCCTAGTTTTTATCTGTTAATAGATGACTCATTTAATAAATTCGGTATTCAATGACCACTCATTCAATATCCTCTATTTATATCACAAAAGACAAAAGTGATTCAAGTTCATGATCCTAGGATTAGAAGCCCCCTGCCAAGGTAGATGGACTCAGCTGTACATTCAAGGAATTATTGCGTAACTTTATTGTAAAACTATTATTCCTCAATGAAAACCTACATTATGGGTACACTTTGGAATTGTCTTGATGAGATGATTTCAATGACCAAAGTACGGGTAACCCTCAATTTAGGATTTGATATGCAGTTTTATCAAAATATCTACATATGATTTAATTTGAGATGATTCCATCAATTTTCATGCATTCTGATTCGCTGAAAATAATGAAAACAATTTTGAGTACCCATCTATTTTGTAGGCTTTTTGACAAATCTTTATACATTATAAATACATTTAAACATTTATACATTTTTTACATCATAAATATTAAATCATAAGATATAAAGAGAGTTTTTGTTAATTTCATGGAGGAATGAAACTAAAAACAGAACCACTTGTGTATGCTTTACTGATTCATAAAGTGTGATTAGCTTCTTAGGTTCATACCTCAATGAAATCAACACAAACTCTCTTCATCTCTTAAATAAATCCCAATATTCCCCCTCTATCCCTAGTTCGATAATAGTAACAAGACATTAGGCAATATGTGTGTACTCAATGGAATGTGGAGTCAGAGAAAAAAGCAAAATCTTGTACTTTAGCGGGTTTCAATTTTAAATCAATACTCGGAACTTCGGCTCCACTGCTTTTAGAGAGAAGATAGGGTTGCCGTAGCAACCGTTAGATTCCAAAACCAGTTATACGGAGAAGGGAACATAAATGCAAATAAAATATATCCGACTTCGAATTCAATATACAGTATTTTGATGCCTTCATGTAATACAAGCTTTTTTACGATATAGATTTTTGTTCGCCCCCATGATGTACATAGTATTTTTCGTCCCTCTCAAGAGACTTCAAACAGTAACTCTTGAGGAATGAATTAAACCTTTCATGGTGTCCGCTATGGACGATTAATTGTAATTGATTATTTTGAGTAAACTTGAGCCAAATGGATGGAAATGCCTTATAAAATGAAATAACATAGGCAAAAAATTCAAATTCAGCAAAAGAAGGGTTAAATTCGTCTCTTCTATCACTCTATCATCTCTTAACATATGATAATTTTTTTTTCTCATATCATAAGCATTTCAAACCTGTCAATTTAAATTTACACTGATAGATGCTCTTAATGTTAATGAGCATTAAATTCATATTTAGTGCGCATGCACTTCTTTTACCTTGTAGCACATCAATGCCTTTTGTCTCAAAATACTGAAATCTTTTCAAAATATTAATACACAATAAAATGTTCATTTAACATTTTTCATCTACCTTTCATCCTTCTCATCCTGAGCAGAGTACATTCAAATTAAGGTAGTAGACCCTTAAAAGTTCCGCATTATTTCGGCATTCATGAACTTTCACAAAGTTGACCGAGGTTTCCTAATGAAATCATTAGGAAACCTTGTTTAACTATGTTAAAGTTCTTTACTTCCAAAACGTTGCGGAACTATTACAGATCCACTACCTTTTATGCCTTGGCCTGTGACAGAATCAAGCTCATTAAGTTTTCTTACCAGAATTTTTTACTCAAATAGCTTTGATTATTTGTATGGGGTTTAACACTGCTTTAAATATATCTTTCAGTTACAACTTGGAGGCTGGAGAACCTACCAACAGATTCCTGGTACAGTAAAACTTGTGTTTAGCGACCACCTAGGGGACCACCAAAAAGCGATTGTTTATGGGAATGGTCACTTAATACAAAATGTTATAGTAAATGTGACAGTTCATTTTGATCGCATTAGATTGTCGGTCAAGTCGTACTGAATCCTATGATGTTTAAACCCATTAGAATCGTCTTATTGAGACGATTCTAATGGGTTCAAACATCATAAGATTCAACAATAACCTATTTTTCTTTAAGAATGTCTTCTTTTTCAGAGATTTTGCTTATGTTGAAGGGACTTTTTATGGTGGTTGCTTAATAAAATTGGTCGCTTAATAGACGTGGTCGCTCGTGCAATATCGACTGTATATCTCACACTAGCACTATTGTCACAGCCTTTCCTAGCCTCGTATACTATCCAACATTATAAGGTCTATGATAATTGACCCATTGGTGGGCGAAAAATAGACATAAAGCAGGGGTATGGAAATACAGAGTTTTCCCACTTGTCCCTGGACAAGTTAAAGCTGATTTCTTACTTGTCCTGGATCAAAATGAACTTGTCCACAAAAAAGTAGGTAGATAAATATTGAGAAAATATTGTTTTTAATGAAGAAATGCTGTAACCCAGCATTTTCTTCATTAAAGACAATGTTTTCTTACCTTTCATACAAACAAAGGGAAGACTTTTGTCCTAAATCTTTTAGTACTGTATCAGGATTTACTCTGGTATTTACTTGTCCACAGACAAGTGGCCTAGAACAATTTACTTGCCCGCAAGTAGAAAAGCCAGTGTCGGACAAGTCAGGCATTGTAATTCCCCATCCCTGCATAGATGTCAGTGCGGCCATTGCGGATGGAACCCAAGACCTTCCAAGTGAATAAAAATCTGTCACACTACCCCATACTGTACAATCATGGTCAGGGGCTCAAATAGCGTAGTAAATAGAAGTTTTTTCTAGAAGCTGGTGTATGCAAAATCATATTTTTTGACATTTTAAAATATTAACCCTTGCCATGCTGAACCAGGAATATTCCTGTTTTGACAGGAGGTATAGACTAAGATCAGCCTGCACACATGTGCAGTCTAATCCAAGTCTATATCACCTGATTTTCGTTTTTCACCAGAGAAGTTTAAAACTTGTTTTTTTCTAAAATAAACACTTACTCACAAACAGTGCATCTGGTGCTTCCAGCAATTTGATTTTGAGCCATTTTACAAAGGCTTTTATTCAGCATGACAATTAAGGGTTTACCAGAATGGATGGAGAATATTAAAACATTTGTAGTGACTTACAGCTTGAGCTCTAATTGCTCAATTGTATAGGTGCACTTACCACTGCCGTAAGACTTAAATGTTGCTAAACATACTGGTTTCAACCTAATTCAAACATGATCTGTAATGATGTCGAAAATTTGGTAGTCTGTGTTGATGATTATATTATCGGTGATCGAAATAATTTTTCCAAACTAACAGTAATGTTGTGTTAAATTTAATAATTCATATTTGGTGAAGTATTAGATAATCTTTTTGTGACTTACAGATGTTTTTTATGTAATCAACATCGCTATCAGCTAGAAGTCATGAAATTCAACAAATAATTGTAACCAAAAATTGCCACATTTACTGTACAAATTCTTATAGAAGCCCGGGTCTAAGTGAGTCAGTCTAAAAGCTTTATTTCCCACTGAAACATTATGTTGTGGGTATTCATTTAAATCATCTTGATGAGGCATTTCAAATGAGTACCAACAACAAAGGATTTAAGATAAGAATAATGAAATATTCAAATTTTACAACCAAAATACTTCCTCTATCTATAGCTCTGTAGAATCCCCAAGTCTATAATAGTCGAAGTCTAACATTTTTTGGGCAATTTCAGAAAACTTGAAACCCAAAATATATCCCCAAACACACCAAATCCCTGCCAAGACAATTTCAACTTAATAATTTTTCTACCAAAATTTATTTTAAGCCTT
Source organism: Fragum whitleyi (assembly GCA_948146395.1). Lineage (NCBI taxonomy): Eukaryota > Metazoa > Mollusca > Bivalvia > Cardiida > Cardiidae > Fragum > Fragum whitleyi. Next base: position 20,432,033 of record OX411559.1, read on the forward strand.
TGTTTTTATTCAATACTTAAATTAAAGATTCTAATAAACCCTAGGGGTTATATTTGAGCATTTTACCGAAACTCCATGGTTCCGTAAATCAGACATTGGCGAGTTAAATACAGCTAATTATTTACCTTATGTTATGCTAGCAAAATTGCAATAAAATCAAAGTGATGAAAGCACTGAATGCACTGTAATTGGGCAGATTCCGTCTGTACTTATAATGAAAGAATGATTTACTTTTCTAGTTTAAGAAAATGAAAATCAGGTGGCATAGACTAAGACCAATCTTCACATGTGCAGGCTGATCTTTGTCTATAATTTTTACTTTATAGCAGGTGTTTTTCTGGTGCAGCATGACAAAGGGGTTTAAAGTAAGTTTAAGTTCGTACAATTATGGGTGATAAAAGCACTCTAACCAACCAAAACCTATGAATCCACTCACCTTTTAATTTCATGGAAGAATGACACTAAAAACCTTATCACACTTAATCTGTGAATTCACAGATCAGTTTGATAAGATTTTTAGTTTCACACTTCCATGAAATTGAAAAAAAAAATACTCTCTTCATATCTAATAAGTAAAATTTATCCATTTTGAGAGATTTCTTATGGAATTTCTTTGTGTGCAAGCCTACAAAAACAAGAGCCATGTTGGACATGGGCATAAGTCCCCTACCGGCTTTGTTTGTCTCAATGTTTTCCCACGCCAATTCTATCATGGACGTCAAAACCAGGTCTTGTTAAAGGGTTAAACAAGACTTACATGAGTTGTTGTCTCTGCTGTGCCCACTATACAATTCATGGAAGCAATAGACAGATGCAACAAATAGTATCAATAACAGTTACCTTGTCTGATCCAAGATGTTTTTCTTCAGTCTTGTTGGTAAGAAATGAGAACTTTCACTGGAGGTGATTAATACTGCTGCATCACCACCCTGACTAACATGGCTTATAATTTTTTTTACATTTTAAAACAGGTTTCATCAAGTTAGCTTGCTTAGTTATTAAATTATTGCAGGATCCATTTTTTGCCATATTTTCACTATTTCTGTTACCATAGCAACCCAATTTTGTCAAAGAACAAAGATAAAATGATGTGCATAATCTACACATTGCCATCTAGTCATATACCAAGTCTCATCAAATTAGCTTGCTTACTTATTAACTTATCGCAGGATCCAATATTTTTTGCCATATTTTCACTATTTCCGTAACCATAGCAACAACAATTTTAGTCTAAAAACAAAAATAAAATGATGTGCATAATCTACACATTGCCATATAGTCATATACCAAGTCTCATCAAACTAGCTTGCTTAGTTATTATCTTATCGCAGGATCCCATTTTTGGCCATATTTTCACTATTTCTGTAACCATAGCAACCTCAATTTAAGTCGAAAAACAAAAATAAAATGATGTGCATAATCTACACATTGCCATCTAGTCATATACCAACTTTCATCAAAAACGCTTGCTTAGTTATTAAGTTATCGCGGGATCAAGATTTGAGCGGACAGACGGACGGACGGACAGACGGACAGACGGACGGACGGACAGACGGACGGACAGACGGACAGACGGAGGGCAAACCTATAGTCCCCTCCGGTGTGAACACCGGTAGGGGACTAATATCTGCATACTCAAAATTGTTTTCATCACAGTATGAAACCAAAAACCATTGCAAGCACTTAGAAATGTACATGTACATGAGCCGCGCAAAATTAATGCAAAGGAAGTGTGAAATTTCTTTAACATTTTGCTATTGTTTTAATCTTTAACCTTGAATGGCTGCGCCAATTCAAAATATCATTTGAGCAAATTTAATTTTTAACGCGTCAAATCTATTTCTTTTCCTTTTTTCAAACTATTTTTCATCACAGTTTACCTTTTTGATTTACCATTAATTAACGATAAGTCTTAAGATATCGAAAAACAAATGTATGAAATATTGAATTTCTGACTTACGCCATTTCAATTCCACTATTCCAACAAATATGGGCACACATCGTGAAAGTTATCGTACATAGTAGACTTTTTTGATATAGCTTTTTTGAGAAAATCAATTTCAAATAAAAACTCGGAAAACATGCAAGATGTAGACTCTACTGACTTCTGATATTTGTTTTTTAATTTGAATTTTTTAAATTTGCAACACAAAATGTTAGTAGAAGCAACTTAATGAATACCAAATACCTAACTAAAAGTTGTTATACATTTTTCACTAACAAATGATCGGCCAATAATATTTTCTTTATTAAACTTCTATCTTATACAGTTGAACCTGTCATAAGCAAGCACCAAAGGTACATTCAAAAAGTGCTTGCTTAATACAGGTCAATTTCAGCGCAATTTGTTCATTTGGGAACTCAGAGAGTGCTTGCTTAAGACAGGTTGCTTGCTGAATACAAGTGGTCGCTAAGACAGGTTTGAACTTGTATTTTACCACGGTTTGCTATTCTTAACAGCTGCTAAGAAAATTGTAAGTACATGAACAAGATGTGTTTGTTAACACTAATGCCCCCGAAAACTACCATTTTTTGAAACAGGTGTTTTATATTTGAAGTTAAGTCATTTTGTCATAATGACCATGACCATTGCTGTTGGCCTCGAGTTTGACCTCGAGATTGAAGATCTGGTTGCAAGCAATACACATCAATGTCTCAGCGCCAAATAGTTGTAACTCCCAATATGTTTATAGGGAGTCACAACTGTTTCAAGCTGAGTCATTGACATGTGAAATATGTCAAGTCTCTATCACTGAACAATGGCTAAATTTAAAGTTGGCAGGGGGGGGGGGGGCTCACAGTTAAACAGACAACCAGACAGGGCAAAAGAGATATACATCTGATCTATGGATACAGGGCCATAAAAGTCTCACCCTCTTTCTTTTTCTTGCCCCCTACCCCGCTCTTTCTCTGCTTTATAATAACTCAGATTTCAAAACACCAAAATTTAATAAATTATATAGGTCATTCTAGAATTCTTTTAAATTTTGAGAGTCAGTATTTATTCTAAAAATATAATTTTAAACCATATTGGTTAAAGAAGAAAAAAAGGTGATACTGACAAAGTTCAGGCTGCACAAATAAGCAGGCTGATCTTTGTCTTTACCCTGGCCTGAGGATATAAAATCTCATTCTCAATTCAAAATTTTCTCAAATTTCAATTTGAGATTAAAGGCGTAATTCTGTTTAAATACCCATTTTAATGTATTAACATAAAAGATAATATTAAAAAGTTGTTTTAAATAACAACTTATTAATATTATCTTTTATTTTCATACATTTATTTAAATCAAGAATTTGAAAAAAGTCTCAGTTGAGCCTGAGAAAAGTTTTAAAACCTCGAGCCCTAATAAGTATGCCAAAAAAGAATACTCCAGGTTCAGCATGACAAGGGTTATTAGAAATTACAAAATGGTCAAACAGAGAAAATGAAATATAGGAATGTTTATTGGTCTAGTTTCCCCTAACCCGCTATGCTGGTCAGACTAGATATATCGAGGTCAGTTATCTAGAGTGACCAGTGGAGTATTTACGGCAATGTCCAATACTGCCCACTGACTGACCAATGCAATCAGACCAGGTACAGTAGATGCTTGATATGCTATGTGCATGCCTCTGCAAATCAATGATGTAAGCTCGGTGTCGCTCAGGTGACTGACCTGATCTATTTTTAGAAACAAGGTCACTGGTAGTTGAACCGTTGTACAAGGCCTTATAGGGACAAATTTTAATATTTAACTATGCGGATTCACTGCTCTACACTTTTGGAATCAAGTCTATTAGCCCTTGACTCTGCAAATGGATTGATTGAATGGAGATTTTCGCCACTTTAAACAATTTTTCAGTTATAACTCAGGGTCTGGAGCACCTAACAATGGATTCCTGGGGCCGGTTCCATAAAAAAATTTTAGATGCATTTTTGTCTTACCAATGACTTACCACATATTTAGGACAAAAATCACATATCATCAATCTATCAATACCTGTATGAAGTGATATTTGTTATTACTGTTTCGAAAATCATCAGTAAGATTGATTGAATGGAGTTGACGCCGCTTTTAACATTTTTTCAGTTATATCGCGGTGGCTGGAGCACCTAACAACGGTTTCCTGGTATTTCTCTCACCAGTACAACCACTACATCCTTTCCTAGCCTCAAGCTGTTATCGCACATAGGTCTATGATTATCAACCCTTGGTGAGAGACAAATAGTCGGAAAGAATGAGTGCCGCCATCGAAATCATAAGTAAGACAAAATTTCTTCTTTAATGTTTTGATGAAACTGGTCCCTGGTTTTTCTCTCACCAGTACTGCCATCACATCCTTTCCTATCCTACATCTACTATCTCACATAGGTCTTGTTTTTGAAGCCACTGACCCTAAGAAAAACAATCTTTGCAATAGATTGTATACAAATTGAAATTATTTGTTTTTGATATAAGCAATGTATGTCTTCATTGTCCTTTTTGAGTTTTTTTTCCCTTTAGAAAAATATCTTTATTTTTTCAACAATTTTGAATCGATGATTTTAACTTCATGAAAATCTTAAACCAGTTTAAAAATTTAAATTTATAATGTCAATGGATGCGGAGTCACGGGGGATTTTTATAACCCCCCCCCCCCCCCAACACATGCCCAAAACACTCAAAAATACACTTACATAAACTTGATCTGCTCTAAAATACAAGATTCAATAAAACTTATTCTCAGAAGGAGTTTAATTAAAGACCACTTCTTTCTTCCATATCATTCAAAAGTTCTGTGTTGACTATTGCACGTATCCATGAAATGTCAAGCAAAAGTTGGTCAGGTAATGTTCCAACTCACGACCTGCCAAACCTAAGCTAGCTAATTCAGTCATGCAGTAACATGTTTCCAACCAATGGGCAAATGTTGGTATTATCCATGATAAATGCCCTGGCTAAGTAACGAGTTGTTGTACTTAAGGTTGAGGTAAATCAGCTTTTATTCAAAAGTTTTACTTCTATAGAGAGTCAATATAAATAACTTGAGGCCTTAAATCATAGGTTGTTTAACAAACCCTCTTAACTTCAGCTTGCAACAAGCGTGATTTCAGTTGTACCCATTTTGATAAAATTTCTAAAATTGGGACATTGCATAGGCGTATCTACGACTTTGGAATTTGTACGCTCTCAGAAGGCGACAAGTAAAGAATATATTGGATAAAGGTGATATGAGGACTGTTACAAAAGATGAATGTCCATTTATGTTTTGAGTGTAGGTGAATAATCAAAACATCGTAACTACAGCTTGAATAAGCTGTATTTTTGAATAAGCTGTATTTTCGATGTTATGATTATTCATCAACGATATTTTTCAACAGATGATTATTTCTTTTACGCACTTGTGTAAATTGCGTAATGAGAATTACCCCCTTGCATTTTGCTATTTACCTCCTCACCTACATACCTCAAGACACCTGCTACCCCACAAAGAAGTAACAATGATTCTAAGAAATGTGCTAACAGCAAATGTCCTAAGTATTCTAATATTTGTGTCAGTGCTAATTTCAAAGTCATGCGGAGGACAAAATCAGTCCTAATGCTAATATGCCTTTGTACCTATAGCTTTCAAATTTTGCCCAACGGGGAGTTTATTTCTGTCAATCATTTATTTTAAACAAGGCTCAGAAACGAACAAACCAGTATTCATTGTTGGGCTACCAAAATATTGTAACTGTAGCCTAATGAATCTGTAGTTACAAGGTTTTTGTAGCAAAAGATGACCAGTAAGAATGCAATTGGTGGATGCCATTATCAAACTCAAGATATAATTTCTATATTTTTCGGTTTTGAGATAGATGTGATAATATTTTTGTCATGCCCATGAAATTTGTCTGAAAATAAAGAGTGTTGCTAATAGACTTCTGACCCATAATTCACAGAGAAACAGCCCAATGCTAAGCCTGATTATGTAAGTACTCGATCCATAGGCGTAACTAGGGTTTTGAAATTCATATAACTAGGGTTTCGAAATTTATACGCACTCAGAGGGCGACCAACATAGAATATATAGGATAAAGGCGATATATGACTGTGACAAAAGATGAATGTCATTCTTCCGCTCCATTTTTCTATAATTTGAGTATGGTGAATAATCAGAACATTGTAACTACAGCTTAAATAAGCTGTAGTTTCGATGTTATGATCATTCATCAACGACATTTTTTGAAATAGAAATTATTACTATTACGCACTTGAGTAATGTGCGTATTGGGAGCTACGCTCTTGAGATCTGCCTCTGAAAAAGGTTCAAGAGCTCTGTCTAAGTTCTAGACATTTTCTTGAACTTGCTAGAACTTCTAAGACTCAGGTTCTTGACCTTTTTTCCATTTCTAGAACCTCTCACTAGTTCAAGAACTAAAATTTAGTTTAGGAACCTGAAAATTCTAGAACTTGTAAAATTAGAGCTGCCTGAGCAGTTGGCCTGAATCAAATGCTTTGATGAGATGCGAATTTAAGTGTTCTTAAGCGTATTTCTACTGTTTGTTACACAAGAATGATAAAGTCTCATGCTGAAATATTTCTGACCAGAGAAATTCATAATCAATGATAAACATAATGAAAATTAATCTCCGCCAGTTTGATACATATTATTCACTAAATCAAAATAATTTTTTGGATCTGATCAAGGATTACCAAAGGAACATTCCAGTGAAATTTGGTCAATATCCATCAGTTAGGTTCTGAGAAATTATGACACATAGAGAAATAACGGCCACTCACAACGAAGACACATTTATCATCTTATCACAATATTTTTTTGTAAACTGATAAAGTGTCAATCAACAGGGATTGACACTAACACCAGTCCTCGGGCCCGAGACCTGTGGATTTTGGGGAGGACTGGTAGATGTTACCACACTGCATGTCCTTGAACTTGTACTAAATGGCAGTACTTAGTACTTAAAATCTGTCCAGTTTAAAAAAATAATGCCTTTCCAATTCTTATATTTGCATTTCCAAATGGAAAATATTGTAGAAAAGAAGAAATTGCTTGTTTAAAGCAATTTCTTCTTTTCCAACAATGTCTTCCTTGCATTTCATCCCTTAAATTACTAAAAATCAAACATGCTTTTCACCCAGGACCTGTTGTTAACAGGGAGGATCTGTAATATTTAGGGCTAACAGGTCCTTCAGGCTGGCTGCAAAAAGTTGTTAGTGTCAAACCCTGATCAAGGATTATTCCAGTGAAATTTTGTTGATATTCATTGATAGGATTGTGAGAAAAGTCACATATTACCATATTATATGGAAATTAGCCACGCCCATTATTTAAAGCCTTGTTTTTCATTGGTCGGATCAAAAATCTTTGAACAACTTTGATCGAAGGTCACCCATAGATCATTCCTGTGAAGTTTGGTTAAAATTCATCAAGTAGTTTCCGAGGAGACGATTATTAAAGACAAGAGGACCATGATGGTCCTATATCGCTCACCTTTCGTATCTTTGTCTCATTTAAATCATTATCAAATTTCTAGCAAAAGTCATAATTGTACTTCTATGTTTTGAGGCCTCTAAACCGCAAACAAGACAATTGTCATATATGGCCACATTTGTGTTAACAAGAAAATTGTCATTAAGGCCCCTATTCCTGTGATAAGGCTTGGGATCCATCCCATTTTGAAAAGGGTGCATCCTTGTGACCTGAAAAATATTCTGACCAAGTTTCATGAAAATTTGACCATATTTGTGGCCTCTGGAGTGTAAACAAGAAAATTGTCACTAAGGTCCCTATTCCTGTGATATGGCATGGATCCTTCCCATAATCAATAGGGTTCCTCCATGTGATCTGACAAACATTCTGACCAAGTTTCATGAAAATTGTACCATATTTTTGGCCTGCGTAGTGTGAACACTAAAATTGATGACGTCTGACGACAGATGGCGCACGACTGACAACAAGCAACGGATATTCAATAATCACAAAAGCTCACCTTGATCATGATGTGCTCAGGTGGGTTAAAAAAAATTACTACTGGCTGCGCGACAGACACAGCGCCATGACAATAGCCCTTAAGTGGCCTTTGGCCAGTAGAGCTAAAAAGCAATTTGGAGTACCAACACGATTACAGTTTTTTGAATTGTGAGCAATTGATTAATGTTTTTTTTTTCAAATAAGCAATCAAATAAAAACCCTTTAATTATCTTAGCTCTGATTATACATGTATATCAACTGAGAAGACAAACTTACCACCAATAAAGAGGGATCATTTTCCAATCCAAAAATTCATTTACGTCCTCATAGAGACATTTGAGCACTTTTAGAACTATTCCACTCTTACATTGAACGGATAATAGTGCAAGTACATTTATCGGAGTTTTGTTTCAGAGTTTGATTGGCCCAATCGGTTCAATGTTGACATTATTGATTCGGGAACACGCTGTGAGCTGCTAATTGAATATACAGGCAGTAAATGCTAATACTATTTCACTTGCATCACTTGTCAATAAAATGTTTGATGGTCCCACAAAATTAGACTGTTGTAAGTATTGGTAAAAGATCAAAGGTGATTGTTTCAAAACTCATCCTAGGCTCTATGCAACTCACCTTGTTCACACTGAGCTTTGGCAGGGTGTTTCATCAGCCATCAGAACAGATAAGAAGGGGTAAAGCCAACCTAAAATCTTTATTTTTCAAGGAAAGCCAATGTTGCAGGCACTACATTTCCGCAAGAAAGAGTGAGGTTCGAAAAACCGTTATGTCCTATCATTTTCAATGTAAAATTGATCTTTGATCACTCACATGAAATTGCTGGTCTATAATTGGAATCGTCTATTGCCCCTTGTTAACACTTTCCTGTTTTACAAAATTTTGGACCTGTCCAAATTCAAAGGTTTTGAAGACGAAAATTTAAAGTGGATTTAATTTGAAAAATAACCATTCAGTAGGGTAGAAAATAGTGTGGAAAAAGAAGAAATTGCTTGTCAGTTTTTTTTTTTTTCTCAATCATAAAATCACAGGCATATAAAAAGCAGGGATTAAACAGCAAAGGGTTAGTTGACAAATAATAGGCCAAAGACCTGCTCTTATGAGGGACATAAATGTTTTTTCAAACATCTCTTGTTAAAATACTTTGATCTCAAATCAAGAAAATCCTAACCCCTATACAAAGCTCTTTGCAACAGAATGCTGATACACATAAAACGCAGTACAATTTGAGCCTTTGCAAGACCTTTCCATCATTCATTTTGTGTGTCCGGAATGGACATGCATCATGCGGCAAAAACACCCACAGTATATATCGCGAGGCCTAGGCAACCAAACAATGTTGTAAGGGACAATAAAGGATAGCTTAGCGCACAGCAGTTGTAACTGCCTGAAAGTGGATAGGCAGTTACAATTTCATCTTGCCAACTCAGACCTATTCATTCTCTAAAGGTCGCTTTCGACATACATTTCAAAATCAAGCCAAGTGATTTCACAATGACAAAACATGGCAAACTGCATGTTGCTAAACTGTGAGCAAGGCGGGATATAATTTGCAAACAGTTTGAACAGATTATTTATCCTGAACGCAGGGCAGGTAACTGCCCTGTTTGTTACATGAGGGAAAAGATAAAACTGTTGAGTGCAAAAAACTATCAGCCAGAAAAAAACATATCCACTCAAAGGAAAATCGATCCAATTTACTGATCCAATTTTCCAATGTACAAATCATGACTAGAGTGCAAGCTGCATTATGATCTAGATTCACTCAGCCTTTATGCAAGCCTTTCAGAGACCTAGATTTTTCTCATTCATCAAAACCTGTCGATAAAATGGCTCAAGATATAACTTGTTAGAATACAAAACTAATAAGAAATTAAACAGAAAATTTTGATGACGGGTGAATGGAAAAGTTATGCTAGTTGAAAAGAAATGCTCAAATACGGTTTTTATTCTAATAAACACTACCAGGAGCTAAATAAAACATTGACAGAGAGTGAGTCCCTAACCATTCATAATTCATGATTTTTGACCTTGGAAAGCAGTGCGTAAGTTATGGGCTCTTGCATTCAAAGTTATAAATATATTATATGTGTTTTTAAATCGTACTGCGAAGCAGTAGATTTATATCTACCGTTTTCCAGAAATCCAGTCTGTTTGACCCACTACATTTTTACCATTATCTTCTGAGCAATGTGTTCAAACCAAATTATGTGTTTTCAAACACCGAAGAAACGGCCTTTTCAGTAACAATCTACAAACTTTGTTTATACCTTATTTACTTTTCGACAAATAGAGAAGAGGCTAATACAAAATTTGATGAAATTTTCGCTTTTAATAATTACCAGTTAGTATTTTCAGTGTTTATAACAAGATTTTCGGTTGAGTAAAGGAGTTGAAACGTACAATAGGTTAACTGTATAATTAATTTGTAGCACTTACAATATTACTGCTCTGAACTTTCTCGAACGGTCATTTACCAGTTGTAGGGCTGACAACCAATCAAATTCTGTTATGATTATCACTCGGTCAAAACCCACGCGTAAATTTAGACCACGTGGTATAAATGCAAATGGACATCGTCTGCTCGAAATGTGTCAACTAACTTGTTTATCATTAGTCAATAGTCGTCTGCACTCAAACAGGGAGCGTGTGAAGTTTACTTTCTTTTCGCATATGCTAACAAATAGAAATAATTTTGTAATTTTGAAATATTTGATTTCAATGAGCACTCTGATCACGCTCCAATCCTATTTTCATTAAATTCAAATTTGAGTATGAAGAAAAATTATTCAACAACAAATAAACAGACAAACACATACGATAAACTGATATATGATAGCAGCAAGAGCGATCTATTTTTAGAACAACTCATGAATAATCATAGAGTGCTGCTAGATTTAATCGATTTGTCAGAAACCAAAGATATAAATAGCATAGTTAGCGATTTCACGTGTTTCTTGAGGGAAAATGCATTTACAGTATTTGGGAAAACCCAATGCTTGAAATACAAACATGTTGGTAATAAAAATTGTAAATAGTTTAATGAAAAATGTTTGTTGCTAAACAGGCTTTTAAACTCTATAGAGAGAGGAATAATATTAACAGACAAGCTTTTAGCTTGGCGCGTGCTCATTATAACAACGTAAAAATCTGCTAAGAAATAATTTAGACTAGCAGAGGGCTATCGAATCAGCAAACTTTCAAAATCGGACCCACGAGGTTGGATGAGCTGGCGATGTCCTCGAAAAGATGGAGTTTTAAGACAAAAAATTCACAAATTTAAAGATTTTACCAACTTTTGTTGTCCAAATTTGAGCCCTTTTGATTGGCGAACTATTGCACTATCCCAGCCTCTCAATGATGTACGATTTACAGTGCTGACAGCACTTTGATTTTTACATGAAATTACTTTGAAACATAAAGGTAGACGTATAACATGAAACTTAAAATCATAGATTGAAACCAAACCCTAAAAAATTTATGAGTCTTGGACAAGCTGAAGTTACGATTGAGAATTTATGAACCCTAAAATGAAAATGTGTTCACTTTCCACCCTCACTTATCAATATATTGGGCAATCAAAATATCGAAGCTAAAGCTTATTCCTAGCTGTATACTATAGTAACACGGTTTTGATCGCCCAAGTACATTATCAGAAGCCCTGATTGCTGTATTGACAAGTTATTATGCTAATTTGCATCAGCTGTTGCAAGCAGGTCAATAAACGGTATCTTTTTTTCTAGATCATGCAAAAATGCTTTTTAATCGGTCGAGTATCTACTCGAACGATTAGTTTTATGGCATTTCGAGGGTCGCATCGAATGAAAATTTCAAAGTAGCCTTTATCCCAAATTCAGACACGAAAAGAATTTTCATAATTCTTTAAACAAATGTCGAAAAACGACAATCCTTACAGTTGGACATCTGAGTTTCTTTTAGATAAGTCATGTGCGATTAAAAAACGTCGAAAACTCAATAGTATAAGCCTAACAGCAAATTTTCCATGGCAAATTATCGCCGATTAAAAATAAACCCCAAAAAATTAAATGAGGGAAAACGATAAAAACAAGCCGCTGGAGCAAATCAAACTCTTCCATTCCTGTCACATGACTAACCCACGCGTTGATTTTGAATATCAATGAGCCACGTGGTACAACGCGGCGCTGAATCATGCGAAAAGATCTGACATGTGATCTCAACAACGAATCGAATTTCCAAACTGCATCACGTGACTCAAAAGCCAATGTGAAGAAATTGAAAACATTTATATGGGCGTGGCTCAGAACCTAATTGATGGATATAATCCATGATTAATGCCCTGGCAGGGCGGAGCCTAAGTTACGGGTCGTTGCACTTAAGGTTAAGGTAAATCAGCTTTATTTAATAATAACTAACTTCCGCAGAGAGTCAACATAAAAACTCAAGACCTTAAATCGTAGATTGATAACCAAATCCTCGTAACTAGAGCTTAATTTAGCTGAAGTTACGAGGCTTTGGTTACCAGAAAATGATTACAGTTTACAGTTATTTGCATGCGTTCATGATTATTGCCGACTAACTTTTCAAGGAACCCAAAATTGTTAAAGGTTAACTCGCCAAATTACGTCACGGCTAAGCCCCGCCCTGCAAGTTCATTAATTACGCAGAATACCAACCAAATTTTACATGAGGTCAGACCCCACCCGAGTTTTTACCTTCTTTGTTCTATATAAAATTGCTCAACTTTCAGGTGCTGCAGCGCATTCCACATCAATACGTTTATATATTATGTCATTAGCGCTTCAAGTTCATTCATTGTTCTATCTTTTGAGACTAAAACAATGGGTATTTAGGTTTAAGTTTCGACCTGTTAAACCCAGAGTAAAAGAATCTTCTTTTTTCCACCTATAAAGAGGACAGTTAGTTCGGACACGCCCGCCGCCGCTCCTCCGTCCGCCCGGAAAGGAAATCGTGCACAAAAAGATCGAGCCAAGCATTATATTTAAGAAGAGGTGCAAAACTAGCTGTAAATATCAAATAAATATGCACGTGTATCACTGTTCTCCTCTTCAAAATGCCATTTTCAAGCCTCACTATTTTTTCTTTAAGATCTACTTTTACCATACACCGACCTCCGGGAAGTAAATTCCAGTGAGGTCACTCCATGATTGATCCTTAAATGACCCTTTATCAGTGTACAAAAAATTTTTGTGATCAGATGAAAAATATGTCTTTTAAGGGCGGAGGTTATTTCTCTATATGGTATATAGTGGAAACTTTGAAAATCAATTTCTCAGAATCTTCTTTATGGATACCAACCAAATTTTACTGGAATGAACCTTGAGTGACTCTTTATCAGTCTACCAAAATCTTGTGATTGGATTAAAGATATGTCTTTTATGGGCGGAGGTCATTTCTCTATATGTTATATAGTGTAAACTTCGATTTTTTTTTTCATAGAATATAACTCATGGATATCAACCAAATTTCACTGGAATGTTCCTTTGGTGACTTTTTATCATACTGCATAAAATTTCTGTGATTGGATGAAAAACATGTATGTAACAAACGGGGTCAGTTTTCTATATTTCATTCACCAATCTTGATTTTTTCTTTGCAGAAATGTTTCAGCATGTGACACTTGAAAACAAACCATCTGCTTGCAATAAAAGTCAATTAATTCATTCATTCATTGAAATTCCTATAATATCAGTAGATTCAGGCCTGTGGAGCAAATCAGCTGCTCAAGCAGCTCTAGTTTTGTGAGAAATGTACTGACATGAAATCTTTCATCAGGCAAAACTTATCTATGGAATTATAAATTTGTGCAAAAGAAGAAAATGCTTGTGTTTAGATTCACCATAGGGGTTCATCAAGGGGGTAACTCTGGAAGAAATTTTGTAAGAGTTATGCCCTATTTTCGAATTAGAAGTTTTTGCATTATCAAGCACTAAAGCCAAAGTTGCACATGTTGGTGGTGCTCATGTTAGCTTGACTATTCGTATGATAGAAGGGCTATTCTGGTCATCCAGGCGTCGGCGAAATGCTTTGGTTATGGTTTTACGTGCAACTGTGTTAAATCCTGTTTCTATTCAAGCTATTTCTTTAATATTTTGCATATGCTTATGTGACCAAAATATCAGGATCTTGACAAAGCTTGTTATATAGTGGAATTGAATTCAAATGAACTCCCACCCTTTTCGGACGCTTACCAATTTCTCAAATCAAGTTTTAAAATATCAACCCTGTCCACTTTTTCAAGAACGACCGATTACAGTGCTGTCAGCACTTTGATTCATTCTGGCTCCAATCATCTCCTCGATGCAGAAAGTTCCTGTTACCATTTTAACAGTTAAATTTGCAAAAATTTGTTTCAGAAATTCAGGTACCGACAGAATCTTTTTTCTACATTACAGTTCTAGATCTTAACCCTTGTCATGCTGAATTAAAATCCTCTTTCAGAATTGCACTCATATCAAAGTATTTAAAGCCCTAGAATCCAAGGGTTTAGATAATCTTTCTTTTTGAAGATTAAATTCATTAACAAATCTGCCTTGAAAATGGACAGACAGGTTCTGGCACTGGTTTAACCCTTTGCTGTTTAATCCCTGCTTTTTACGTGCTTGTGATTTTATGATTGAGAAAACATGGTGAAAAAAGAAGAAATTGCTTCTGATAAGCAATTTCTTCTTTATCCACACTATTTTCTACCCTACGGAATGGTTATTTTTCAAATTAAATCCACTTTTAATTTTCGTCTGCAAAACCTTTGAATTTGGACAGGTCCAAAATTTTGTAAAACAGGAAAGGGTTAAGAAACAACAAGAAGCCAATTATGTAGGTGTACCAGCTGACAGAATATAACTAAGGACTTCTGAAAGTGTCTACAAATTCAAGGCAACAATTACCAAATTGGAATTAGCCAGGGCAACATATGGTATTTTAAGGCTCTTATTAACAATTAACATTTACAACTCAAACATCTTATTTCTTTTGATGTGGCTGCAAAAATTGACTATAAACTCCACATCCCACAAAGTGTGGGGAAAAACGTGGAAATTAATCATCTAGGGAGTGCTGCACTTGATGCACTTAATCGCGGAAAAACATCATTTTATGTTGTATCCTATTTTCTTTACTATTTGCCAGCACCCTTTTTCCTGATGAATTCTGTAACATGCAAACTAGAGGTGGGTGCTTGAGTGCCTGATTCGCTCCACAGGCCTGAATCTTATGATAGAAATTAAAACAAGACGCCTTTGTTTAACAAGAATTCCCCCACAACTGCCATTTTTTGGAACAGTGGTTTGATACATGAATAGGAAAATCCTAAATTTAAGAATTTTGGTTGTCTAAAACTGCTGCTTCATACCAATTTTCAGCATTAAGTGTCTTACCAATCAAAAGTTATACCTTATAGTAAAGTTTCTACTTTATCTATTAATGCTAAATTACCTAGAACTTGATCAATGACCTTGACTTTGTTATGCTTGTACAGGTCTTGTCATGAGCAATGCTCATGTGAAATATCAAGGCTCTATGACTTTCAAATCCAAAGTTGTGGCAAAAATTAGTTTTGATTTTACAAAATTTGACCTTGCAAATCCATCTTGACCTCATAATATGACCTTGAGGGTGGTCCCAACCAAAAGGTCTTGTCCCAAGCAACTATCATGTGAAGATGAAGACTTTATCACTTACCAATCAAAAGGTATACTGACCAATGTTACCAGCGATTTTATGTTAAACATTAGTGACTTTGAAAAATGACCTTGACCTTGACAGACAACCTAGACCTTTATATTCACCAAAAAGTCTTGTCACAAGCAATCCACATATGGAATATAGGATATATAAAATACAAATCCCAAAATTTTGCCAATTTTAATTTCTATTTTTCCCAAATTTGACATTGCAAAATGACCTTGATCTTGGTATCAACCGAAAGGTAATCTATAGAACTATGCATGCTTATTGAAATACCATTTAACATTCTCAAACATTCAAGAACCTGTTCTTAAACTTTTTTGCAAGACAATTTCTGACAAAAATCTTTTTACAGGGTCACTTAAGGATCGTTGAAGCAAAATTGATATTCATAAACAAGTTCCTGAGAAAAGTCACATTTTACCATATTTGGAAATTAGCCATGCCTATCAAAGCCATGTTTTTCATAGGATCAAAATTTTTTGAACTGCTTTGATACAGGGTCAACCAAGGAGGATCATTCCTGTGAAGTGTGGTTGAAATTCAATGGTTTCTGAGGAGAATTTTTTTTGAAGAAAAAGTTTATGATTGGATGCATGAATGAAGAGACAGACAGACAAGATGGGTACAGAATTATGACAATAGCTCTAGTGACTGCTTTAGTATAACATTGACTGTTTTCCAGCATTTTTTCAAAAGAACAAAAATACTGCAGGCAACTTATGGATGCATGCACACACTGGGGCAAGGATTTGTCAACTTGATTTGCATGAAAATTACAGGCTCTCCCATTCTCCTGTTGGTAATTCAATTGAGGGGCAGGGACCTGAAACCCATATAATCCTTTATACTAAATGAAGAAGATCACATATTTCAACATAAATATCATACAAAAACATAGTGGTACACACAGAAATTGCCTGGGTCAAGCAATGTTGCCTTTTGCCACAACATTTTTCATCTCCTTCCAGAAGAAAAAACTTTATATCATTCACAAGATCATGCATTCAATTACCATTATTTATTAATTCATTCAAAGATTTTCATTCTGTATACATAAATTCTTGCCCGTTAAGAGTCAAAATGTTTTGTTGTACAAAGACCTGTCAACCCCCTGACCCTGGCAGCCACCCGCATAAAATTTTCACCGGTAATTGACTTAAAATTGTATCCAGTTGAAATAATTATTCCAATTTTCCAATAGATCCTTTTCCCAAGTACATATTTAATATTATGTTAATGTAAAGCAAATTTTCAGATTTTTGACCTTCATACACAAGGCTCATGTTTGACCCTTAAACCAGCATTTTGACTCCCCAAAAATCTGAAAATACCATAATTTGGCCCCTAGAATTTTCTCCCAAGAGGGGGGGAGGGGGTCAAAATTTTGACCCCCTTGAGAGGAATTACTAAGGGTCAAAACATGGTTTTATAACTAAAATTTTCACAAATTACTATCTAAAAGTTCTTCAAATTAATTACATGTTTCATATCATTACAAGAAACAGTTAAAGTGGCCTTTAAATATGCAAAATTCTACCTATGATTTGCTTTTTATTATTTTGACCCCTTTAAACTCAGATTTGACCCCCGAAATTTCTTAGGTGAGAGTCAATGACTCTTCAATATCAACACAATAACACGAGCCCCGATACGTAATCATAATTAATTCTTGACTTCTATAAGAACATAAGAATATAAAGAGGATAATCGTTTGTTTAAGTGTAAGATCGATTTATATTTCATTGAGTGAACAACAAAAGCTATATTTTCACGAGTGGCAGATTCTATTCTATTCTATTCTATTTCTTTAATGCAAAAATGTGAAATTTCTATGACATATTTTCGTAAAGCGTGTCATTTTGCGCGTGATCGCTATGCAACGTTCCTTGTGACGAAATTCAAAATTTCCACTATATAGAAATGACCTCCGCCCATAAAATACATATTTATCATCTGATCAAAATAATTTTTGGTAGACTGATAAGGGGCACCTAAACATCATAGCAGTGAAATTTGGTTGATATCCATCGGTTAGTTTCTGAGAAAATGATTTCAGAGTTTCCACTGTATAACATATAGAGAAATGACCTCCGTTTATAAAATACATATTTTTCATCCGATCATAATAATTTTTGGTAGACTCATTAAGGGTCACCCAAGGGTCATTGCAGTGAAATTTGGTTGATATCTATTATTTACATTCTGAGAAAATGATTTTCAAAGTTTCCACTATATAACATATAGAGAAATGACCTCCGCCCATAAAATACATATCTTTCATTCAATCACAATAATTTTTGGTAGACTGATAAAGGGTCACTAAAGTATCATTCCAGTGAAATTTGGTTGATATTCATCTGTTAGATTCTTAGAAAATGATTTTCAAAGTTTCCACTAAATATCATATAGAGAAATGACCTCTGCCCATAAAATACATATTTTTCACCCGATCACAACCATTTTTGGTACACTTATAAAGGGTCACCCAAGGATCATTCATGTAAAATTTCATTGGTATCCATCAATTAGAATCTGAGGAAAACTCAGTTTTCATCATATTTGGAAATTAGCCACGCCTATTAAATCCATGTTTTTCATTTGATCAAAATTTCTTGAACAACATTGAAAGAGGGTCTCCCAAGGATCATTCCTGTAAAGTTTGGTTGAAATACATCCAGTAGTTTCTGAGAAGTTTTTTTAAGAAAAAGTTTACGAATGGACGCACGGACGCACGACGGACACAATGCCATGACAATAGCCCCAGTGGCTTTCAGCCAGTGGAGCTAAAAAATTATGCCCAATACTTTGAATTCAAATTTATACTAACACTTATTCAAAGGGTAAGTTCAAAACTTTTACAGTTCTTGCGGATTCTTTAATTTGATGAGAATTTCCTATAAATGATTGTTTAGAGGAAATTTACCTCAAATTAAAGTGAAAAGGGCCTAAAGGCCATCAATTCTAATGGTTTTTTTTAAATAAAAAAATGCATACTAAATAATTGCTCGCTGGCCATGTTATGTTTTTCTCCTGGGAGCGTTTATTAGGAGAAATACGGCATATTCCTTTTCATTTAAACATTCTTATATCATTAGGGTTTGATGGCATTCGCTGCATGGTTTTGAAAATATTACATTGACAAAGAGGCCTTTGTGTCAAAACTACTAACTGCTCCTACAACTCATAATACTTGGATTTTAATTGCCGAAATTTGACTGAAAGATTGTTAAAAGAGGCATCTAAAATTCCAATTCAAATCAAATCAAATCTTTATAAATGCATCTCTTGTATATAAAACATAAACCATCTTCAGGCCAATCGACCAGTCTGCATCCTATGTTACCCAAAAGGTTGTGGAATAAATTATTTTGTGAACTGACTTGCGGTACACTGTGTAAAGTCTTTATCTGCATAAAGGGTTGCAAAAACTTACTGGTTTTATAACATTATGATATGTCAAAATTTATGATAGATAATACACCACACTTTACTTTACAAGAACTGTGTCAATTGAGTTTTAAATAAATTACAAATTTCTTACTCACAAAAGCAATTAATATCCACATAGTTACACAGATAAAGGGGCTAAATTTTTGTTTCAAGTTCTTCCCTTTAGTTATTGTTGACTTTACTCTTTTTTCAACAATTTAAGGAGTCAGTGAAACACCATTGTAAGTACCTGTAATAAAAAAAACAAGAGGACCAAGATGGTCCTAGATCACTCCCCTGAGTCTCTTTGACCGACATCTCATCAATCAAATAGGCAGATGTCATAAAGGAGATAATTTCTACAAAAAACCAAGTTTCATGAAGTTTAGACCAAATTTGTAGCCTCTAGAGTTACAACAAGAAAATTATCATAAAGACCCCTTTTCCTGTGATATAACATGGATATTTCCCATTTTCAATAGGGTTCATCCTTATGATCTGACCAAAATTCTGACCATGTTTCATGAAGATTGGGGCATATTTGTGGCCTCTAGCAAGTAAACAATAAAATTGTCATTAAGGCCCCTTTTCCTGTGATATGGCATGGATCCTTCCCATTTTCAATAGGGTTCATCCTGGGTGACCTGGGCAACATTCAGACCAAGTTTCATGAAGATTGGGGCATATTTGTGGTCTCTAGGGTGTGAACAAGAAAATTGGTCTTAAGGCTACTTTTCCCATTATATGGCATGGATCCTTCCTATTTTCGATAGGGTTCATCCTGGGTGACCTGGGCAACATTCAGACCAAGTTTCGTGAAGATTGGGGCATATTTGTGGTCTCTAGGGTGTGAACAAGAAAATTGGTCTTAAGGCTACTTTTCCCATTATATGGCATGGATCCTTCCTATTTTCGATAGGGTTCATCCTTGTGACCTGGCCAACATTCAGACCAAGTTTCATGAAGATTGGGCCATATTTGTGGTCTCTAGAGTGTAAACAAGAAAATTGGTCATAAGGCCCCTTTTCCCGTGATTTGGCATGGATCCTTCCCATTTTCAATAGGGTTAATCCTTGTGACCTGACCAACATTCTGACCAAGTTTCATGAAGATTGGATCATATTTGTGGCCTCTAGAGTATAAACACTTAAATTGTTGACGCATGACGACGCACGATGGACATTCAATGATCACAAAAGTTCACCTTGAGCACGATGTGCTCAGGTGAGCTAAAAAAGTGTTGAACTAGCCTTTCAAGTTAGTGTATGAAATTAAGGAAGTTTTGCACTATCCCTACAAATTAAGTGATATTACTATCCCTACTAATGTAGGATTATAATAAACTGGAGTTTGTGAAGTTTAGCACTATCCTTACTAATAAAGGGTAAAAATGAAATGGAGTTGAACAAGTTCTGCACTATCCTTACTAATTAAGGGCTACAAAAAACTGCACTTGAAGAAGTTTTGCACTATCCCTACTAAATAAGTGTTACAATTAACTGGAGTTAAGGAAGTTTTGCACTATCCAAAAGGTTACAATAAACTGGATTTGAAGAATTTTAATCTATCTCTATTATAACGGGTTATAATAAACTGGAGTTGAAGAAGTTTTTCAATATCTTTACTAATTAAGGATTACAATAAACTGGAGTTTAAGAAGTTTAGCACTATCCAAAAGGTTACAATAATTTGGAGTTGGAGAAGTTTTACACTTTCCCTACTAATTAAGGGTTACAATAAACTGGAGTTGAAGAAATTTCTTGAGGTGCCGGGTTTGATTGGGAGAGCAGCTGGAGGCTAGGAAAGGAAATAATGGTAGTACTGTAATACTGGTGCGAGAAATACCAGAAATCCATTGTTAGGTGCTCCAGCCAACAGCAAATAACTGAAGGATGGGGATCTATAGTATTAGAATCAACAAACTTAAGAAACAACAATAAATTGAATGCTTATTAAAGGTTAGGGAATGTTACACTCCCATGTCAAATTATGTAGTATTGATGCATTTTCTGTTGTAAACAAATCCTTCAAAATATGAAAATCAACACGAAAATACCTCATTTCATGCTATCATTTTGACAAAATGATGGTGGAAATTGATCCCACCTACCTTGAAGTAATTCTACAAGTCCCCAAAAAGCTCTGCTACGCTCCCAATTACATTTTGAATGGTTTGTAAAATTTATTAAGTTAAAAGTGCAAAACTATTTTATTAAAGGGTATTTAATCCATATAGCCGCCGCCGTCATAGCATGTCCGACTGTCAATCTAGTGGTCCTGGGTTCCATACCCGGCGGCAGCACTTATCCTTTTCAATCATTTGTCTCCCACCAATGGGCTGATAATCGTACACCTATGTCGGATAGCAGCAGAGGGCTAGGAAAGGATATAATGGTAGTAATGCACTACTGGTGTGAGAAATACCAGGAACCATTGTTAGGTGCTCCAGTCGCCAAAATATAACTGCATGAAAGATGGTTGAAAGGGGCAAAAAACTTAAGTCAAAGAAACAAACAAACAAATCCTTATATTGTCCTACAACAGTTTTGGACTTATTCATTGTAATTTAAAATTGTATCATTACAAATATTTACTATGAATTTAATAGGTAGATTTTTTGCCCCAGAAATCTTCAGTATCTTTATTTTCCTTATGCATAGGCAAAAAAAAAATCAATATTTAAACACACCTATAAATATTATGCACAACAAATAGGACTTAACAATGTAAGTGTACTTTAACATTTCAGTCAGATAAAATGAATTCAATTTTTGTCCATCATGTCATGAATCTGTCAAAGTTTAGAAGAAACCCTTATGTCAATGAAAAAAAACATGAAAGGATTTCCGTGACATTAACAGCTGATTATTATTCAACATATATGTACAACAACTATATCTGTCATACAAAAATGAGACTAAATTATGCTTAATTGTAGTAGAGTCAGACTTAAATATTCCTTTTCCTAAAATGGTATCTATTGCAATGTAAGTCATATTTTTCTCTTGAGTAAGCAAATTATGAAGCCCTGTAGTTATCATGTGCAGCTTAGCTTTTATAGGTTACAGAATGGGGTTTAACAATGCTCTTAACTCTTGTCATGCTGAGCCCAGAATATTACTGCTTTGGCAAGAGCTATAGACCAACATCAGCCTGCACATATGTGCAGTCTGATGTTAGTCTACACCACCTGTTTCTCACTTTCATACCAGAATTGTTAATAGATAAAGTTTTCAAATAAAAATTGACCTCCAGTTCGTAACTTTCAGTGCTTTTTGCCCTTTGATTTTGATGAAAATTTTTAGCCAAAATTTATTCAGCAAGACAAGGATTAACAATCTTTCAGACATATAGCAGCAGCTGGAGCACCTAACAATGGATTCATTGTGTTTTGCACACCAATAATACCATTACATCATTTACTAAGCCTCCAGCTCCTTTCACACATAGATCTACAATTATGATCCAATTGGTGGAAGACAAATAATCCCAAAGGATGAGTGCCACTGTCAGGAATCTAACCTGGGACCTTTTGAATGATAGTCTGAGGCGCTACAAACTGTGCTAAGATAGCAGCCAAGCAGCTAAGAAGTGCCTTGAAGTTATTGAACTATGGGTGGGTGTACTTATAACGAAGCCATAGATACATAGCTCACTTTGATCGTACTCTAACAGTCATATACTCTTGAAAGTGGTCAAGTTTAATCTCACATATAGAGGGGCAATCCTACATTGTATATTGCAAAATAATTTTGTCAGGTGGAAAAGATGCAAAATAATAATTCTCTTCCAAAGGATAAATGTTGGACAGACAGATGCACTGACAGACAACCATTTAAATAAATACTTTTGTAGATTTCGCATATTGCCTCTAGTGAAGTTGTTCAAAATGACATTAAGCATGATCTTATACTCAAATTTACCTAGCAAATAATTTTACGCAAGGTAAGTGTTATTAACAACTTTGACCCTGTTTACTATGCATAAAATACCTCGTTCATCGATGCGATTAAAAAAGCATTCAAATTTTACTGATCACCTCTTTTTTTCTATCGCAAGGATGAATAATTAAACAGAGTAACGTTACACGAGATATAGCGTACAGTACACGCCATAGTCATTATGCTGTTTAACAATGCAAGCGTATTTGAAACTCAATTTTGTATGCATGAAAGCCTTTTTAACCCCAGTTAACATTTTGAACTTCGACAATTTACTTCAAATTTAATGGAAGGGAACAAATAACAGCACTATGACTGATGACAAAGCCTCATATTTAACATGATAATGCTTATTTGTAATTTTATTTTCTATTCAAAGTTCTTTGCAATAAACCCTTTTCTTCCACTCTTCTTACTTTTTTTGAGCAATCACCAATTATAGCCCTAATGACATGTTTAATAAATATATAATACGTACTTAGTGATTTGTATGAGAAAAAATATCTAACGAGGTTGGGAGAATTGATCATTGTCGAGGCTCTGCCGAGACAATTATCAATTCCCTCAACCAAGTTTGATATTTTTTCCATACAATACACTAAGTACGTATTATATTTATCTTATAACCTCTATTCGTCTTGTTTTCGTCAATGTTTCTAACTGAAATGCAAGTTTCTAAAAATAACTGCATTGTATTATTGTTCTAAAAATAACTATGTGATATCATAAAAAATATCATATGGGATGTTATCACACAGATATTTGTATAGTTATAAGATAAAATGCATATTTGTATTGAATTCAAAGAGCTGTATTGGCATGGCACTTGAGGAAATCTCTTTTGACAATATCATTTTTCTCATTTTGTTTTGCATTTGGTTTAACGCCACTTTCAACATTATTGTAATCATATTGCAGTATCTGGTGCACATACCCATGGTTTCCTGTTGTTTCTCAAGCTGAAGAAGTTTGAAAAATCTCTGTAGTTTTGGAAAGAAAACGTAGACAACAGAGACAAAATGACTCATTTTCTACAATGTATTCTGAGGCTTTTTTCTTCAGGAGGCGTGGACAATTGAGAAATTGCTATATAACTTGCAATTCATTTCTTTTCCACATTGTGTTATGAGGTGGTTTTTTTCAGGGTCATCAAAATGCAGTGTCTATTCTAGGAGGGGGGATTGCGCATTTTAGCACATACTTTTGAATAATCCCCCCTGTTTTGGAAGGTGAGAGATTTTTTTATACATTGAGAAAGAGTAAAAGTTTATATCTTTAGTGGAATTTAGATGATTTTAACCCTTTGCTGTTTAATCCCTGCTTTTTATATGCCTTTGATTTTATGATTGAGAAAACATTGTGAAAAAAGAAGAAATTGCTTCTGACAAGCAATTTCTTCTTTTTCCACATTATTTTCTACCCTACTGAATGGTTATTTTTCAAATTAATTCCACTTTAAATTTTCGTCTGTAAAACCTTTGAATTTGGACAGGTCCAAAATTTTGTACAACAGGAAAGTGTTAGACGAAATTTCCCTCTACTTTTCAAATCCTAGAATAGACACTGAAATGTGGCATTGTGTTGGACTCTGTTCACTAATAAGTTTATATAAGCCACAAAATGAATTGTAAAGTCATATCAAGGTAATCCATTACTTTTCAATAAGGTAATAATTTACTGAAGTACATCAATTATCTTAAATTTTGGCCTATTAGATCCAGCCCAATAGTTCAACCCACCTTGTGCTGATCCTCAGACCTCTTGTTGCTGTATGAAATGCATTCGCAGATACCATTACTGCTTTGAGCCCTTGTCATGCTGAACCAGGAATATTCTTAATGTGATTAGAGGTATAGACTAAGATCAGTCTGTAGAAAAAGACCAGACTGCAATTAAGTACAGTCTGATCTTAGTCTATCCTCTCTTATTTTCCTTTTTGAAACTGGGAAAGTATAAAAAAGTATATTTTGAAGATATAAAATGGCTTTCAATCAGTATACAGCATACAGTACATTCAGCCCTTTGATTTTGATGCAATTTTGTGAAGGTTTTACAATTCAGCATCACAAGAGTTAAGAGAATGAATTCCTTTTTCCCATGTATGTTAATCCTTTTTATGCTGTACATTGCCTATGGTTGTTGTACAAAATGCTAAGGCGCACAGTTAAGGCAGCAAATTGTGTCACCAGGAATCAAACCTGGAACCCCATAATTTGGTGCTATGACTTGTGACCCAATATTTGGTAGTATGACAATACAATGGCTCAGCGTGAAACAGTTGTAACTGCCTATATGTTTATAGGCAGTTACAACTGTTTCACGCTGAGCAGTTGTAACTGCCTATATGTTTAAAGGCAGTTACAACTGTTTCATGCTGAGCCATCGAATTGTTGTATCTAGGATGAGCAGCTGGTGGCTCTGAATAAATGTTGTTGTTGTTCTAGTGTGAGAAATGGCAGAAAACTTTGAGTAGGTGCATAAGCCATTGGGATCTAACTGCAAAAATTTTCAAAATGACAAGAGCTATGCCATGGCAGCACCTTTTTTTAAAATCCCAGAATCATTTGATGTCCATTTTAATTCTAATAGAAACCACAGTAAAATAAGGTTTAAATATCTTCAATAAACAATCATTGCAAATTAAGGTGTAAAATTTTACCTTGAGGCAAAAGTCAAGTATTACTTTATTCATTCCTAGAAATAGGACAGTATATTATATTTAAAAAAAGGCTTTGAGGGCAAAATCAGTTAATTAATTAGCAATGATCAAACCTTAAAAATGAAATTTTTTAGCAAGTTCAACACTAAAAACTTGGATGACTTAACTATGTAATTAACTATTGCAGTTCTGTAGAAACAAGAAGAACATGTATAAAGCAGCCAAATAAAAGATGAACCTAATTTTGCTTTGAACTAGCTGCCAAAGCACTCATCATTGTAACTCCCATAAAACATAACTTCTCATGATAAGCACATAGTTTCTCTGATTAGAAAATCTCTGGAAGAAATTGGGTTATGAGAGTTTGAATTTATTGTAATTATCAAAATAAGTTAGTAAGTCGAATTAAGTTACAATGATTTGGCCCTTATCCCCAACCCCACATTTAACCATTGGATGTTTTCATACAAGAGATCTAAGATGGCCTGTACAGCTCAACTCAATTTAAGATCTTCTGATGTCTCGAGCTTCGGAGATTTGAAGGGGTAATCTTAAATTTTGGCCTATAGATTTGTTTAAGGAGAAGAAGATTTTGAAGATTTTAAAGTGAAAATTGACCACACAGATATTAATGGGTCAATCAAAATTCTGTAGTAAACAAAAAATGTAATTAAAACTTCTAATTTAGGAAGTACTATAAAATACAGCAAGAGCCCTATCTATAGGTGCCAACGCTTTGCTGCAGGTGCTTGATAATACAGAAGAAAAAGGGACCTAGCTCTTACAAAAATGCCTTCAGAGTTATAACCCTTGAAAGTCTGCAAATCTCTTTTGATAATGAATACACATGCTAAGTTTCATGAAAATATTGTCAATTTCTACAGATATTAGGTTAAAATTTGTTATGCCAGAGCCAACAACTACACAAACAACTTTACTAACGTCAACACAACACCAATGCCAAAAATGAACAACACCAAGGTAATGGCAATCCCTCATGTATTCTATGAAAACAAATAAGCTAATAATTCGTAGAAAAATTTACAATATCATATCGTCTGAAAATTAGTAAATTAATTTTACATGCTATCAGAGTCCACCAATATTAACAAGGGACAATTAAGCCACAGCCTGCCAGGTGACTAATATCGCAGAATACTCAAGAATGTTTACTTTTAACATAAACTCAATGCAAAATTCATTGGCAAAGCCACCCAAGCAGCTGATGAATGTATAAAAAACTCTCTTATAATACTCCTAAGAACTACTTATTGGTGTTAAAAATATTTTGCAATCTCTTTTCAAAACCTCATAACTATATCATTGATCAAGCTGTAGTTATGAGAATTCAGAATTAAGGTAGTGGAACCGTAATAGTTCCTCAACATTAAGGGACTAATGAACTTTCACAATGTTGACTGAGGTTTCCTAATGATTTTTATTAGGATACATTGTGAAAGAATAAGTGGTCCGAAATGTTGCCTAACTTTTACAGGTCCACTACCTTAAAGTGACAATATCAGCCAGATGATAAAATGCATCAATATCATCTTCTACCAATTCACACAAACAGTTGCAAAACCTACAGGGTCCAGGGTTCGATCCCAGAAGGCCGCATTCATCCTTTCTGACAATTTGACTCCCACCAATGGGTTGATAATCATCAACCTATGTGGGATAGAAGATGGAGGCTAGGAAAGGATATAATGGTAGTACTGGTGTGAAAAATACCAGGAATCAATTGTTAGGAGCTCCAATGACTGCGATATGACTGAAATAATGTTTAAGGCGACATAAAGCCCCATTCAAATAAAACAAAGCAAAATCTACAGAGTTTCTCAGAGCGAAGGGATAAAACCAGAAAAATGAGCAGGCTAACATAGGTTTTATATCTTACATACAACTATAGTACATATAAATTGCCGCATATGTTTTAGTTGTTATTCATTCTTTGGTGTGCAAACTAGTGTAAAATAGCTGGATGCCTGCCAATTCATATTATAACACGCTCATTCTGCCCTTGAATTAATTTCCTATCATCCCATTTCTTAAGGAAAGGTTACGATATCATAAAACATTTTCTTCCTGAGCAAACACTTCAACACTGACGCCTGCATGATTTTATATGCCAACAGTACTTTAAATTAAAATACAGAATCTTAGACTGGTTATAAGGCAGAAAAAAGTAGCATATTTTGTTCAAATTAATCAAATGAAATTCTACAGTACAAAAATATATTCTTTGAATCAGGCACTTGTCAAAAAAGTGGTATCCCATAAGGAACTATTACTGCATTTTATCGAATTAATCGAGAATAAGACTTATAGTCACAGAAAAAGAGGTATTACAAGCTTCAAGTATGATACAAATCAATACATTCAATCTATCACCATGTTAAATCACAATGAGCATTCACATCTGAAAATTTTGGTGCAATATCTGCTTTTTGCCAAATTATTATTACAGCCTAGTAATAAGACTTCTTGCAAAAAACACAAGTCGTCAGGTGGCAAAAATGTTGTAACTGCACTACTGCAGCCATATCCAAGCTGTGCTTACAACATTTTTGTGGCAAAGAGATGAAGCATTTAACCTTGAGCAGTGCAGAGAACCTATTCAAGGTTGTGACATATTACCTAACCCATGAATTTACAAAAAACTTTTCCTGTTATTTCTGTTTCGACTTTGTTTTTAAATCGGAGATTTATACCGGTTTCCAGAAATCCAGTCTGTTTGACCCAGTACATTTTTACCTTTATCTTCTGAGCAATGTGTTCAAACCAAATAATGTGTTTTCAAACACCGAAGAAACGGCCTTTTCAGTCACAATCTACAAACTTTGTTTTTATCTTATTTACTTTTCGACAAATAGAGAAGATGCTAATACAAAATTTGATGTAATTTTCGCTTTTAGTAATTACCAGTTAGTATTTTCAGTGTTTATAACAAGATTTTCGGTTGAGTAAAGGATTTGAAACGTACAATAGGTTAACTGTAAAATAAATTTGTAGCACTTACAATATTACTACTCTGATTTTTTTCTCGAACGGTCATTTACCAGTTGTAGGGCTGACAACCAATCAAATTCTGTTTTGATTATCTCTCGGTTAAAACCCACGCGTAAATTCACACCGCGTGGTAGATGCAATGGACATCGTCTGCTCGAAATGTGTCAATTAAGTTGTTCGTCATTGGTCAATGGTCGTCTGCACTCTGACAGGGAGCGTGGGAAGTCTACTGGTGGAATGAGTACTGTTGACTATGTGTTAACAAATAGAAATAATTTTGTAATTTTGAAATATTTGATTTCAATGAGCACTCTGATCACGCTCCAAACCTATTTACATTTAATTCAAATTTGAGTATGAAGAAAAATTATTCAACAACAAATAAACCGACAAAAACATACGATAAACTGATATAGGATAGCAGTAAGAGCGATCTATTTTTAGAATAACTCATGAATAATCATAGAGTGCTGCAAGATTTAATCGATTGGTCAGAAACCAAAGATATAGTTGCATAGTTGCCGATTTCACGTGTTTCTTGAGGGAAAATGCATTTATAGTATTTGGGAAAACCCAATGCTTGAAAAACAAACATGTTGTTAATCAAAATTGTAAATAGTTTAATGAAAAATGTTTTGTTGCTAAACAGGCTTTTAAACTCTAGAGAGAGGAATAATATTAACAGACAAGCTTTTAGCTTGGCGTGTGCTCATTATAACAACGTAAAAAAATATGCTAAGAAATAATTTAGACTAGCAGAGGGCTATCGAATCAGCAAACTTTCAAAATCGGACCCACGAGGTTGGATGAGCTGGCGATGTCCTCGAAAAGATGAAGTGTTAAGACAAAAAACTCACAAATTGGGCAAATATTTTACCAACTTTTATTGTCCAAATTTGAGCCCTTTTGATTGGCGAACTATTGCACTATCCCAGCCTCTCAATGATGTCCGATTTAC
The DNA here is from genome assembly GCA_948146395.1 of Fragum whitleyi. Taxonomy (NCBI): domain Eukaryota; kingdom Metazoa; phylum Mollusca; class Bivalvia; order Cardiida; family Cardiidae; genus Fragum; species Fragum whitleyi. The sequence continues at coordinate 20,461,671 of OX411559.1, forward strand.
AGTGCTGACAGCACTTTGATTAATACCTGTTATGCTGTACACAGAATATGGATGTAAGTGTTCTTTAATGCTTTTCGGTGGTTTATCGAGAAATATCGGTAGATTATCACTTGATAAACTCACCGCAAAAGCAGTGAAATTATCAAAAACTTATACCCTGCTTTTGTGCATTTTGTCCTATCTGACGTCATCTATGCGGGGCGAAATAAGTGACGTCACAATGAACGTTGCATAGCAATCTCGCGCAAAAAGACATGCTTTACGAAAACATGTCCTACAAATGTCACATTTTGTCTCATTTTTGCATTAAAGAAATACAATAATCGTTTGTTTTTCGAGTTAGATCGATTCATATTTCATTTCGTGAAAAACAAAAGCTATATTTTCGCTCATGGCTATGCCACTCGTGAAAATATATCTTTTGTTGTTCATTCAATGAAATATAAATCGATCTTACACTTAAACAAACGATTATCCTCTATTTATCCCTTTTATGGCAGGAGGTAAAGACTAAGATCAGTCTGCACATAAGTGCAGTCTGATCTTGATCTTAGTCTTCACCAAATTCTCCCCTCTCCAGAACCACATGTCTAGAATTAATTTCCAAACCAAATGTTTTCTTCTTCTCAAAGACCCTGTCATTTTTAAATCAAGAAAAAATTAATTCATAACCTTAGTCTACAGTTAAAAGGGTTAAGTTACTAACAAATTATCTGCATAAAGCTACAGATTCATTTTCTAACATCTTGAATTTATTGTATTTATCACTTTCTATTACATCGAAAATGAGTAGCTGTTCCCATGACAACATAATGAGGTGGGATCATTGCATTGACCTCATTTCAATGACCCAATTAGCCTTGGTAATTACAAAACTTGAATGGCCCATCAATACTTTAACCCAGTTGGCCCATTACAACTTTTCAAACATATTTCATAATCCATGCATGTTTTTCTTACCCTTTTCATGCTTGGCAAATTTGCATTAAAATCAAAGTCCTGTAAGCTCTGAATACCGAACTTGTGAGGCAGTAATTCTTTCAGACTACTGCTGACGTAAAAAGGAAGACAGATGGTTTAGACTAAGATGAGACTGCACATAATGTGTAGGCTGATCTTTGCCTATACCATCTGCAAAGGCAGGAATATTCCAGGTGCAGCAAAACATTGGGGTCATCATGACCTTTCAAACTCTTTTCCACAACATGCATGTAATTTTAAATTTATTCTACCTTGTTGAAGCCTATATGCACAAGGCTAAATAAGCCTTCAGCTTTAAAGTTACAAATGAAATTATATATACTGGTACTAGCAAAATGATTTATTTTTTGCATCACCTAACCTAACAGCCTGCTTAACATTGATACTGAGTAGTCCACCCCCAATCCTATCGCTTAGTTAAAAGTTCTAAAGCCACATGTTGCATTATTTTGACACATTCATGCATAAAAACTTAAGTTGCATTTGTTTATAATCTGCCATTGTAACCCTTGATTTACAACAGATTGCATTTTTGTTCATTTCTATCTGCAGGGATGATGAATATCCATGTGACAATGTCCAACACAGTCTTTTCCACTTGTGGACAAGTACATTTTTCTTGGCTACTTATATACCAAGGCAAATCTTCGAAACTCATGTAGCTCACTTATCCGAGAATATCGTCAGATTGTGCTTTTTTTTTAAATTTCAAATAATATAATGGCCCTTCATTGGCAAAAAATAGGATGATCAGCAAAAATGCATTAATTCTATCAAGGAGGAAAATCTCGATAATTTCACCTTTTTCATCCCCATATCCCTACATTTGAATAAAGGCATTTGAAAGGTGCAAAGAGTTGTTTGCTTTTTTTATTACACATACAAGCACTTAAATATTTAATAGATTTTTTTTTTTCTTTTCATTCATTTCATATAATAGGGTTGAAATGGTATAAATCATTTGTCATGTATTCACTATTGGGTCCAGGCTTGAACATGAGGGGAAACTGCTAAAGGTGCAATTGTCATAAAACTAGGATTTAAACTTGTCAATATCTTTGACATGTGATATGCCATGCTGCCAATAAAATATTAACCCTCATCATGCTGAACCCGGAATATTCCTGCTTTGGCAGGAGCTACAGACAAACATCAGCCTGCACCTATGTGCAGTCTGATGTTAGTCTACACCACCTGTTTCTCACTTTGAAATCAGAATTGTCAATAGATTTAGTTTTTCAAATAAAAATTGACCTACAGTTGGTACATCCAGTGCTTTTTGTCCATTGATTTTGATGAAAATTTTTAGCCAAAATTTATTCAGCATGACATTAGGGTTAAAATATGCAGATCTTCTAGATGGAATTAAATGTGCCTGACTAACTAAGGCACATTTTTCATGTCATAATCAACTTTTTATTTTTATAAAACTTTTCAAACAATGTTTTATATATATTGTCTGTTTTTATGCTTATGATTATTTCAACTAAGTGTATTTCCGTTTATTTATTGTCGCTACTGTAGCACATACCCATATGAGCGACGCCCCCAGAAGATGTTTAGTTGTTACGGAGGATAGTGAAAGGATACATGACGAAACTACTGCTGAGATTGGCCATGGTTCTTCAACATGCTCAGTGTAAAGCATCGTCTCACGGGACCTCGATTTAACGTCTCATCCGAAAGACAATTAGTTTTTGTTAATCCCAAACCAAAATGCATGCTTGTAACAAGCTTGCGACAAGCTTGCGGCAAGCTTGCGCAAGCTAGTTTCTTCCAGAATAAGATTGTCTATGGTAGCCAAATAGCTTGTGCAAGCATGCGCAAGCCTTTTCAAAAACTTTGCAAGCTTGTGCAAGCTAGTGAGATTGTTGCATGCATGCGCAAGCTTGCTATTTTTGCAAGCATATACACAGATCCACACTAGGAACTTTATTGAATGGAAAAAGTCTAAGTCAAAAACATGGAAAAAGTTATAAAAATTTGTATTTTTTTTATTATTTTATCAAATAATGGTGTTCAAGGATTCAAAATTATCACCTTATGACAAAGAAGTAATATATAACACCAAAGTCAATGATTTCAGAAAATTATATGTTTGAGAAAATCAAAGTGTTTGCTTTTTATGAATAGGATATAAATGTCAGAAGCATTCATACAGTAAAAACCCTCTATAGATTAAGATCACCTGCACATTGTACATTATATTTCATGCTACTGACATTAAAATCCAGCAGTTTGCTGTGGTTTGGAAAGGGCAACATGCACTTTCATTTTCTCAATTAAATATTTTTCTTTAAATCAAACACAAACACAATTGAGAGAACAACCATAGAAAAGATTTCATGATCATCTACATGAAAGAATGTTGCAGACCCAGGCAGGTATCAAAGCTGTTTCCTCCTGATCACCAGTCATTTCAAGATCTGGAACAGGTTAGGACAATTATAAAAGTCTCTTGACTCTATAATGTGTTATCATTGAGTAATCATAGAGCCAAAAAAATCAAATTTCTTATTCTAAAAATTATTTTACCTACATTGGAGCAAAAACAGAAGTCATTTATAGATTAAACAAAGTGGGGCCTGGTATGTAACCTTGGGGAATGCCCATACCTGTCTATAGATTCTTTCCATAGTTTTCATAAGCTTAAAAGAATAAATATTTTAAAATAAATGCATCAGTTCTTCCCTCTAATGAAGCTTTATCTTCCTAAAATTGCTTAAAAATTTCAATTTATTTATATCAAAAAAGAAAAAAAAAAATACAGAAAAAAGTAAATAAGAATACATATATTTACACTTTAAATGAATATTTGGTTAACACGATAAGAATATGTTTTTATTTATATAAGGAATCCTGTCATAGCATACATAAATTTGAAGACTCTATTTATTAGACATATTAGAGGACTATTTATCATCTTAAAGTGGTTGGGAGAATTTTCAAGTCAAAAGAATATCTTATAAGATATTACATCAAAATAATTGATTTTAAATAACTCTTTAACATGTAAGTAACCATTTTAATATTCAGTTTTCTATCAGTATTATTTTGTTAAATCGCATATATTAAGATTGCAAAATAAAAAATTTTCTTGGTGCCGTGGAGTTAACAGAAATTTCCAGTCTACAATTTCTAGTCTAGATTAAGTCATGTGATCGATAAGAACCAATGAAAATGTTACCCGTCTAGTCCTTCCACGCGCCTGGATGCAAACGACCACAGTCAGATTGTCGGTTCATTTTGTTTAGAAAATAAAAAAGTCTATACGAGATGGTTACGTTATGCTGTTGATATGCTGAAAATATCATGATACAACCAAGAGACGAGTTACAACCCGGAACGTAAAGAAACACGAAAGGTTTTAAGTGAAAATAAACAACTTCCGTTTTCAACTTGACCTCGAGTAACCTTGCGATTTCGCCGATTCGTGCAATGTCTGGCCACAAATTTAATTCTTCTTCAGTCACGAAAAATAAAATAAATGATTTTGATTAAATAAATTTTCTTCACTTATCTTTTTAACAATGATAAAATCCACAACAGTGTCATTTAATCGCATTTTATTATGAAATTCTCTGCTTGAAATGATCATCAAAATGGTGGTCAGGAATTCTCGTTGAACAACAAGTAAGCTGATTCTATTTTTAGAATACATGGAATTCCCAAATTCATATCAACTTTTGGATGTCCCACGAAAAAAGGAAGATCTTTTTTAAAACCTCACAATCTCTACAAACAAATAAATAGGGTTTTTAAATGCAGCAGATATCAAGGTATTTATGAATTGTCAGTATGTTAAAGGTCATTCGTAGTGATTTTGTGCCAGAAATACTTTCATCTGCACCATTTTTGTATCAAAATTTTCATCATGGAATAAGATAGTGTAAAATGTCTTCCTCCTTTAGAAATATATATTTACCTCCATACTATTTCAAAAATCACCTCATTACTATCTGAACATGACTTAAATAATTCGTAGCTGACAGGTAAACTGTAATAGTAATCGGACAAGCCACTTTTCGGATATTTATAAACAAAGACAATGAATAACAATGCAAATCTATTCATACCCATCAGAATTTAAGATTAATAAACTAAACTGATGTAGAACTATCAAACAAGTTATGATTTACACATATAGCATATAGATATTTTCATATTAGATCTATTTAAAGAAAAGTTTAATCTTCTGACAAAAATGACATAAAATGTTAATATAGCATTTTTCATGAGCAAAGACTTTTTCCTCTTTAAATAGTTTTATCGGAAAACTTTTTTAATTTTTGCTGATTGGGGTGCTTTTAATGTAGTCTCTCAAAACTGAGTAGAATTTACAATAAATTTTCTCTTGTTAGTATCAACAAGAATAGATAGATAATAATCAATGAAATTTGATAATTTCAACTTGACATTTTACAATTTTGAAAAAATTAAAACAACTTTCTTTTCAGAAAAATGTCAGACATGTAAGAGCATCACTGGTATACGTAAAGATTGTCACTGTGAAAACAGATATATTCAAGAAATATGTAAGTAGAATAAGATGACACTGTTTTCATTTGTTGAACTTCATGTCCACACCACAGGGAAATGTCCTGCTCAATTTTGGAGCGAAAATCACCCAGCACAAATCGAGAGTCGATTTCTAAGTCCGTTTTTACCCAATCTGAATGCCCAATACATCATTTCACAGCTAAATGGATTAACTACCAACAAGTACTTAATTTAATGACCAAACAAACTATGTTTACGAAAGCCAAACTAAAATGTTGTGCGATTTGACGTCAATTTCTCATCTAAGACGAATACCTCCTCAAAATGGAGTTTGACCCCTTGTCTATATTATTATACATGTTCCAAAAAAAAAGAAGAAAGCGGGACATTCCCCTGTGGTCCACATATCAAGGAGTCAAGGGTGTTATGTTTTATGGTATCGATCTGCCTTTGAAAATTTGATGTGCATTTTTAGCTTACCTGAGCAAAAAGTGCTCAAGGTGAGCTTTTGGGGTTGTGTGATGTACGTCGACAACATTTACCTTGTGTACACTCTAAAGGCCATGTTTTTGGCCCACTCAACCTGAAAATTGGTCAGAATCGCTGTCTTGATGAAATATGACAAGTACGAAATTGGGTCAATGGGGTCAAAAACTAGATCATGGGGTCAAATCTTAGAAAAACCTTGTGGATACTCTAGAGGCTATATTTTCAGTGTCACAAAAAACCCTCAAATGGGGGCGATTTACCCCAAAATTAAAGCTTGTATCCCCTATTTTTGCAAGCAGCCTTCTTTGTCTCATATAGAGGGGGTACATGCATGCTGTTAAATACCCATTTTCACCCCCAGATTGAAGCAGCAGTGGGAACACTGATTTTTAGCCTAATCAACCTGAAAGTTGGTCAGAATGATTATCTACTGACTAGGGAAAGAACCATAGCTCTGCTTTCGTCTTTATAACCCTTGTCATGCAGAATAAAACCTCAAAAGATTGATTTGGAATCAAAGTGCTGAAAGCACTGAAAACACAAATCATGAGTCAGACTTTTATTCACAAATATTATTTTTAGACTTTTCTCATTTAATAAGAAAAATCACATGGTTTTGAATAGAATCTTACTGCACATATGTTCCTTTGCAAGATTGCATGGAAATCAAAGTGCTGAAAGCACTGAATGCACTAAATGTCATTCAGGTTCTATTTCATAATTATTATTCTTATTTTTCTGGTTTGTAAGTTAATATCAGAAATAGACTTCAGAATGAACACTTGAGCAGACAAATCACAAATATTATTTTTAGACTTTTCTCATTTAAAAAGAAAAATCACATGGTTTTGAATAGAATCTTACTGCACGCATGTTCCTTTGCAAGATTGCATTGAAATCAAAGTGCTGAAAGCACTGAATGCACTAAATGTCATTCAGGTTCTATTTCATAATTATTATTCTTATTTTTATGCCCCCGATCGATAGATCGGGGGCATATTGTTTTACTCATGTCCGTCTGTCTGTCCGTCCGAAAACTTAACCCGAAAACTTAACCTTGCCAATATCTTCAAGCCTATTCAAGATACAAAGCTAATATTTGGCATGATGATAGATCTCAATGATCCGCATCCGCTGGTACCAAAGTCAAGGTCATGTGACAAGGTCAAGGTCATCTGTCAAGGTCAAACTTTGAAAAAAAAATGCCGTTTGGGGGCATTCGTGTTTCACAAACAAATCTTGTTCTTGTTTGTACGTTAATATCAGAAATAGACTTCAGAATGAACACTTGAGCAGACAAATCTTTGTCTATCTTTTTTGAAAATCCTATTTCAGTATGACAAGGGTTAAACATATTTGTTTTGTTTTTGATATTGGACGGACAAGGTTTGTTCTCAAGATCATTCTTAGCAGAAAAATTGATATTATATGGGAACCCGGCCCTGCCCATTTTTATTTTATATTGGCATTATTTTTTAGCTCACTGAGCAAATGCTCTAGGGGTAATATGTACAGCCACTAAGGATCTGTCATGCGTTGATGCAGTGTGTAGTCAATGATTTCTTTGTATGTTGTAATCATACCAAACTTGGGTTGCCCTTCACAATATTGTGAAATTTAGACTGACCCCTGAATATGTGCTTGGCAGGGACAGACTTATTTTAACTTTAAAATCTTACTTATTCTACCAAATTAGAGTTGGTCTATTTAACTTAACTTAGAATGAATGTTCAGACTTCTGGAAAGTTGAAAAAAAAAAATTGCCAGTCATTTGGTCAGGCACTTTCTAAAAAAATGTTACAAAATTTAAGCATATATATTTTTTTGCCATGAAACAGATATCTAAGAAACTATCCTGTGTGTCAACAACTGTTTGGATAATCTGGCAGTAGCCCACAGTCTTGCAGAAGCCCATCTCAAATGTAATACAGCTACCAGTACTCCACTAAGAAATCCTTTAGGCTGAGTTCTACTTCATAGAGCATTTCAGCAAACAATGATTCACCATGCAGTCCTGTATTTGAGAGACAGAATGATACTACTGAACAGCCTGTTGCAGTTGAAAAACAGTACCACTGGGAAGAAAGTGTGACAGTAATTCATTTACTATTCTTGTAAGTTGTGCTTAATTTTGCATAAATTTGGTACTAGAGGATGGTCAAAGTAACAATCAGACTTTTTCTATGTAAGTTGCTCAGGTATCTATATAACATCACTTCTACTTAGGCAATAATGCCTTGTCATAAAAATCATATGACCACACATGTAAAAATATGTAAACTTGGGCATAACATCAGGAGGACGCCCACAACAGCCTTGATTTCTGTGAAATTCTTCGGCAGTAAATCAAACTTAAGACCATTTTGATATACAGACTCTTAGTCTCTCATGGCCCTGAGGTAATAAAAAAATTTTATGCTCGAATCAGCTGATTTTGAAATTTTAACTTCTCATAAATAATAAATAACCAGAATCAGTGGTAATTTAATCCTTTAATCATCAAAACCAGTTATTTATCTTGCTCATAAATGATAAAATGTCAACAATATGAGCAATATAAATTTTATGCTCAGTTGAGTTGAGCACAAATAAAGTTTTATAACTTTATTTTCAACTCACCTGAGCACATCGTGCTCTAGGTGAGCTTTTGTGATCATTGAATGTCCGTCGTCCTCCTTCAACAATTTAAGTGTTTACACTCTAGAGGCCACAAATATGGCCCAATCTTCATGAAACTTGGTCAGAATGTTGGCCAGGTCACAAGGATGAATCCTATTGAAATTGGGAAAGATCCATGCCATATCACAGGAAAAGGGGCCTTAATGACAATTTTCTTGTTTACACACTAGAGGTCACAAATATGGCCCAATCTCCATGAAACTAGGTCAGAATGTTAGCCAGGTCACAAGGAAGAACCCTTTTGAAATTGGGAAGGATCCATGCCTTATCAAGGGAAAAGGGGCCTTAATGACAATTATCTTGTTTACACTCTAGAGTCCACAAATATGGCCCAATTTTCATGAAACTTGGTCAGAATGTTGGCCAGGTCACAAAGATGAACTCTATTGAAAATTGGAAGGATCCATGCAATATCAAAGGAAAAGGGGCCTTTATGACAATTATCTTGTTTATACTCTAGAGTCCACAAATGTGGTTCAGTCTTCATGAAACTTGGTCAGAATGTTTGCCAAGTCACAAGGATGAACCCTATTGAAAATGGGAAGGATTCATGCCATATCACAGGAAAAGGGGCCTTAATGACAATTTTCTTGTTTATGCTCTAGAAGCCACAAATATGGATCAATCTTCAAAAAACCTTGTCAGATTGATTGCCAAGTCAGAAGGATGAACCCTATTGCAAATGGAAAGGATCCATGCCATATCACGGGGAGGGGCCTTAAAGACACTTTTCTTGTTTACACTCTAGAGTCCACAAATATGGCCCAATCTTCAAGAAACTTGGTCAGAATGTTGGCCAGGTCACAAGGATGAACCCTATTGAAATTGAGAATGATCCATGCCATATCGCAGGAGAAGGGGTCTTAATGAATTTTTTTTGTTTGAACTCTCAAAGCCACAATTTTGGCCAAAACTTCATTAAACAAATGGTTATTGTGTAGAAATTATATCCTTTATGACATCTGCCTATTAAATGGTGTGATGTCCCAGGGGTCAAAGAAACTCAGATGAGCGATCTAGGACCATCTTGGTCCTCTTGTTTTATTCCCCTGCATCCATAAGATGAGGGGCATATTGTTTTACCGTTGTCTGTCTGTCTGTCCATCTGTGTGCAAAACTTAACCAAAAAACTTAACATAGCCAATTACTTTAAGGCTATTTAAGATACAATGATCATATTTGGCATGATGATAGATCTCAATGATATGCATCTGATGATTCCAAAGTCAAGGTCAACTTAAAAAAAAAACTTAACTCAAGAACTTAACATTGCCACAAAAAACTTGACATAGCCAATATCTTCAAGCCTATTTAAGGTACAAGCCTTACATTTGGCATGATGATACTCCTCAATGATACACATCAGCTGATAGCAAGGTGAAGGTCATATAACAAGGTCAAGGTCATTTGTCAAGAACAAACTTCTCAAAAACTTTGTTAATATCTTGGAGCCTTTTTAAGGTACCAGCCTCATATTTGGCATGATTTTAGATCTCAATAATGTGCATCTTGAGGTACCAAGGTCGCGCGTTATGGTCACCTGTCAAGGTCAAAGTTTTGAGAAAAAAATGCTGTTTCAGGGCATTTGTGTTTCACAAACACTTCATCTATGTTTCAGAATGATGGACAGAAGACCATTCAGCTTGTGGGCAACATATCGTGTCATATTACCTAATCACAACTGCCGTCAACCAAGGAAGCAGGTCATGGTCCTGCTTGGTGTTCTTTTTACAAGAGAGGAGCTGTCTCAGTCAAGTTGCAAGGACAGCTGTCAATGCTGTGAAAAAAAAAATAATCCATTGCCGAGCAATGCAGTGAAGGCCATTAAAGTGTTGTTTTGAAACATTTCAGAAATGAAAGAGGTGATCCTTGTATGACTGATTCACTATTTAATTGCATAATTAACAGTAAATGTGTGACAGCTCGAAGAGCTTTGAAACCTTTACCCATGTCATGCCGAATAAAATCTTAAGCAAAGTTTCTGTAAAACCATAGTGCTGGATGCAATGATTGGGAATCACAAATGATGAAATTTTCAAAATTTTCTTGTTAAAAAAGGAAAATCAGGTGGTATAAACTAAGATCAGATTGCACATATGTGCAGGCTTGTCTTTGTCTATAACTCCTGTCAAGGTAGGAATATTCCAGGTGCAGCATGACAAGGGTTAGAGAGTGCTTATAATATAGTGTGACCAAGAAAATGGCTCTATTGTCGGCCCACTTGTGGTGAGCAAGACATTGTTGTAACAACAATAGTTGAAGTCGTTCTGTTAATAGCCGCCGTCATAGCGCAGTTGGTAGGGCGTGGGACTATCAATCTAGAGTTCGCGGGTTCGATCCCCGACGGCGGCACTCATTCTTTCCGACTATTTGTCTCTCACCAATGGGTTGATAATCGTAGACCTATGTGAGATAGCCGCTGGAGGCTAGGAAAGAATGTGGTGGTTGTACTGGTGATAGATATACCAGGAATCCATTGTTAGGTGCCCCAGCCGCCGCGATATAACTGAAATAATGTTGAAAGCGGCGTTAAACTCCATTCAATCAATCAATTGTTCTGTTAATCAGTAAGTCAGTTGTAACAACATAAGTTTGGTGTGGTTCTGTTAATCTGTAAGTCTGTCAGATTTTTGCCAGGCAATAACTCCTTCATTTTTTGATAGATTTCAAATTTACTTGGCACAATTGTTCTCTTTCATGATTAGATGTAATATTTGAAAGAAATATTCAGAAAGCGTGAAGGTCACACCGCAAGGTCAAGGTAACAAGAGCCTATGCTCAGCTGTTGTGTACTGTATAGTGGACAAAACATCTTAGGTTGAAAAAGGGGTGTAATTCCCACAAAATACAGCTAGAGTTATCTCTCTTGATAGTAAAGGTTGCTCTTTTTATAGTGTACAATGTGCGCCAAGTTTCAAGTGAATGCCTTTAGTAGAACCAGAGATATCACAAAATGTAAAAGTTATGAATGACTACACCGACCACAACAATGAGGCCTTTGACAACACCAAGGTTATATACCTCTGGTTTTCTTTGAAAATAGCTGAGCTTAAAATGCAGGCTCAACATTAATTGTCCTTCACAACAATGACAAATGCATAAAAAATGAAAGTGTTTCAAAAGTTATGAATTGATGTAGCAAAATTATATAATTTTTTAAAACTAGGAAAAACTTGGTGTTACTGTGTATACATGCCAGCTTTCTATCTCTAGTTTGCACTAGCTTGTACTAGCTTGCACAAGCTTGCAAGTATTTGACAGAAACATGCTTGGTTAACAAGATTCCATTAGCTTGTACTAGCTTGCGCAAGCTAGTGCAAAGGTTCCAAATCTAAGCTAGCGCAAATGCAAGCTTGCGACAACCTAAATTAGCTTGCGATTTAAAAAAATTCCATTAGCTTGTACTAGCTTGCGCAAGCATGCGCGAAGGTTCCAAATCTAAGCTAGCGCAACCTTAAATCGCAAGCTAGCGACAAGCTTGCGACGATCTTAAAAATAAGCTTGCAATTTTGGTTTGGGATGTGCCAGCCGTGGAATCGAACCCACGGTCAACTGTATAATTTTCAGAGATTTATAAGTTTACATGTTACCTGACAAAAATTTTTTGCTATTTCAAGCGACATTTTGTTCAAACTCTCCGATGACATCCTGAATTTTCATGAAATCTAAAACAAGTCAATTACATACAACACCCCATTTCAATATGTTCTGTCAGTTTTTCTATACAAAAGATTCAATGCATTCATGTATGGCTATAATCTCAAATTACACCAAGAATGTTTGTGACCATTCATAAAAGTTCACCACATGGAAAAATTATTGTGCAGAGTTTGGTGATCATTACGCATGCTACCCACAAAAAAAATAATCACATAGTGTTCATGAACTCATATTATTGATCTAGATACAATAATTATTGAATTTCTAAATTTTTCCATACTCTACAGGTGTAGGTACACATTGGAATCGTCTTAGAGAAATTGATTCTGACCGGTGCAAGCTAAACAAAGTTTGTTCAAGTTATGTTTGATTTACGTTATTTAAAATTCATAATCAACGTGACGCCATTTATCCGGAGTCTGTTACCCTTAAATATCGTCATGCTCCATTTATTGGCTGCGTGAATAAATTACAACATATCTATACAGGTGATTTTAACAGCCAATGATAATTCCCGATACTAATGAATGATTATTTTGTAGGCATAAAACATTCTATAGAACATAATTTGATTGGTTATAAACTTTAACATGAAAAATACCAATTAATGTGCTAGCTCGACTATTTTCAAATCTTATGGTAATTAAAAGTGTCTTTCATGTTGTTTAACCTTTATAAATTTTATCTTGATATATAAATCATCTTTTCAAGCAGGATAACAAAACAATTGCAAGAGTCTAAATCTCAGCTTTATATTGCTTCCTTGGGTATTGCCGGGTATTCCCCTCTAATTTGTTACATATCATGCCCATTTCACTCAAGAAAAATCTTATATCAAAAGGATTTATTTCATTAAGAGCAAAAACATGTAAAAATGGTTTTCATTTGATTGTCAATTTCTGTTTTAAATTTTCTACAGCCACTAAAATTTTCTGCTAAGTGATGGGATAATTAATAGTTAGTTCAGTGAAGAAGCGAAAAGCACAATCATTGGGTAGTTGAGAAAGGTCTCTAATTATCGGAAAAAATTGTGATATCTTGAAAAAAAAAATTGATATGCGTAGATATTGATTTTACTCCAAAACAAAATAGCCTTGTCATTCCTATGCCATAAGGGAAAACGGACAATTACTGACGCAATGTTATAAAACTGTATCCCTCAATCAATCTCGATATTTGGAGATGAAACAGTACACAGTATCAAAGGAATTCTGATCAATGAAAATTTCTTTCAATTTCATGAATTTGAAATAATTTATACGACGTCCAGTTTTTTTCTTTCTCCAATCAAAGATTCATGACAATCCTTTTACTGAAACAAGTGATATTTTTACCACTTTCAGCAAATTCTAACTTAAAACCCTTTATATCTTAAACAGTAACCATGCACAAGCCCAACATTAGAAAATTGTTCCAGCTAGCAAAAACAGATAAAAGTCAATGTCTTAAGGTAGTGGACGCATTTATAGTTCCACAACGTTTGAAAGTAATGAACTACACTAGGGTTATCAGAGGTTTTAGGAAACCCCGGTCAACATTGTGAAAGATCATGAGTTCCGAAATGTAGCCGAACTATTACAGGTCCACTACCTGAATAAGAAGAAAGATAGCAAACTTCAGTGTTAATAGTTCATACATGATGTTATTAACCCTTGTCATGCTGAATAAATTTTGGCTAAAATTTTCATCAAAATCAAAGGGCATAAAGCACTGAAAGTACCAACTGTAGTTCAATTTTTATTTGAAAAAGTAAATCTATTGACAATTCTGGTTTGAAAGTGAGAAACAGGTGGTTTAGACTAACATCAGACTGCACATATGTGCAGCCTGATGTTTGTCTATAGCTCCTGTCAAAGCAGGAACATTCCGGGTTCAGCATGACAAGGGTTAATTTTAAGAATTTGAAAAAGTTTATTCGAGATCACAGTCAAGCCTTTTTCTGTCTCAATCGTTTTAATGAAACAAGAGATATTTTAACCACTTTCAGCAAATTAAAGCCTTTATATCTTGAACAGTAACACTAACCCCACATTAGAAAATTGTTCCAGGCAGCAAAAAAAGAATAAAGACAATGTCTTAAGGTAGTGGACGCATAATAGTTCTACAACAATGAAACTGGTGAAGTCCATGGCTTTGTAACCACCAACCCAAATTCAACCTCCAGCATTTTGAAGGAAAAAAATTGAGAATTATCATTCCTATAGCTACTGTAATAACTTTAAAATCTGTTACTTGAAGTTTTAATATTCTATGCTCGTATTTGCATGGAGAGTCCCCATGATTTCTACCACCATGTTTTATGAAGCATGCAACTCAATTAGTTTCTTATTAAATTTTCAAATATTAGACATTATTATTGACGACCATGTAACAGATGGAATTCATCCTCTATTTCCTAAACCAAAACATCATGGAAATGATATTAGCTTTCAGCCAGCCATGCATTTAGGATATGACAAAACAGTGCAAACTGTTAGCCAATTATACCCAAATTTGCACATGCAATTGCATACAAGGCAAGGTATATTTGGCAAATGGTTTGCACCATTTTGTCATCCTGAACGAAGGGCTGGTTTACATCTGCTTACGCGAGACAATAACATAGCCTGTGACTTTTTGTATGGTTATTTTTTGACATTGTGGTATTCTATTCACCAAAAAGAAATTGCGTTCACATATCATGCAGTGTATTTTTTTTTTTTTAAGCCGCTTTCAACATTTTTTCAGTTATGTTGTGACGGCTGGAGCACCTAACAATGGATTCCTGGTATTTCTCACACCAGTACTACCATTACATCATTTCCTACCCTCCAGCTGCTATCTCACATAGGTCTACGATTATCAACCCTTTGGTGAGAGACAAATAGTCGGAAAGGATGAGTGCCACTGTCTTGGATCGAACCCGGGACCTCTAGATTGACAGTCCGACGCACTACCAACTACACTATGACAGAGGCTGCAGTGTATTTCAAAAAAATTATCACAAAAATCCTTGAGATGCCTGTGCAGCATGTGAAATATTAAATTGGGAATCCCCAAACTGACACTGTGTGACCAGTGAACTAAATCTACTGTAGACTGGATGGTCACAGTGCTGTTTCTGTAAGGTAACCATGGCTCACAAATCAGGGGTCTATATTCGCAAGGGTTCGATCCCCGGCCGCGGCACTTATCCTTTCCGACATTTGTCTTCCACCAATGGGTAGATAACCGTAAACCTATGTGGAATAGCAACTGGAGGCTAGGAAAGGGATGTGGTGGTAGTACTGGTGTGAGAAATACCAGGAATCCATTGTTAGGTGCTCCAGCCGTCGCGATATAACTGAGATGTTGAAAGAGAAGTAAAAGCCAAATTCAAATCAAATCAAAACCATGGCTCACAGAGATGCAAGAGACTTACAGGCAAAACACCACACACTGACCTTGCGAGGTCTGTACATTCCTTGCAATGCATTTACAACATGTCTACCCCCCTATGGTCTCTGTGCAGAATTGAGATTTATAAAAAAATCAATTTTATTCAAAATAGAAAGGTGCAGGCCTCCTAGCAGGCCTAAACGAAAATAAAGGTTTTTATAAAGGCTCCAATGTATGAAAATAAAGGCCTTTTAGTGTAAAATATGACAAAAATAAAGAGTAAAAGGCTATTTTTGTCGAGGTTCTTATTTCTTTATTGAACCCTTAGTCATACCAAAGTCATTTTTTTATGTTATATACTGCATTCTGAAAAACTCAAGATGCAAAAAACAAAAGCAGCATTTTTTAACTACACATAAAAGAATGGAAAGTGCAGAACAAAAGCCATTACTTGCTTTCAGCTAGCACAGCAACCATTCAGAGCAAATATAAAGGTTTTGAGTGAGAATTACAGGCTATTTTGGCGTTTTAAAGGTTTTCTGGGGAAATGTAAAGGTTTTAAAGGATTGCTCTGAAATTAAAGGTTTTTAAAGGTTTTAAAGGTTTCACTAGGAGGCCTGAAGGCGTAATTATGCATGAACAAAGTATGCCACCAAGTGACCCCAAGTGGTATTGGAGTTAGGGCAAGTTCTAGAACATTCCAGAGTGTACAAGAACCAGTTTTTGAACTTTTTTTTTTATCAGACTGGAGATATGTGCAAGCTGAAATCATTGTCTAGACCTTATGCCAAAGCAGGAGCAGTCTCAGTTCAGCATGAAAAGGGTAAATTTACTGGAAGTAATGTACTTGATACATATACCTTTCACTAGATCTGACAGTTAGATTTCAAAGTCTATACCAGGAAATGTCATAGTGTTTAATATTATGGTAACGGATATCAAGTAAATGTCAAAAAGACCCAAGGCAACCAGAAGCTACAGATTTTCATCAGTTTTTGGCCCATTTATAATTTTGCAAGATGACAAACATATAGGTACATGTAAGATTGCAAAAAGTATTGACCCTGGTCTATATAAAATAATTAAAGAGAATTTTAACATTTATGTAAAATCATCTGAAATGCAAAACATAATGAATAAAAAATTTTGGTCAACACAAAAAGGGTTAAAGCCTTGACCATTCTAGTCCAGAATAATTGTTGCATCAAATTGCATTATTGAAATGAATCACCCAGGCTCAAAAACTGTGAAGAACAATAAATTTCAATTCTCAGTCCATTGACCCTCAAAGATAATTTGTTGCCAAGGACAACGGGCTGTCCTCAAATGCCCCTATGATCCTTTCATTATTGAATACTTTATAAATACCTTCTGCATGTTCATGGACATGGCCTGGTGTACTCGGGCTTCTGGCTTATTTCAATTTGACTGATTTAGGAACAATTTATAATTAGAACATTCATAATCTGCTGGTAGAAAATGATAACACTTAGTCATACAAAAGATGTTTTCCTTATATAATACTCATAACCTCAATGATATAATGCTATTTATAACCTTGATTGCCTGATTAATTGGATTGTTTAACACCAATTACAAAACCCTGATGCACCCCTCTGGATAAATTGCATGTTTGGGTCACTTGGTAGCTGCATAATTGGTGTATATGGCTTTTGATTATTTTTCAACAGATTATTATTAATTGATTTACGCATTTGCGTAAAATGCGTAATGGGAGTTACGCCCTTGTATATCTCTATCTTTGTTGTTGTCACCCTTGTGTAATTGTTTCAGTTACGGATGTTATATGTATATATATATATTTTGCATCACATTCCCCAAAATCCCATTCCTTGTTTTTTCGTTTCGAACAAGGACGGAAAACAGGGGATATAGCCATCTCGGCACGGTTTAATGTAAATATATGCATGTCGTTATTTTGAACTCAAACAAATAATAGAATAAACAATTATTCGCCTACAAAACGGATCAAATTTTAACCTCTTTCATCGGAATGGAGACTGAAACGTCGTAACTATGGCATGCTTAACCTGTAGCTGCGATGTTTAAGTCCCCATTGGCAAAATTTCTTGTTCTCTTGTTTTTCACTACGGTTACAAAATAATTTCTTCAAATGACTTATAACATAGTAACTTCGATTTATGGTAGCGCTTCTATCCCTCGTATGAGTCTAAAATTCCATCAATCCTAGCACTCATCTAGTTGTTTTACCGGAAGTATTTAAATTATTACAGTAATATTATTTGTGTATATTGTCCATATTGTACCCCATTGTACTTGGATGAAAATAAAAGATATGTTCTGTTCTGTTCTGATTACTCATGATTCTGAATGTCATTTGGGTTTACAGCAATTAATATATATAGATAAAGACATAAACAAGGACAAGTAATATTTTTATTTTCCACACTATTTTTCGAAAAATTTTAATATTATTTTAAGAAATGTTTACCCTTAAAATGCTGACCAGGAAAATTTTGGCAGGAAATACAGACAGAGATCAGCTTGCACAAATGTGCAGTCGTAGTCTATACTTTCTGATTTCCATTTTATTAAACAAGACAATTTTGAATACAGTATTTTCATAAACTAACTCACAATTTCATCAAGTGACTCCCAACACTTTGATTATAATAAAATTTTGCCTAGATTTTTTTCAGCATAGATAAAGTCAAAATGAAATTAAATTAAAATTTTATGCTTTATACAGAGGTTAGTGCAACACTATTGTAAGTGCCTATAAATAAATTATATTATAGGCACTTACAATAGTGTTGCACTGACCCCTCAATATATTGACTAACATCACTCCTTGTAGTAACATAGCCAGTGGATGAAGTACACCATTGTAAGTGCCCAAACAATACAATAGTTTTGCAATGACTCCTGGATATTATAGTGCGATGTAGTTGACAGATGAATAAAGGATAGGGTACAGATCATGCGAGAAGCATTGATCTCATAAACCAATGATTGACACATGATTGCATTTCCTTGCATGACACTTTGATTATTTCACACAATACAAAGTTTCTCAATTTATCATTTAACATGCAATCACCATGTTTTCCAAATATTTCATGTTAGGAAAAGACTACGAATGAGGAGATGACATTGCTTCTTTTTAAAAATAGCCTTTTTTTTAAATAAGACAAAATTAATACTTTTTAAACTAGTTGGGCAAGTAATTTTTAATGATTGGTAATAAAAGGGTTGAAATAATGATGACTGTACTCAATCTCTTAATGTTTAAATATATTTTTAAAAATTGTATATACATATCTTAATTGTTCATGCAAAATGAAGAAAATGTACTTTCATGCAACATGTTTTCAGTCTACATTTTTTAAATAAAAAATCACATCTGTGTATTTATTAATGAGCAAACTCTTTAAAATGAATTCCCAACATATCATGAAAAGGGTAAATGCAGTAAAACATGCCTGAACAAATTAGCATTATTAGTGCAGGGGGCAAAATAAAGATAACGGCTCATGATCAGTTAGAACCACTGGTGGAACATTATTCTGAAATTCAATGAGGAGTACAATGCAAACTCTAATCAAGTACACCCACTGACATGTCAACAAAGTAGTCTTCAATTGGTGCAGAATAATTGGTCCTGAAGTGCATAATTTGTCAATTTTCGGCATCAATCTGACATAGGGGTCATCTAAGGATCTCTTTACAGGGCTACCGGTATTTTAGGGGCCATTTGAGGATCCCTGCAATCTTACAAGGTCAGATGTTATGGTCTTTTAATGGATAACCCTACGCCTCCGTACTTTGAATCAAAGAAAAGTACATGCAACATACTTAAAGATAAAGCCTGTCTAAAATCTTTATTTCAAAGTGAAATCATATATTGTGGGTACACATTTAAATAGTTTCGATGTTTCAAATGAGTACTTTCAACATAAGAGTTTAACCCTTTGCTGTTTAATCCCTGCTTTTTAAGTGCCTGTGATTTTATGATTGAGAAAACATTGTGAAAAAAGAAGTAATTGTTCCGACAAGCAATTTCTTCTTTTTCCACACTATTTTCTACGCTACTGAATGGTTATTTTTCAAATTAAATCCACTTTTAATTTTCGTCTGCAAAACCTTTGAATTTGGACAGGTCCAAAATTTTGTAAAACAGGAAAGGGTTAAGTAAGGATTAAAGAAATATTTTAATTTAAAATATGTCCCTCTATCTATAGCTCTTGAAACCCAATTCAACTTTTACTTGTATGGGGACAAGTTAAGAAAATCAGATAGTTCCACATCCCCGGGTTAAGGATTGGCATAGATTGACAATTATTGTATGTCAGCCTACCCATCGATCAACAATAAAAACACATCAAAAATTTTACTCTCATTTTAAAACCCACTGATAACAGAAAAAATACACAAAGTGAAGCATAATCGTCTATGCAATATTAGTGGACCAAATCACAATCAATGTTTCCCCCCTTACCGTTAATGTTCTAGATAAAAAATTTACACGCAACTTCGATGTAAATTTTAACATATGTATACAGGCCAATCGAAACTACTTCAAATGCACTATACTGGAGATTTTTGTGATGTTGGCATAACCCTTAACCCTTTCCTGTTTTTCAAAAATTTGGACCTGTCCAAATTCAATGGTTTTGCAGACGAAAATTAAAAGTGGATTTCATTTGAAAAATAACCATTCAGTAGGGTAGAAAATAGTGTGGAAAAAGAAGAAATTGCTTGTCAGAAGCAATTTCTTCTTTTTGCACACTGTTTTCTCAATCATAAAATCGCAGGCACGTAAAAATCAGGGATTAAACAGCAAAGGGTTAATATCAAAAGATTTCCTTCTTTAAGCTCTAACTATTTCTTTGAATGCATTAAACTAAACATCGCTAAATCCAATTTTTAGTCACATCGTGCCTTGAGCATTTACCAATCAATTCCTGGTATACCTTGCACCAGTATACAACCATTACATCCTTTCCTATCCTCCCATTGACATCCCTCCCACCTTGGATTACAATAATGCAACCATTGGTGGGAGAAAAATGTGAGGACAGTTAAGTGCATGAAGCTCATGATTGAAATTTGAATTCCAGATGAAGCAAATTTACAATACATTTGCGTAAGCCTTGTAAAATTGTTCAATTAACCTCATGATCACGAAAGAAAAACAAGAGCACCGCCTACGGGTGCCTACGCTCGGCTGTCGAGTGCTGGATGGTGGAAAAAAATCTAAGTCAAAAAAGGGGCATAATTTGCACAAAATGCATCTAGAGTTATCCCCCTTGATAGTATATGTTGCTCTTTTGATGGTGAACATGTGTGCCAAGTTTCAAGTGAATGCTTTCAGTAGAACCAGAGATATAACAAAATGTCAAAGTTTTCGCACGACGATGACGACAACGACGACGACGACACAGAGGCTATAGCAATACCTCGGGTTTTCTCCGAAAACAGCCGAGCTAAAAATCATATATTTTACATAATTGATTTATATAAATTACCAAGCTTAATTACATTTCAAATGAATATAGGCAAATTTTGATTGATGAAAAGGCATATAATGCTAAATGCATTTAGTCAAAATTCAGTTTAAATTCAAAAAGAGTAAAACATGTACTTCAACCCTGAAATTTAGATAAAGGGAGGTCAAAAAAATAAGCCAGTACACATAATGTACACATAATCTACAACACATTATTTATACTACCACATGTGAGTTCTAAAACAACACTCTTCTACAGCTCAAGCAGGAAACCATTTTGAAAATTAACTGGGGCAGAGCAGCAGATAGTTTTCAACATATTACCTATCCTACAGAAATGAAGGTGTATAAAGAAGCACTTTTCTTAACTAGGTCACTCTCCTTTAAAAATCTCTTCACATTGGGCAGATTGTTGAAAACTCACATAACTGCCTACTGCTGTTTTCCCTTAACTCTTTAGTTTAGAATCTGTTGACATAAAGGCAGGAAAGAGAAAAGCTGTTATTGTTCTGGCAAAATTCACGAATTTCACGATTCATGCTTCCAAAATGTACATACCTCTTTGTGTGACAATTAATTATGAATTGAAATTCAATATCTATTTCATTGTGTTATCCTTTTGAATACATTGAAATCATTCAAAACGGTGTTCATTATTTTTTCCATGTAATTCATAATACATTTTGCGAAATGTCAAGAGCTTCAATTTAGAGAAAAAATTTGTTCAATTTCAAATATATAATAAATTGGGCAAACACTAAGAGAAATTCCCATTCTAGCCCAGAAAATGAGCTAAATGGGAAATCAAATGACCAGTTCAACCTTTTTTGTGAGCCCACACCGGCTAAGATAGTATATTTTTGTATTTCATAGATTGTCCTTTTTTCCTTGAAATAATTCCTACGTTTAAAAACAGTATTTTGATTTTTGATGATTTCCCTGACTTTTGATCTGTTCAAACCTACTTACTTAGGTAAAAGTTCCACAACATTTTGGAACACTTGGTCTTTCACAATGTTCACCCAGGTTTCCTAATAAAATCATTACGAAACATCAATTCACACTGTTAAAGTTCATGACACATTGAAACCAAAACATTGCCGAACTTTTATGGGTCCACTTACTTAAAACATTAATCATTACAATGAAGAAAAAATATTTAGGAATCAGAAGAAATTAATTCTTTAACATGGTTGTGAAATTCACATCCACAGTTTGTCCATTATGGGCTTTTCTCCTTTAACTAAATTGATTAATTTCATTGTCAATAACTAATATCAAATTGATTAATTCTATTGTCAATAACTAGTATTAAATTGATTAATACTATTGTCAATAACAAGTATTAAATTGATTAATTTTATTGTCAATAACTAGAATTAAATTGATTAATTTTTTATTGTCAATAACTAATATTGAATTGAATAATTCTATTGTCAATAACTTATACTGAATTGGTTGATTTTATTACCAATAACTAATATTGCCAATAACATTGATCATGTGTCGGGCCACATTTAAGTTTCAACCAAGACAAACTAAAAGAGTGAAGAGTGCACAGTATAAAGGGTCGTATATTAAATTGTGTAAAGGTTAAAGGCCGTCAAAAGCAATATTCTGTAAGAAGGGTTGAAGTGTTTTCAATAACAAAAGACCCATGACTCGCTTGTCCCAATAAGGTCATGACAAAAAGATTTTGAATTTTTCATTTTTTTTCCTGTTTTCTTACCTTTTAACAATTTTACAGTTTTTATCATCTCAAACAAGTACTTGATATTTTCTAAACTACTGGTATAAATTTCAAAGACAACACTGTGGAAAAAAGAAATTACTTTTAAAGTTGTTTTCTGCTTTTTTAAGTTTTTTCCCTCTCTAGCTGATAAAGTTTATTGTTTATCTAATACAACTAAATACAATTACATATGCAATGAGGACCCAGCTGTAGGTGTTATGTTTACCCATTTCCGAACAATGACCGTAATTCAATTGCTCTGTGTCAAACACATGTAACTGCCTATAATTAAATAGGCAGTTACAACTGGTTCGCACTGAGCCATTCATTGGTATGGTTTTGGGACAACCCTGACAATAAAAGGTTTTTGGAAAACATTATGGATAAAGAAGAAATGGCTAGTTAAAAGCAATTTCTTCATTGTCTACAATGTTTCAAACTTATCCCAAATATTCTTTTTTAAATATTTCATCAATTTTATTGTCATCTGGAAGACATGCCATTTCATAATTTTAATTCTGTCAATTTCTTTGAAATAGCCAATTACTTATCAATCAAACGTTTTCATTCAATGTAGAAACAATGATTGATTGATTGAAGGAGTTTAACGCCGCTTTCAACATTATTTCAGTTATATCGCACTAGCTGGAGCACCTGACAATGGATTCCTGGTATTTCTCTCACTAGTACTACCATCACATTCTTTCTTAGCCTCCAGCTGCTATCTCACATAAGTCTACGATTATCAACCCATTGGTGAGAGACAAATAGTAGGAAAGAATGAGTGCTGCCTTCGGGGATCAAACCTGGAACCTCTAGATTGGCAGTCTGACGCGCTACCAACTGCGCTATGACGGCGGCACCACTACCTTTTGCCATAAACAGGAAAATTATTTCTGAAAACAGCAAGACAATGGTTACACTTGATGCATGAGTAAAGTTTAAATTGAGCCGGTGCGTGACATTTCCAACAATTTGAAATGTTCATGAGTGCAAAAATGGAGAAGCTTTAACAGCAAAAAAACTGTAAATATAAAGTTACCTGATGGTCTGCAGATACTTTCAGACATTGTCTATCTATACTAAGCGCATAGTGAAGACTCGGTTCAGACTGTGCATTTGCACAGGCTGGCCAGAGTCTTTGCTTTGCGCATATTTGAAATTGTTGAAAATTTCACTCACAGGCTAAATTAATATCATAATTCATTTAAAAGATGAAGAGAGTATTTATAATTTCATTGAGGTACGAAACTAAAAATTTAATCACACTGTATGAATATGCAAAGCACATTCATACATGAGGTGGATCTGGTTTCTAGTTTCATACCTGCATGAAATTAAAAGATACTCTCTTCATATCTTATAATTTAATACATGTATCATGTAGTTAATATGGAAGATTTTCTCCATAAAAAGACAGATTTCTTGTGGGATTTCTATTCACACAGGCTTAAAAATTAGCAGCGTACTTATAGTTGTTTACATTGGGCAATAAAACCAATTTTTCTGCAAGACAGATTGCGCAAAAATTACTGGAAACCAATTTTATAAATTAATTCAATAATTGAGACATGAGTCTGAAAGTTAATAACCAAGTAATGGGCTTCAAGTGTAAATTCATCTATTACAAAAATACTTTCTCAGAAAATTGCTTCATTACAGGGCATAATCTGTTCAATATTTGATTAAAAAATCCTTACAATCATAGCTGCCAGAGAATCCAGGTAAAATAATTGGAATCGTTCATCCCACGATAAAAATGCATTAATTTTTAATCAACAAACCATTCATAAAAAGCCTCACTAAAAGCCCACTTACATTAAAGTAAATATTTGAACATGAAAAACTGCAATATACATACCGAGCAAATACACAAATCTTTCAACCTTAACCTGACCCAGTTTAATATAATCGGCAAGAAAAAAACACAAGACATATATAATCTTAACAGCTAGTATACTTACAGTGTAATCATTCAGAAAAATTTAAACTAGTCCGTTGTTATAATCAATACAATCTCACATCAGGCTACTTGGATCGTGAATTTAATTTAAAAACGTCCCGGCATAAATAAGAAATGTTACAGAATCATGAGTTATGTTTTAAAAGTGCAGTCCATGTACACTCGGCCCTAACTTACGAACTGGTATAATCAACTCACTCTACCTCTCTCACACTGGCCCGCAATTCCCTATAACTATTGCACATTGCTAACGCATGTATAGTGTACAGAGCGAGGCAGTATGGGAATTTTACATACTCGCTAAACCAAATACTATATATACACCAAATCCTTTACTTTCCTTTCAAATAGGTCAATCATGAGCATCCCTTCATCCCACGTTGTCATTGATTGATTAATTGATTAACCCTTGTCATGCTGAATAAAAAAACTTGCAAAATAAATGTAAAATCAAAGTGCTTAAAGCACTGGAAGTTACCAAATATGAGTGAGTATTGATTTCAGCAATGCATTGATTTACATGTCTCTGGTTTAAAAATGAGGTGGTATGAACTAAGATCAGACTGCACATATGTGCA
Source organism: Fragum whitleyi (assembly GCA_948146395.1). Classification (NCBI taxonomy): domain Eukaryota; kingdom Metazoa; phylum Mollusca; class Bivalvia; order Cardiida; family Cardiidae; genus Fragum; species Fragum whitleyi. The sequence goes on from OX411559.1 coordinate 20,487,101, forward strand.
GGCTGATCTTTGTCTTTACCTCCTGTCAAAGCAGGAATATTCCGGGTTCAGCATGACAAGGCTTAATTGTGAAATGTTTAACAATTACAAATGAAAATACAGTAAAACTTGTATAAAGCGACCACTTATGGGGCCAACAAAAAGAGATTGTTGAAGAGAATAGTCGCTAATAGTACACCATATTTTTTACAGATCCGTCGGACTGTCAAACTAAAGGTCTCGGATTCGATCCCAAAGGGCGGAACTCATTCTTTCCGACTATTTGTCTCTCACCAATGGGTCGATAATCATAGATCTATGTGAGATAGTAGCTGGAAGCTAGGAAAGGATATAATGGTAGTACTGGCGTGAGAAATACCAGGAATCCATTGTTAGGTGCTCCAGCCGCCGCGATATAACTGAAATAATGTTGAAAGCGGCGTAAAACCCCATTCAATCAATCAATTTTTACAGATCCAGGGGTCAGTGCAACATACACTATTGTAAGTGCCTATAAAATAATAGGCACTTACAATAGTGTTGCACTGACCCCTCAACTGACAAGAAATATGATTTTGATTCAATATGTTTATTATTGTGAATTGGTCAATGATGTCATGTTGTAAACAATCATTAGAATCATCTGAATAAGAAGATTCTATTGAAATTTGTCAACATAGGGTTGATTAACATTTGGGCCAATATCATCTATGTAGATAGTTTGATTAAAGAGAGGGAATTTTCAAAACGGTCACATAATAAAATTGGTCGCTTAACAGAGGATGTCCCTAGAGCAAGATTGACTGTATTCTATAATAGGGTTTAGCCAAAGAGTTTATTTTTGTGAATTGGTCAATGATGTCATGTTGTATACACTCATTAGGATCACCTGAATAAGACAATTCTAGCGAGTTTTGTCAAAATAGGGTTGATGAACATTTGGGCTAATATTATCTACCTAGATAGTTTGTTTGATTGAAGAGAGGGGACTTTCAAAACGGTCACATAATAAAATTGGTCGCTTAACAGAGGATGTCCCTAGAGCAAGATTGACTGTATTCTATAATAGGGTTTAGCGCAAGAGTGTACTAAGTGTATATATAATGTATATACACTTAGTACAGTCTTGCACTGAACCCTTGAATATCATGACAATACAAGTAACCTTTAACTGTCCTTTACTGGCTGTAGTCTGTAACCTTCTAACATTATCAATCAAACTGATCTTTCTTTGGTACTTCCAATGTGAACAAGAGGCCCTTTAGGACCTGGGAAGCTCTATTGACTTCCCTGACAAACTTATAGCATGATAGGTTTTTAGCTCACCTGAGCACAAAGTGCTCAAGGTGAGCTATTGTGATGGGCTGCTGTCCGGCGTCCGTCGTCTGTCTTCCGTCGTCCTTCGTCAAACTTTACCTTGTGTGCACTCTAGAGGCCACATTTTTCGCCTAATTGTCTTGAAACTTGGTCAGAATGTTTGTCTCCATCAACTCTCAGTCAAGTTACAAATTGGGTCAGATGGGGTCAAAAATGGGGTCAAGGGGTCAAATTTTTTTAGAAAAACCTTGTGTGCAATCTAGAGGCCACATTTTTTACCCAAATGTCTTGATACTTGGTCAGAATGTTTGTCTCAATCAAATCTAGGTCAAGTGTGAAATTGGGTCAAGTGGGGTCAAAAATGGGGTCAAGGGGTCAAATTTTAGAAAAATCTTGTGTGCACTCTAGAGGCCACATTTTTTACCCAAATGTCTTTAAACTTGGTCAGAATGTTTGTCTCCATCAAATCTAGGTCAAGTTTAAAATTGGGTCAAGTGGGGTCAAAAATGGGGTCAAGAGGATAAATTTTAGAAAAACCTTGTGTCCACTCTAGGGGTCTCATTTTTGGCCCAAATGTCTTGAAAGTTGGTCAGAATGTTTGTCTCCATTAACTCTGGGTCAAGTTCGAAATTGTGTCAAGAGGGGTAAAAAATGGGGTCAAGGGATCAAATTTTAGAAAAACCTTGTGTGCACTCTAGAGGCCACATTTTTGTCCCAAATGTCTTGAAACTTGGTCAGAATATTTGTCTCCATCAAATCTGGGTCAAGTTGGCAATTGGGTCATGTGGGGTCAAAAATGGGTCAAGGGGTCAAATTTTAGAAAAACCTTGTGTGCACTCTAGAGGTCACATTTTTGGCCCAAATGTCTTGAAACTTGGTCAGAATGTTTGTCTCTATCAATCCTCCTTCAAGATTGAAATTGAGTCAAGTGGGGTCAAAAACGGGGTAAAGGGGTCAAATTTTGGAAAAACCTTGTGTGCACTCTAGAGGCCCCATTATTAGCTTAAATGTCTTGAAACTTGGTCAGAATGTTTGTCTCCATCATATCTCGGTCAAGTTTGAAATTGGATCAAGTGGGGTCAAAAGTGGGTCAAGGGGTCAAATTTTAGACAAACCCTCTTTGTACTCTAGGGGCCATATTTTTGGCCAAAATGCCCTGAAACTTGGTCAGAATGTTTGTCTCCATCAAATCTTGGTATAGATTAAAATTTGGTCAAGTGGGGTCAAAAATGGGGTCAAATTTTAGACAAACCTTGTGTGTACTCTAGGGGCCACATTTTTGGCCAAAATGTCCCGAAACTTGGTCAGAATGTTTGTCTCCATCAAATCTTGGTATAGATCAAAATTGGGTAAAGTGGGGTCAAAAATGGGGTCAAGTGGTCAAATTTTAGACAAACCTTGTGTGCACTCTAGGGGCAGCATATTTGACTCAAATGTATGTCTTCTTGATATCTTTGACTTTTGTTAAGCCAGTAATGAATTTCAAATAAGTAGTGTTGAGACTTTGCTTCCTTTGTAAACTATATGCATCAGGTGAGCGCTTCAGGGCCAATGGACCTCTTGTTTAAAATATTAATCAAAAAATATTCTTAAGTAACAAGAAAGCCAGAATAGAACTAAACCTCTCCCCTGAATTTCATTGGTACAGTGAATGTTAACTAAGTAACATTCTGTCAAACTTTCATTAAAATTTGCCTAGTGGTTGAGGAGGAGATTTTGTTCCAAGAAATTAATGTGAATATAGATTTCATTGTCATAAGAGGCCACTCTCATATCAATGCCAAGTTTGGTTGAAATTAACTCCCTAGCTTGAACCCATAAAACATTCATGGATTTAAACTGTCCTGTCATGCCACACCCATATTTTGGGGACAATCAAAATTTCACAAAACAAATTCTACGAAAGGTCACATGTAATAGGAAATATTTTGCCAAGTTTGGTTGAAATGGGCCAATTGGTTACTGAGGAAAGGATGTTTGAATATGTGTGTGAAATACTGCCCAGCTCTGCCAAGCAAATATTTAGGGGTCAATCTTCACCAACAATTTTAGAAAATATTAAATATTTTGATTTAAATATTTTAAAATTTCAAAATTTTTAAGAAAATTTTAGAAAGAGTTAACAGAGAAATATTTCTGTCAAAGTTGGTTGAAAACAGCACATTGGTTACTGAGGAGAAGATGTTTGAAAATTTCAGGATAAAAAAAATGCCCCACCCTGCCATGCTCATATCTGGGGGGTCAATAATAAGTTCTAAAACAAGTTTTGAAAAACACAATCAAAGGTACTTTTCTGCCAAGTTTGGTCGAAATCAGCCAACTGGTTACTAAGGAAAAGATGTTTGGAGATTTCAGGGTAAAAAAATGTCCCACGCTGCCATGCTCATATCTGGGGGGTCAATAATTAGTTAAATCAAAGTGCTGTCAGCACTGTAAATCGGACATCATTGATTTGTTTGTTTGAATGGGTTTTACGCCGCTTTCAACAATTTTGCAGTTATATCGCGGCGGCCGGAGCACCTAACAATGGATTCCTGGTATTTCTTTCACCTGTACTACCATTACATCCTTTCCTAGCCTCCGGCTGCTATCTCGCATAGGTTTACGATTATCCACCCATTGGTGAGAGACAAACGTCGGAAAGGATGTTTGCCGCCACCGGGAATCGAACCCACGACCCCCAGATTGGAAGTCTTATGTCTAACCAACTGCGCTATGGTGGCGGCCCGGACATCATTGAGAGGCTGGGATAGTGCAATAGTTCGCCAATCAAAAGGGCTCAAATTTGGACAATAAAAGTTTGCAAAATATTTGCCCAATTTGTGAGTTTTTTGTCTTAACACTTCATCTTTTCGAGGACATCGCCAGCTCATCCAACCTCGTGGGTCCGATTTTGAAAGTTTGCTGATTCGATAGCCCTCTGCTAGTCTAAATTATTTCTTAGCAGATTTTTTTACGTTATTATAATGAGCATACGCCAAGCTAAAAGCTTGTCTGTTAATATTATTCCTCTCTCTAGAGTTTAAAAGCCTGTTTAGCCACAAAACATTTTCATTAAACTATTTACAATTTTGATTACCAACATGTTTGTTTTTCAAGCATTGGGTTTTCCCAAATACTATAAACGCATTTTCCCTCAAGAAACACGTGAAATCGGCAACTATGCTATTTATATCTTTGGTTTCTGACCAATCGATTAAATCTAGCAGCACTCTATGATTATTCATGAGTTATTCTAAAAATAGATCGCTCTTACTGCTATCCTATATCAGTTTATCGTATGTTTTTGTCGGTTTATTTGTTGTTGAATAATTTTTCTTCATACTCAAATTTGAATTTATTGTAAATAGGATTGGAGCGTGATCAGAGTGCTCATTGAAATCAAATATTTCAAAATTACAAAATTATTTCTATTTGTTAACACATAGTCAACAGTACTCATTCCACCAGTAGACTTCCCACGCTCCCTGTCAGAGTGCAGACGACCATTGACCAATGACAAACAACTTAATTGACACATTTAGAGCAGACGATGTCCATTGCATCTACCACGTGGTGTGAATTTACGCGTGGGTTTTGACCGAGTGTTAATCATAACAGAATTTGATTGGTTGTCAGCCCTACAACTGGTAAATGACCGTTCGAGAAAAAATCAGAGTAGTAATATTGTAAGTGCTACAAATTTATTTTACAGTTAACCTATTGTACGTTTCAACTCCTTTACTCAACCGAAAATCTTGTTATAAACACTGAAAATACTAACTGGTAATTACTAAAAGCGAAAATTACATCAAATTTTGTATTAGCATCTTCTCTATTTGTCGAAAAGTAAATAAGATAAAAACAAAGTTTGTAGATTGTGACTGAAAAGGCCGTTTCTTCGGTGTTTGAAAACACATTATTTGATTTGAACACATTGCTCAGAAGATAAAGGTAAAAATGTAGTGGGTCAAACAGACTGGATTTCTGGCAACCGGTATAAATCTCCGATTTAAAAACAAGTTTTGAGAAATGCAATCAAAGATACTCTTCTGCCAAGTTTGGTTGAAATCAGCCAAATGGTTACTGAGGAGAAGATGTTTGAAGATTTCAGGGTGGAAAAAAAAAATGCCCCATCCTACCATGCACATGTCTGGGAGCCGCCACCATAGCGCAGTTGGTTAGGCATAAGACTTCCAATCTGGAAGTCGTGGGTTTGATCCCCAGTGGCGGCAAATATCCTTTCCGACGTTTGTCTCTCACCAATGGGTAGATAATTGTAAACCTATGTGAGATAGCAGTCAGAGGCTAGGAAAGGGTGTAATGGTAGTACAGGTGAAAGAAATACCAAGAATCCATTGTTAGGTGCTCCGACCGCCGCGATATAACTGCAAAATTGTTGAAAGCGGCGTAAAACCCATTCAAACAAACAATCAAACAATCTCATTTTGGGGGGGGGGGGGGGGGGGGGGTCAATAATTAGTTAAAAAACAAGTTTTAAGAATCGTCATCAAAGATAATTTACTGCCAAGTTTGGTTGAAATCAGCCAATTGGCAACTGTGAGATATTTAAAGGTACTGGGTTAAAAACTGCTTTCCCTGTCGATTCCATATTTTGAGGTCAATAAAAATTTCAGGAACAATTTTGAGAAAGGTTACAAAAAGAACTTTTCTGTCAAATTTTGTTTGTTATCCACCCATCTGATTTTAAAGAGTTTATGTTTAAAGAATTATTGGTAAGACCTGACAGCCAACGTGAAACAAACAATAGGTGCATATTGAGCTCAGGTGAGCTTAAAAGAGGACCATGAAGTTATTCCCCAGTTAGATCTGATATTTCAGGAACTCATTGCTTTAAACAAGGTGCCGAATTGTCACAAGATACGCCCGTCACACTGCTTAGTATAAAAGTCTGGAAAAAAACAAAGTGCAATAACTCAAAAAATAGGCCTGGTAGACTTATGGTTATTGTACACTGCACTACCCCTTGGTTAGATCTATACACCCATGCAGTTTCATGATCCTAGCTATTATACTTGTAGAGATATACTCCGGACAAGATTCAAGTCTGAAAAACAACAAAGGGCAATAACTCAAAAAATAGGCCAGGTAGAGTTATGGTTCTTGTGCACTGCACCTCCCCTTGGTGAGATCTATACACCCATGAAGTTTCATGATTCTAGCTATAATACTTTTACAGATATACTCTGGACAAGATTCAATTCTGAAAAACAACAAAGGGCAATAACTCAAAAAATAGGCCAGGTAGAGTTATGGTTCTTGTGCACTGCACTCCCCCTTGGTGAGATCTATACACCCATGAAGTTTCATGATCCTAGCTTTTATACTTTAAGAGATAAACTCCGGACAATATTCTAGTATGAAAAACAACAAAGGGCAATAACTCAAAAAATAGGCCAGGTAGAGTTATGGTTCTTATGCACTGCACTCCCCCTTGGTGAGATCTATACACCCATGAAGTTTCATGATCCTAGCTATTATACTTTAAGAGATATACTCCGGACAAGATTCTAGTATGAAAAACAACAAAGGGCAATAACTCAAAAAATAGGCCATGTAGAGTTATGGTTCTTGTGCACTGCACTCCCCCTTGGTGAGGTCTATACACCCATGAAGTTTCATGATCCTAGCTATAATACTTTAAGAGATATACTCCGGACAAGATTCAAGTCTGAAAAACAACAAAGGGCAATAACTCAAAAAATAGGCCAGGTAGAGTTATGGTTCTTGTGCACTGCACTCCGCAATGATGAGAAGAATATAATTGCCAAGTTTGAAGTCAATCGGACTTCAAGTGACAGAGTTATGCTCCGGACAAAGAAGTGGACGCCGCCGGACGCCCGGACGCCCGGACGCCCGGACGCCCGGACGCCACGGGTGATCCCATAATACGTCCCGTCTTCGACGGGCGTATAAAAAGAATGAATAAATCTGAAATTTAACTGATGGATTTTTTTCTCTTCAATAAGTTATAATCAATAATTTTTTGGGCTCCTTTTCCTGTAATTGCATAGAACCTTCATTATGACCTCCAGTGAAAGATTATTTGGAGATATTTGTTAACTTGAATACATTATACAGAATGCCAAAATCCATTAACAGTAAAATTTCTAATAGAGCCCCAAGTCCTAAAAAAAAACAAGAGGCCCAAGAGGGCCTGTATCGCTCCACTGGCTTAAAAATCTCAAGATTTGAAAAAGAGATATTGAAAATAGAAGGTGATGAAAGTGAACAGCATTCTGAAGGAATTCCGACTTTTTCTAAGTTTAAACTGACTTATGAAGGAATGAACTTATTTAACTAATATGTAAAATTACAAGGAAGAAAACTATTTAGATATCACTTTGAAACAAGAGGACCACAATGGCTCTAAACCGCTCACCCGAATTTTATTGATCCAGTGGAACTAATCCAATCCAAATTTCTTGAACAACTTAAGTAGAGGGTCACCCAAGGAACATTCTGGTAAAGTTTCATTGAAATCGGCCTAATGGTATAGAAGGAGATGTCATTCAAAAATTTTGGCGTCAAAATAAGCCCCACAATGCCACCCCCATATTTGGGGGTCAATCCAAATTTCTTGAACAACTTTAGAAGAGGGTCACCCAAGGAACATTCTGGTAAAGTTTCATCGAAATCAGCCCCATGGTTCAGGAGGAGATGTCTTTCAAAGATTTCGGGGTCAAAATAAGCCCCTCCCAGCAACGCCCATATTTGGTGGTCATTCCAAATTTTATAAACAACTTTAGAAGAGGGTCACCCAAGGAACATTCTGGTAAAGTTTCATTACAATTGGCCCAATGGTTCAGGAGGAGATGTCATTCAAAGATTTCAGGGTAAAAATAAGCCCTGCCCATATTTGGGGGTCAATCCAAATTTCATGAACAACTTTAGAAGAGGGTTACCCAAGGTACATTCTGGTAAAGTTTCTTTGAAATCGGCCCAATGGTTCAGGAAAAGATGTTGTTCAAAGATTTCAGGGTCAAAATAAGCCCCGCCCTGCCAAGCCATACTTGGGGTCAATCCAAATTTCTTGAACAACTTTAGAAGAGGGTCACCCAAGGAACATTCTGGTATAGTTTCATTGAAATCAACTCAATGGTTCAAGAGGAGAGGTTGTTCAAAGATTTCGGGGTCAAAATAAGCCCCACCCTGCCACGCCCATATTTGGGGGTCAATCCAAATTTATTGAACAACAATTGAAGAGGGTCACCCAAGGAACATTCTGGTAAAGTTTCATTGAAATCGGCCCTATGGTTCAGGAGGAGATGTCATTCAAAGATTTCGGGGTCAAAATAAGCCCCACAATGCCACCCCCATATTTCCAAATTTCTTTAACAACTTTTAAAGAGGGTCACCCAAGGAACATTCTGGCCAAGTTTCGTCAAAATCCACCCATTGGTTTAGAAGGAGATGTTTAAAGAAAAGTTTACGCACGCACGCATGGCCGCACGGCGGACACCTCGCCATGACAATAGCTCGCTGGCCTTCGGCCAGTGGAGCTAATAAGAGTACCAAGATGGTCCTAGATTGCTCACCTGAATCTCTTTGACCCCCAAGACAACACATCAATTAAATAGGCAGATGTCAGAAAGGAGATAATTTCTACATAAAACCAAGTTTCATGAAGTTTGGAACAAATTTGTGGCCTCTAGAGTGTAAACAAGAAAATTATCATTAAAACCCCTTTACCTGTGATATGGCATGGATCTTTCCCATTTTTGATAGGGTCCATCCTTGTGATCTGACTAACATTCTCACCAAGTTTCATGACGATTAGGCAATATATGTGGAAACTAGAGTGTAAACAAGAATATTGTCATTACAACCCCTTTTCCCGTGATATTGCATGGATCCTTCATATTTTCAACAGGGTTAATCCATGTGACTTGGCCAACAAATTCTGAACAGGTTTCATGAAGATTGGGCCATATTTGTGGCCTCTAGAGCATAAACAAGAAAATTGTCATTAAGGCCCCTTTTTCCGTTATATGGCATGGATCCTTCCCATTTTTGAAAGGATTTATCCTTGTGACCTGGCCAACATTTCTACCAGGTTTCAAATTCATAGAGTTTTGGCCACATTTGTGGCCTCTAGAGTGCAAACAAGAATATTGTCATTAAGACCCCTTTTCCAGTGATATGGCATGGATCCTTCCAATCTTTGATAGAGATCATCCATGTGACTTGGCCAACATTCTGACCAATTGGGCCATATTTGTGGCCTCTAGTGTGTAAACAAAAAAATTATCATTAAAACCCCTTTACCTGTGATATGGCATGGATCCTTCCCATTTTCTATAGGGCTCATCCTTGTGACCTGACCAACATTCTGACTATGTTTCATACAGATTGGATCATATTTGTGGCCTCTAGAGTGTAAACAAGAATATTGTCATTAAGGCCACTTTTCATGGGATATGGCATTGATCCTTCCAATCTTTGATAGAGATCATCCATGTGACTTGGCCAAAATTCTGACAAAGTTTCATGAAGATTGGGCCATATTAATTTTGTGGCCTCTATCATGTAAACAAGAAAATTGTCAATTAGGCCCCCTTTCCTGTGATATGGCATGGATCCTTCCCATTTTCAATTGGGTTCATCCTTGTGACCTGACCAAGATTCTTACCAAGTTTCATATAGATTGGGCCATATTTGTGGCCTGTAGTGTGTAAATAAGAAAATTGTCAATAATGCCCTTTTTCCTGTGATATGGCATGGATCCATATTAATTTATTAATAGGGTTCATCCTTGTGACCTTACCAACATTCTTTCCAAGTTTCATGAAGATTGGATCATATTTGTGGCCTCTAGAGTGTAAACACTGAAATTGTTGACAACAGACGACACACGACGGATATTCAATGATCTCAAAAGCTCACCATGAGCATGATGTGCTCAGGTGAGCTAAAAACCATTCCCCTTCTCATAAGTTGAAATCTACCATTTTTGATTTTACAAATCAAATTAATTCTCTCAGCCTCTAAAAGAGACCCATACCAGCACCTTATATAGGCACTTTCAACAGTCTTGCCTTAAACCTAAGTTAAACGCGGCCTGATCAAGGGCACTTTCATCTGAATCTACTTTTTTGTCATTCTCTGCCCTTCCTTAAAATACCATCCTGGAAGCTACCCAATGAAAACTCAACCATACCTGGATGATTTGGGGTGATAAAAAAGCAGTCTCTCAAATTATTTCTTCCACAATATTCCACAATATTTCAAATATTCATTGTTCTACTATCCTCAATACCTATCATGATTAGGGTGATAGAATGGTTCACTTTCATCTTCAAGAAATTGCCAGCTTCTGTCAAAGAGCACATATAAATTTGCGCATTTTTTACGGAATCCTATACAAGGTCAAAATATAACTCAGAATGTCTTCAATATAACCCTTGTCATGCTGAATAAATTTTGGCTAAAAATTTCCATCAAAATCAAAGGACAAAAAGCACTGAAAGTACAAACTGTAGGTAAATTTTTATTTGAAAAACTAAATTTATTGACAATTTTGGTTTGAAAGTGAGAAACAGGCAGTGTAGACTAACATCAGATTGCACATATGTGCAGGCTGATGTTTGTCTATAGCTCCTACCAAAGTAGGAATATTCCAGGTTCAGCATGACTAGGATTAAAATTATTCTAAGTGACATATTATAACATCAAATATCTCTTTCATAATCCTTTTGAAATTACACCTACAACATAAATGAAAGTCTAATTCTTTATAACAAGTCTACATGAGAACATTTCTAGATTTCCTTTTCCTCATATTGTATCTGAGATATATCTTTAAAAAATATTCCTTCTTCAAATGTCAAATTAACTCTTAGCCAAAAATAAGAAAGTGTATTGTGTTTGTTTTTTGAGAAGACTTGAGAAATTGCAAATTTTTCACAATTCAATCCAAGGGCATAACTCCCATTATGCAATTTATGCAAGAAAAGAAATAATCCTCTGTTGAAATTTATTGTTGATGAATGATCATAGCATCAAAACTACAGCTAATTCAAGCTGTAGTTACGATGTTTTGATTATTGACCAACGCTAAAATCATAAAAAGAGAGCGGACAGAGGAAATTCATCTCTTGTCACTGTTCTCATATCGCCTATATTCTTTGGTTGGCGCCTTCTGAGTGCATATAAATTTCAAAGTCCTAGATATGCCTAAGTAATCTAGTCATTCTATATTTATTACAATTTTTCTGGAGAAAAACTCAATGTTGAAGCTTTTAACTAGCGATTTATTCTTTTTCTGTAATTGTTTCCAAAGTTTTTTTGATGGTAGTATCAAAAAGTGGAATTCTGCGGGAATCAGAGCTAAAGATAGAGAGGGTATTCGGAAAATTATATCAAATATTTCAACAATTATAGTACAGTTGGTAATCATTGGAATCATGTTGCCTTGACGATTCAAATGAGTACCCACAACATTGGGTTTCATTTAGAAATAAAGATTTTAGACTGGCTTTCCCACCTCTTATCTGAACCTCTGGGGAATGGTTTAAGATTTGTACATGTTACAAGAGATTTATCTTCTTTTCATAATATGTTTTTTTCTAATTTGAACCAGCATTAAATTCTGCCTGGTTGTGTTCAATCTTGAAAAAATTGTCATTTCATAACATAGCATCCATCATTTTTACAAAATATACATGCATAATTAATTAATCAAATATGTATTGTAGAAGCTTGCCATTATAGTCCAACATAAAAATCTATACAAAAACACACAATCACAACCATATAATTCTATAAACCATTAAAACTAAGTATCATCAAATTTAAGTTCCGTAATTGATATTGATATAAAAGATTCTATTGAAAAAGAAGCAAAAAGAGTTTGCAAGACTAAGAAAATTAAATGAAAAAGAAAGGAATATAAAATGACAATACCTTTTTTGTGGATAATACTTGGTCCACTCTGCAAGCTAGGGTAGCTTTAAACTCAAAGATCAATAATTCCAATGATGGTTTTTTAGCCAAGTTTTTCCAGCTTTTTTTGTGTGCGTCAGAGAAGAGCCGATATTATCCCGGCCTTCAATAATGTTTCCTTGCATGAAATTTAAACCCGTTGGATAATTAAAGCATCAGTTAATGTTTCACTTCACTCAAGCGTGGCCGATGTGTGTTTTTTCACTGCCATGAATCCATCGAGCTTGCTCTGCGCTAAAAATAGATGAAAAATCATAAAAAATATTTTACTCATAAATTTTGTAGTATGTTTCACTGGTCAGATCTAACATTTGATAACGAAAATTCCACTCATTTAGTTTAGACCAGAAACCCTTATCCTCTTCTCTTTAGTCTTAACCCTTTTCATACCAGGGTTTTAGTCCAACAACAACAAAAAAGGGTCAAAAGGACTTGAGTATCAGTATCTTAGGGATCCTTACTTAAATTTTGGGAGTCCCTGCTTTACATATAGAACATTTGTTTCAGGATATTACTATCTTGTATTTTGTAGATTTAGAGGTTAAAGGTAAAGAAATACACAGAAGTTTATAAATATTCGAGGCTCGATCAACTTCAGGAAAGAATTGAAGACTGCGTAAGCATGAAGTTGAGAGCCAGAGTCTATGGGACTCACATCACCTAGTTTTGGGGACCCCTAGTTTTGATGGTCCTGGCTACTTACTTTTGTGTCTCAGATGCGCAAAACCTGTGTCCCTATAAACCATTGTAAAATCATTGGTAAAATTGCATTAGAATCAAAGAACTGAAAGCACTGGATGCACTTATTGCCAGTCAGTATTCATTTGGACAATTCTTAAACTGTTCATGTGTAAAAATTTGAACCAGGTGGTAAAAACTAAGATCAGACTGCAAATACCTGTAATGTGCAGACTGATCTTTGTCTACACCTTCTGCCAAAGTCAGAAATACCAAAGTTCAGCAACAGTGAGGTTTAAGATAGGTAAAAAAATCTTCAAACATTAATTCTCAAAAAATTACTTTGCCGTCAAGATGATTATAAGAATACCAACAACAGAGGATCTGTAGAATCAAAATTGAAATATTTGAATCTAAAATAAAAAAAAACCCAGGCCTCATAAGTTGCCCAAACTAACACTAATCATGATTTTCTTGACAACTGGTCTCGTAAGGTTTTATTACATCAAGATCCCTCTTTTTTAGTTGCATTGCAGATTACAGTACATGTTTCAGCAAACCCAGCAAGACAATATGCACAAGGTCAAATGACTATGAACATTTTTTTTGTCAAAATTTCATCAAAATCTGTCAATAAAACTAATATAGATGGAGTTGGGCTAAAAATAAGAACAAGCATATGGACTGACAGCGAAGATAATGACCATTCATGGCCACCCTCTTAATGATTGTCATGCTGAAACTGGAATATTTTTGCTAAGGACGGAGGTAAGCCTGCATATAATATTATGTGCAGTCTGATCTTAGTTGATATTGCCTTATTCTCTTTTTGATTAAAAAATCCTCACAAGAGCAAAGACTATGTATGCCAACACTCAGCTACAGATGCAGGTAATCAAAAAATCCATGAGGAAAAAAATACATTCTTTTTTACACTATCAGTTACATTATGACAGCTGGAGCACCTAACAAATGATTCCTGGTATTTCTCACACCAGTACTACCATCACATTCTTTCCTTGCCTCCAGCTGCTATCCCAAGACTGCTATCCCACAAAGGTCTATGATTATCAACACATTGGTGGGAGACAAAGCAAAAGTCAACAGAGTAAAAAATCAAAATAACAATACAAATTACTTCATAATAATTAATTCTGTGAAATTTGAATCAAATTTATCTGTTTCTTGCTGAGATGATAAGCCTACATGATTTTCAACAAAGTTATTGAACTATTGCATTCATATGTAGAAACATTTCTTGTTGAAACCAGTCTTTTTGTGAAGTTTAAATGAAATTCATGAGTGATTAGTGGACAATGTTTTCATCAAAGGGCCGTCACTCTGACAAGTCAATTACCCATAACAAAATTATATACTGTGATGAGTAAAAATTTAAATCATATTTATATAACAAGGAGTTACTGAGAAATTGAGCTGACAAGTAATACTCTACATAACGGCAAACTTTTGAGTGGACTTAAAACTTTATATCCCCAAACATGTTTTTGATTGATTGATTGAATGGAGTTTTACGCTGCTTTCAACATTTTTTCAGTTATATCGCGGCGGCCTGAGCACCTAACAATAGTTTCCTGGTATTTCTCTCACGATTATAACCACCACATCCTTTCCCAGCCTCCAGCTGCTAACTCACATAGGTCTATTATTATCAACCCATTGGTGAGAGACAAATAAGTCGGAAAGAGTGAGTGCCACCATCGGGGATCAAACCCAGGACCTCTTGATTGACAGTCCGACGCGCTACAAACTGCGCTATGACGGCGGCTGCAATTATGTTTTTGAACAGTTCAGGAGGGGTGTTAAAAAAATATTTTAAACAATTATACATGTAATATAGTATTTCATTTTTTTCTTTGATTATTTAAAATTACCAAAGACTTTAACTGGATTTTTCTTTTCTATTTTCATTTTCATAAAAAACAGAACAATTTCCTTTCGAGCTTTTCTTAATTATTTTGTATACCATGCAAAAAGCAAAGTGTTCTATTAACATTCCCTTTATCTAGCAATAAAAAACTTAAAATTCTTAGAAATCACTCACTGATGTTTGAATTTACATTGCTTTATATGCAAAAACTAGCTTTGAAACAACTCTTGTAAGAATAACAAAGAACAATTTTTCAAAAGGTCCAGTAAGATTTTTTTTGATTTTAAGAACTAATTATTCTTCCTTCAAATATTTCTCTATTTTGAAAAAAAATGCCTTTGAAAAAAAGACAAATATCATACTTCCAACGCTGCATAATTAACATATAAATCATTGTCAATTATGGCAAAAGAATTTTTTTGATTGAGTATTCAGTGTTAATACAGCAAAGTAACTTAAAATTTACCAAGCACTTTCAATTGTTTAGATTTTAAAAAATAATGTATTCAATTCAATTCTGAAAAGAATTCTAAGGACACTACAAAAGATTCATACTCTTGAACAAGAACACAAGAACATAATCCATTATACAGCAGCCAACAGCCTATTTCTATTATGAATTGGTCATATTTTGAGGGGGAAGGGGGGGGGGGGAATTGCATTTTACAGGCTTCAATTATATCGTTGGAACTTAGCAGGATATTCTAATGTTATTGATGAAGTCCATTAATAATCAAAATTGTTGATTGTTGTAGGATATTCTCAGATCATTTTTTTTAACCCTTCGTTATAGCCCATAAAAATTCAATATTTTGGTCAATATCAACAAAAACATATATATTCAATAAAAAAATGTGTTTATATGTCAATCTCTTCAAATTATATGCTAATCCGGATTTTTTTACTCCCTTGTTTTCAAATTTACAAGTAATATTGCAGAAGTAAAGGATCAGTATCGAATTCTGTTATCTAGTAAACATTTGAAAAACACCGCACCCCTCTGCATTAATAACAAAATTCTGTACCAAAAAACAACCATTAAACCTAACCTCTTGATGTAAACATAAAATACGTTGCACTCATCGTAAACATATGTTAGAGGATCGTGACCGAAATAGTACTCATAGAAGAGCAGCCATGGAAAAAAAATAATGAAAATGATATCTTTTTATTTCTAAAATCTTGTAACTACAGCTTGATACAAGCCGTAGTTACAAGGTTAATAGAAATAAACCCCCAACGATAAGATGAGTATAATGTATGTAACGCTATGTACCTATTTATAAATCTAGTTCATGTATATTACACATTCATGTATGTATGCAGATTTATCTATGTATAAAAACTCCAATTTAACACAGTGAATAAGCTAGATTCGTTCAGTTGGAAAAAAGTAGTTCCATACACCGATAAAACCTTATCTTATTCAAAACCATTTGCAACTGTGGGGCTCACATTTTTACAAATCGACCAGAACCTATTAGCTAAGAGTTGATTTTGCATGAAAATGGAAGGATTATCAATGGGATTTTACCGACAGACGAATATTGGCTCACTGATTGGCTATCTTGGGGGAATCTGAGGTCAAATCCACACCCCTTTTAACCGCCTTGACCAATGACCACTCATGACTGGACAGTTGTGGCTTCAGTTATCCTTTGCCAAATTTTACCCTTACCTTTTATTTGCTGATAATTGACTTAACATCAAATACTTAGCAGTCTCCATGATTTTAACCCGTTTTACAGCTTTGATTCTCTTGACATGATTGTAGATTAAGATCAGCCTGAATATAAAGGTCTGCATGGCTGTAGTATGCATCTTATCATTCTTGGTATTTTTCTGAAATAATAAATTGAAAATCTTTGT
This sequence comes from Fragum whitleyi, assembly GCA_948146395.1. Lineage (NCBI taxonomy): Eukaryota > Metazoa > Mollusca > Bivalvia > Cardiida > Cardiidae > Fragum > Fragum whitleyi. The sequence continues at coordinate 20,503,776 of OX411559.1, forward strand.
ATTGAACTAAGCCTAATCTTAACCATTGTCATGCTGGATAAATTTTGGCTAAAAATTTCATCAAAATCAAAGGGCAAAGAGCACTGAAAGTACCAACTGTAGGTTATTTTTTATTTGAAACACTAAATCTATTCCGGTTTGAAAGTGAGAAACAGGTGTTGTAGACTAACATAAGACTGCACATAGGTGCAGGCTGATGTTTGTCTATAGCTCCTGCCAAAGCAGGAATAATCCAGGTTCAACATGACAATCAATTTCTAAGCAGCAAAATACTGGTACTGGTATATGGTAAACTATAAAAGTTGAAGACAAGGGAGGGGGGGGGGGGGTTGCTTCTCAGAGACAGAGAGCAATTGCATAAGATTCAGACTGAAATTTCTCCCAAGGTGGATTAAGACTGAAATTGCTTCTTTAAGTTTACAAGCAGTTCATCAATTTGGCAGTTATTTTCAAGGCCAATTTATCTCAAGGGTTTTAAAATTTAAGTATTGGTACAGTAAGATCTGCTTTGTATGGTAGAAGGTTTTGTGGGCAAAGGAGAAATTGCTTTTTAGAAATCTTCCTTTTCTCTTATGATTTCTTTTTTTTTTATTTTGGCTTTCATTACAGCTTTTTACCTTTAAACCCTGTCTTGAATTCTCTACAATTTCAATTTCTTTTGAAAATTGTAATATTTTGTAATTATGGTTATTTGCAGGCTTAAGTAATTACAAGTTTAAAGTCTTACTGAATCAGGGGACAAAACAGCTATTTTTGCATGCTTTTAAAATTATTGTTCTTGAATTAAAAAAATAAGTCTTTTTTCCCTCATTCCATAATAATCTTTTTTGACATCCTGAACAAGGTGCCAAATTGTCACAAGACATGCCCCACCTGTCACACAGCTTGATGTAACTTTGGGTTAAGAGTAGAGTTGAAGTGATTTTGAGAGAAAGTCTTTAAGACAATTTTTGTGTAGACAAACAGATGAATAATTGTAATAGGGGTAATTTATTATTATATATAGACAAGATCCAAGTATGAAATGCAACAAAGGGCAATTACTAAAAAAATAAGCCAAGTAGTGTTATACTTCTTTTGCACTGCACTTCCCCTTGATGAGATCTATCTACCCAAGAAGTTTCATGATTAAAGCTCCTTTACTTTTAGAGATATGCTCTAGACGAGATCCAAGTATGTAAAACAACAAATGGCAATAACTCAAAAAATAAGCCAGGTAGAGTTATGGTTCTTTTGCAATGCACTTCCCCTTTATGAGATCTATCTTCTCATGAAGTTTCATGATCATAGCTTATGTATTTTTAGAGATATGCTCCGGGCAAGATTAAAATATGAAAAAGGGGGCAATCACTTAAAAAAATAGGCTAGGTAGAGTTATTGTTCTTGTCCACTGCTCTCCGTTATCAGGAGAAGAATGAAAACTGCTAAGTTTCAAGAAAATTGGATATAAGGTAACAGAGTTATGCTCCAGACAATGAAGTGCATGCCGGACGCCGGACATCATGCATGATCCCATAATAGGTCCCGTCTTTGTGCTATCACAAGCAAAGTACGTGTAAAATATGAAGACCCTCTCATTACAATTAAAAGTTCTGGCCAACTTTGAGTTTTTATGATTGTAATTATTGACCTTGAAAATTTGACCATAACATTAGGTGAGATCCTTGCATTAGTTTACTAATAAAAGGCCTTGTCACAATTAATAAACGTTTGAAATATAAAGGCTATATGACTTACCATTCAAGAATTATTGCCAATTTAAAGATTTAATTTCAAAAAGCTGACCTTGACACATGACCATGACTGATGACTTTAAACTAAGTACCAACAAGGTGCCAAATTGTCACAAGATACGCCCGTCACACTGCTTAGTATAAACTGGGGGTTTGAATAGAAATGAGGTTATTTTGAATGAATGTTTTTTGCACCCATGAAGTTTCATGATCCTAGCTGTTATACTTTTAGAGATATACTCCGGACAAGATTCAAGTCTGAAAAACAACAAAGGGCAATAACTCAAAAAAAAGGCCAGGTAGAATTATGGTTCTTGTGCACTGCACTCCCCCTTGGTGAGATCTATACACCCATGAAGTTTCATGATCCTAGCTATTATACTTTAAGAGATATCATCCGGACAAGATTCAAGTCTGAAAAACAACAAAGGGCAATTACTCAAAAAATAGGCTAGGTAAAGTTTTGGTTCTTGTGCACTGCACTCCCCCTTGGTGAGATCTATACACCCATGAAGTTTCATGATCCTAGCTATTATACTTTTAGAGATATACTCCGGACAAGATTCCAGTATGAAAAACAACAAAGGGCAATAACTCAAAAAATATGCCAGGTAGAGTTATAGTTCTTGTGCACTGCACTCCGTAATGATGAGAAGAACACAATTGCCAAGTTTGAAGTCGATCGGACCTCAAGTGACAGAGTTATGCTCCGGACAAAGAAGTGGACGCCGCCGGACGCCCGGCCGCCGGACGGCACGCGTGATCCCATAATTTGTCCCGTTTTCGACGGGCGTATAACAAAAAGGGTTAATAACAAGCACTGTATGTGTTAAATATGAAGACTACATCTGTAACCAATCAAAAGTTATGACCAATATAAGATTTTGCAGGACAAAAAGAGAGCTTGCATAAAGCTAATAACATTAAGGCCCCTTTTCTCATGATGTGTTTTTTAAAAGTAAATTTTCGATACTTAAAGGTCAAGAGGATCTGATTTCCCACTAAAATATAAAATTTCCTGAAATTCTGACTATTAGAGAAAATTGGCAAACAAGAGTGCCATCGTCACAATGTACACTGCCACTTTGCTACTGTTTCACGAAAATAATTGTAGACACTACTTATTTTTACAGGACCAAATTCAAAACAATTGCAGACTCCCTTTTTAAACTGTCAAGTTCAAACTGTTTGTTATGATTGATTGATTAAATGGGGTTTAACGCCTCTTTAAACCGCAACTAATAATAATGATAATAAAAAGGTTTTTGACATGAAGGCCCCTTTTTCCATGGCGGGCTGAAATTCACTTAACTGCAACAACATGCATAAATTCAGGTAACAATGAAAATTTCAAAGAAATTTCTTTAAAATAAGTCCAAAAATAAAGGAAGAGTTGAGTTTACAAGAATTTTCTCAAGAAAACACCTTTTCTATGACACTGCTAAAATTCACCAAACCCTGACAATATATGCTAGGTCAAGTGACTAGTAATATTTTGTGAATGTTTTATCCAAATCTGTCCATAATTGGAGGAGAAGTTGGGTTTACAAGATTTTTTTAAATGAAGGCCCCTTTTTCCATGACATGGCTGAAATTCATCAAACTGTGACAATATGCACTAGGTCAGGTGACTAGAAACATTTGGTCAAAGTTTCATCCAAATCTGTCCATAAATGAGGGAGGAGTTGCGTTCAAAAGATTTTTTACATGAAGGCCCCTTTTACCATGACATGGCTAAAATTAAACTAGGAACATTCTGTGAACGTTTCATCCAAATCGGTCCATAAATGAGGGAGGAGTTGTGTTCACAAGATTTTTTACATGAAGGCCCCCTTTTCCCTGACGCAGCTGAAATTCATTTAACCGTGACTTCATGTGCATAGTCAGGTGACAAGGAACATTCTGTGAAGGTTTCTTCCAAATTGGTCCATAAATGAGGGAGTTGAGCTCATGAGAAATGCAGATGTACATACGGACTGACAAACAGACAGAGAAGATGACGCCAATATACGACGGCTTCAGGTGGTGTATAAAAATTAATTTCTAAATTAAGGCCCCTTTTTCCATGACCCAGCCTTTAATTGAGAAAATTGAAAACAGTTGCCTTGGAAATTTCCTAGGAAGATTATACATGAAGTTTCATCCAATTAGGTTCAGGAGTTCCTGAGATATGACGTCGGACGGATTGAGGCGCAAATGAGCCAGGAACTATATGCTCCCCAAGAAAATTTTTCAGGGAGCATAAAGAAAAATATACTAGTTCTCGCTGAGCCATCAATAATGGACTTTTTTCAGAGCTCAAGTAATATACTTAATTATTTCCATGCACTTATTTTCTGCATATAATTATCAATTTCTTTGAATTTGTCAACTTATCTGAATTAATTACCCTAATATCCTGTTGAATTTAACTTTTCTTTCAGTTAAATCAACCATTATCGAAACATTCCAAACAATTTGTGGCTAAAATTTTTCAATCAATTGTAGAAATCAGACAGTGTAGTCTGAGATCAGCCTATATGTCATTGCAGGCTGATCTTAGTCTATAAAAGTCTTTCAAAGCTTTGAGTAAAGCAGGAATGCTTTGCTGGTCTAGTGGTAGACACATAACTTACTATTCATAAGACACATGGTTCCAATTCCGAATTCAGGGACTCTTGCTCTTCTCCACCCAAATAGAAGTGATCTGGTAAGCATGCCACTTCTTTACACTGCATGAGCCTGTTGTATAACCAAAGAAAAGGTCTAATCATAAAAGAGCTACAGGGGTCATCATGATCCTGGATCTCCTTGTACAGTTAGTAGCATTGTGAAATTGACAAACAATCTGATCAAAATCATTCAAAATGGATCTCAGCGCTCCATTCATTAATCCCCACAATCACTCAAATCGATCAAAAAAGCTCAAAATAATTTGAAAATGTTTGGAAATGGTTCAAGATGATCAACATTTTATTCAATTCAATCAAATTATTATACCTTTTTATTTGCTGATGTGGATTTTAAAATGTCTGATTGGTCCACGAAGACACAAAAACAGTAAAGAATTTTTATTTTTTTTAAAGAGAGGTAAAAATGTCACTAATTTCGTTCATATTGAACAAAATTAGCTTCATTGGATTACCTCCCCTTAATTTCACTCAAAACTCGCTCTGCACACTTATTCAACTTCATTCCAAAACCATTCATCTTGTCAATTTCACAATGTTGATAACTGTATCCACTTCTATCCCTCTCATAGTCTGTCCATACCATATATACCTAGAGCAATCAGGGACATAAATCCTACTATCATATAAGAATGAATTTTAATTTTATTGGCTTAAAGTAGTCCCATTAGAGATTTGTTTCATTAAGAATAAACTTTAACTTTTTTTTTAACTTCATGGTTTAAAGTTATATAAGATATGAAGAGAGTATATGTTGATGTCATGGAGGTAGAAACTTAAAACCTAATTATACTTATGTAAGACACAGCTTTGCATACTCATACAGTGTGATTAAGATTTTAATTTCATACCTACATGAAATCAACAAATACTCTCTTCATCTTTTAAGTACATAGCCGCCACCATAGCGCGGTTGCTAGCGGGTCAAACTTTCAATCTAGAGGTCCTGGGTTCAATCCACGACGGCAGGACGTATTCTTTCCAACTGTTTGTCTCTCACCAATGGATTGATAATCGTAGACCTACGTGAGATAGCAGCTGAAGGCTAGGAAAAGATATGATAGTTGTACTGGTGAGAAAAATTCATTGTTAGGTGCTCCAGCCCCGCGATATAACTGAAAAAGATGATTAAAGGGGCATAAACTCCATTGAATTTTAAGTACATATCAGAACAGTATGAGAAGGGTAAGAATTTGAAGCCAGAGACTCGGGTTTAAACTTTGATTTGTTTTTTTCATATATGTATATAGTTTATTGAAGCTGAATTAAAATTCATTTGCAATGATTATCAATCTTCTTCAAGTTTTACTGTTTGAACAGTCATTGCTTATACATAATGTGTCTTACTAATAAGATAAGAGGTTGAATGTTCTAACTTAAAGTACCTTGCAACTTCAAGATTGATTGATGGAATGGAGTTTTACATCGCTTTCAACATTTTTTCAGTTATATCGCAGAGGCTGGACCAGTACAACCACCACATCCTTTCCTAGCCTCCAGCTTCTATCTCACATAGGTTTATGATTATCAACCCATTGGTGAGAGACAAATAGTTGGAAAGAATGAGTGCCGCCGTCGGGGATCGAACCCGGGACCTCTAGATTGACAGTCTGATCGACGTGCTACAAACTGAGCTATGACAGTGGCATTCACTTCAAGAAGCCCTTGTCATGCTCTGACGGCTATAATCATTTTCTTTGTAAACAGTATAGACTAAGATCAGTCTATATAGATGTGAAGTCTGATTTTTGCCTACACTTCTTACTTTCTATTAAGTCAGGTGTGGAATCTTCATGTCCGATTTGTCGCACACAGGTTTTTTCACCTGTGGGCAAGTACATTTTACTAGGTTACTTGTCAATGGACAAGTAAATATCAAAGCAAATCCTAGAACAGTAACGACAAGTTCTAGGGAAAAAGTCATCCTTATATTTGTATCAAAGGGTAGAAAACATTGTCATTAATGAAGAAAATGCTGTGGCTACAGCATTCTCTTCATTAAAAACTATGTTTTCTTAATATTTATCAATCCATTTTTTATGTGGACAAGTTCATTTTGATCCTGGGTAAGTAGGAAATCAACTTTTACTTGTCCATGGAAAAGTGGGGGAAATTTATATCTCCACACCCCGGACTAAGTTATTTTAGAAAATTTGAGCAAAACTTGTTGAAATGTCCCAACAGTTGGCAATTTTCTTGAAACAATTTGTTAGACCTTGACCTCCAGGTATAATCTTCAGAAGGTGTATTAATAAGCTCTTTCATAATGCCCATTATCAGCAGTGCATCTTGAATTACCATATTTCCCCTAATAACAGCACCCTCCCTCAAAGTAGCACCCCTTCATTTCTTACTATGAAAACTCACTTCAAATGCCTTAATTTTAAGAACTTGTTGAGACATCTTCTCTTATTTTATTTAAATTTCCTCTAAATGATTGTTTAGAGGAAATTCACCTCAAATTACATTAACAGGGAAAAGGGCCTAAAAGACATCAATATCAATGATTTTTTAAATCAGAAAATGCATACTAAATAAAAATTGAGAATATGACCATGTGTATAGCTCCCTGGATCGTTTATTAGGAGAAATACAGCATATAGATTTGACAAGTAATTGGTAATATCAAGGGTTTTTGTTCAGTTTCCCTGATGGAAACAGTTGGACAGAATATTTGTGCAGCAATGAGCCCCTATTAATCTAATTGATGCCGACTATATCTTGAAAAAGTTTTTTGGAAGTATGAAAACTTGCAAATTTACAAAACAAAAATCTCAGAGTCCAAATCTTGACACCACCATTTTAAAATCGTCATCCAAGTGTTTTTCTTAATTGATCAAATTAGATCCATCATAATAGAATATAAATTTCCTCATTAAAGTGACATTTTTTTGTTTTAAAACCTTGAGATCTGCACTATAATGTAAGGAACAATTGAAGTTTGTTAAACATATGCCCCCCCCCCCCCCAATAAGAGCAGGTTGATGGCCTCTTCTGTAAATTAATAAAATATAAAACTAGAGCTTGTCACTGAATGTGACTTAATACCCCCGCAAGTGCTTTCAGAGAATGAGATACTTTGACAGAAGAAGCAAAAAAATGCTTAAATATAAAGATAACTCTTGGATTTGAGACCTCTAAATTGCGTCTTGCAAAACTGACACATGTGATAAATGTTTTCAAGCTATTGAAGGAAAACTGAAGGAGGAGTTTGGGAAACAAAATTACAAGTATATGTGTTCAAAAAGAAAAATTGTCTTAAGTTCAAGGGGAGATAATTCATAAACCTGTGGGAGTTTACACTTGAAATTTGTGTCTTGCAAAACTTCAACATGTGATAATTGTTTGTATAATGTTTCATTACTATTGAATGGAAATTGCAGGAGGAGTTTGCGACACAAAATTATAAGTACATGGTAACAAATAGGAAAAAATGTCAAAGTTCAAGGCTAGAAAACACATGAACCTGGGGGAGTTGACACTTGAAATTTGTGTCTTGCAAAACTTCAACATGTGATAATTGTTTGTATAATGTTTCATAACTATTGAATGAAAATTAAAGGAGGAGTTTGCGTCACAAAATTATAAGTACATTGTAACAAATAGAAAAAAAATGTCTTAAGATCAAGGGGACATTATTCATGAACCTGGTGGAGTTGACACTTGAAATTAGCCTCTTGCAAAACTTCAACTTGTGATTAATATTTGCATAATGTTTCATTACAATTGAATGAAAATTGAAGTAGGAGTTTGCGACACAAAATGATAAGTACATGGTAACAAATAGATAAAAATGTCTAAGTTCAAGGGGAAATAATTCATGAACCAGGGGGAATTGAGACTTGCAATTTGCGTCTTGCAAAACTTCAACTTGTGATGAATGTTTGTATAATATATAACTATTGAATGAAAATTGAAGGAGGAGTTTGCAACACAAAATTATAAGTAAATGGTAACAAATAGAAAAAAATGTCTTAAGATCAAGGGGAGATAATTAGTGAACCTGGGAGAGTTAACACTTGAAATTTGCGTCTTGCAAAACTTATTATGTGATGTATGTTTGTATAATATTTCATAACTATTGAATGAAAATTGAAGTAGGAGTTTGCGACACAAAATGATAAGTACATGGTAACAAATAGGAAAAAATGTCTAAGTTCAAGAGGAGATAATTCATGAACCAGGGGAAGTTGGGACCTGAAAATTGCGTCTTGCAAAACTTCAACATGTGATGAATGTTTCTATAAAGTTTCAAGGCTTTTGAAGGAAAACTGAAGGAGGAGTTAGTGACACAAAATGATAAGTACATGGTAACAAATAGGAAAAAATGTCGAAGTTCAAGGGGAGATAATTCATGAACCAGGGGAAGTTGGGACCTGAAAATTGCGTCTTGCAAAACTTCAACATGTGATAAATGTTTCTATAAAGTTTCAAGGTTTTTGAAGGAAAACTGAAGGAGGAGTTCGCGACACAAATTTACTACTATTTGTGTCCACAGACGGACGGACAGACGGACAGACGGACAGACGCACGGACGGACGGACGGACGGACAGACAGACAGGCTGATTCCAGTATACCCCCGAAAACATTCGTTTTGCGGGGGTATAATAATGGATTAAAAAAAAGATACATGATGAGCATACAAGTATGGTTTTTGTGCACTGCCCTTCTCCTTAATGAGAACTATCCACCTTCTAAGTTCAATGATTCTAAGCTTGCATACTTTTTGAGATACGCTCTGGACAAAATAATGGTTCATGGATGGACTGACATACATGTTCCAAGAAATATACCCCTCTTCTTTAAAGGGGGTCATAAAAATAGCCCAACTGAGTCACTGAACTAGATTTTTTTTCAGAGCAGTTTTGTGTTTATCGATTAAAAAAGAATCTCATGACTGTGAAACAATTTCAAACAAATTCGAATATGCGCCACATTAAGACTTGGATCTATCAGCCTGTACATGTGTGTAACACATAATGAAATTGTTGGAAACATCACATTTGGGCTAAAATAAACCCTACTGATCATGCTGAATAAAACTTTGCCAATATCACATTAACCCTTGTCAAGCTGAATAAAAGAAAATCTTTTCAAAATTGCAACAAAATCAAAGTCCTCAAAGCACTCAGGATACATTAATAGTGAGTATATATAGGTTATCATTTTGCAAATGAAAATTTCAGCCGAAATGGATTCAAAAAAGGGAAAACAGGTGGTGTAGACCAGGGTTTTCCTTGACCCCCTGTTTCTTTGAATTTGGACCCCCTTTTTTTTTAATGACCTCCAAAATTTTCAAAGAAACATTCTTTATCTAGTTTAAAGTGGGTCATAATGTGGCAAAATGACCCCCAGTTTCGAACATAGAGGGAAAACCCTGATGTTAAGATCAGACTGCACATATGTGTATACCTCCTTTCAAGGCAGAAATATTCCGGATTCAGCATGACAAGGGTTAAGTCAGTATTTTTTTCCCTATAATAATAAGGTAATTTTCAAACTGAGACTGTTGGTTTGATGAGAAACAAGAGTTGTCCGTAGACAATGTAGCTCATCAAATCTGCTACTTGTCACACACAGGTCCATGATCAATATAAATCTTTTAAAGAAAAAATGACACAAAGATTTGTAACAAAGATCAAGAACACACCTGAGAGCAGTGTGGAGGAAAGGTTGAACAGATTGAAGTCAGCCTACTATAGGCAGCTTGGGAAGTACGAAGACTATCGGCCAACCATCAATGGCACACAGAGACTTGGTGAAGGAATGACATTGTTGATGTAGCTGTAAAGAAAAGCTAAGATGCTTAGATGCTTCAAGGCTTGGAAGTTGGGTGGCAGCAGGAAAGCTTTAATGCAGCTAAGTGAGTGGCCGAACATTACAGCAAAAGTGGAGCAGAGCAGGAGGCTCTCAAAATCTTCAAACCTAAGACAAGTGACATATACAAGCTTGCCAAGCAGTTACACAGGGACAACCAAGATGTCATTGGTGAGATGCCTGTCAGGCATGAAGTGAGCTATGTCTAGACAAGGAATCAAGGATGATGGCATGGAAGCAGCACTAAAAAAAGCTGCTTGATGTTGAATTCCCATGGAACCCAGACAATCTAACAGAGGAGCCCCCTGTTGAGGAACCATGCATCCAGGTCACTACAGAAACGGTTGAATAGGCCATAGCATTTGATTGATTTCCTAGGAGAGTAATCTGGTGGGCACTGCACAAACTTGGAGTAGATGAATGGCTTATCAATTCATACAGTCCATGTATTGTAACAAAGAAGCCAAGCATGTGTTGGTGTAACATACAGTGATGAATTTGATGTTAAAGTTGGCATTCATCAGGGATTTGTACTGAGCCTACTACTGTTAATGATTGTCCTTGATGCCCTGTCAGCACTGTCAACACACTTTAGCACCCGCTGCCCATGGGATGCTCTATAAGCAGATGACCTTTCAATTGTTGACACTTTCCTGAAAGTTCAGTAGAATATGATTAAGAGAGTTCTTAAAACAAGTATCTGCAAAAGAGTCAAGGAAGTACCTATGTTCAATATGCTTCAAAACTCCATCCTCTGTAACAGCTGCTTCCACTGGGTCCATAAGAAACGTGGCAGATTCAAAGGTCCACTCAAGTCAGATCCCCATTATAAATGCAAATGATGTTCTGGCCTAATCTCACCCAATGCCAAAAGAACCCCAACAGAAGTCAAAAAATGGGCAAGACAATCTGAAAGTTGTATCAAACTTCTGCTACCTTTGAGACATTTTGTCAGACGGAGGCAGTTGTGAAATTGCCACAACAACATGTTGCAAGTCTGTCTGGAAAAAGTTTAGAGAGCTCCAACCTGTTCTTACTAACAGGAAACTACTGATCACAACCAGAGGCAGATAATTTCTCCACCTGTATATACGTCCTATCCTACTTTATGGATCAGATCCATGTGACAGCCAGCACACAGAAGAAGCAAAAAAGAAGAAGAAACAAAAAGGTCAAATGACAAGGCACCAACCATGGGATAGCATCTGGAGGCTAAAAAAGTATATTATGGTAGTACTGGTGTGACAAATACTAGGAATCCATTGTAATGTCCTCAACCTGCCATGTTACAACTGAAAAATTGTTAAAAGCCACATTAAACTTCATTCAAACAAACAAATGAAAAATTTTGCACAATCTTGCTTTAAATTGGAGTATCATGGTTATGGTATGACCATTGTGCCTCCAAAATGTTGTAACTACAGCTGAATTTAAGCAGAAGTTAAAACATTTTTGTTGCCTAACGGCATAAAATACAAATCAATCCCTTCAGGGAATATTAGAAAGTAGGTTATAGGTTGACAGATTATGTTAAGTGCATTTAAAAGTGAACATAATGTAGTTTGAAATCGTGTGATACATAATTAAATAATCATATTTTCCAATTAAATGAGCACTAAAATCTGATGGCTTAGCGTGAAACAGTTGTAACTGCCTATATAAATATAGGCAGTTACAACTATTTCACGCTGGGCCAATTTGACTTGTCATCTGCAGTGTGCATGACGCTTTTTAAGTAAAATTAATTCAGTGCCTTCAGGTAATGCAGAGAATCATCTAGATTGCATGTTTTGCATACCGTTTTTGTCAGTAGATTTCATCTTCTAGCCACTGCAAAAATGTTCAAGAACTTCGTTGTTCCTGAATGTTCTAAAACCTTAAATTCATTCAAACTCCTAGCTCTAGAACTGGTTCAGGAATTAGATCTAGAACTAGTTCTTGATCTTCTACCTTTATTTCTAGATAATCCACTAAAAACACTTAAGGATATTCTTGATTACCTAAGTTCAAATTGCAATTAGTAGTCATAATATAAGTAAAATAGTGGACCCTTTCCCATAAAACCATAATTCATAATAGCACACAATTTGAAAGTTTCCTTTTTCTTTATTTTAGGCTTAATAAAATCTACACTGTAAGGTAAATTGCAAATCCATCAAACTGATTAATTGTCATTATAGTTGTCATTTGATGCAATTTAGATGCAAGGTTGTGCATTTTAATGTCCTAATAAACCCTGCAAAAAGTAAGACAATGTGTTTATAAAAAAAAATGAGGGCAGCTTTTAAGTCAGATTTAAAGATAAATGAAGACAGAGAGGAAATTCAATCAGAAAATGTATTTTAGTGATTAATATACTATACCAAATATGGTGCAATTCCTCTCACCCATTTGATTGTTCCCTTAAGTAGTACAAAATAAAAATAAAATATCGCCGTAAAGCAGGTTAATACCCTTATAAATACTTTTGGAAAAACTTGATGTGACCTTGACTTTGGATCTTTGTGACTCTAAAACAATGGGGCACTTCATTGGGTGATGGTAAAAAATTGTAAAAAGTTTCATAACTCTTCTTCACTGTTCTTGAATCAAAGTTTGTAAACATAAAATATCTCAGGACAGACAGACGGATAGACAAACAGGCATTGTGACCAATATATCTATCTCTACTTCATAAAAAATAATGGGAGTGATGATTGATAGTGTACACCACTATTGCACAGTGTATAAGTGTTCAAATTGAAATATTGGGACTGGTAACTTAGTCTTGTATGAGTTTGATTTGAATTGTTTCAATGGGAATTTACGCTGCTTTCAACATTTTTCAGTTATATCAAGGCGACTGGAGCACCTAACAATGGATTCCTGGCATTTCTCACACCAGTACTACCATTACATCCTTTCCTAGGCTCCAGCTGCTATCCCACATAGGTCTATGATTATCAACCCATTGGTGGTAGACAAATAGTCGGAAAGACTGAGTGCTCCGTCAGGAATTGAACCTATATGACCTCTAGAACAACAGTCTGACACGCTACAACCTGCACTATGACGGCCGCTTGTATGAGTTCAAACTGGCCCATATCAAACCTATAGAATTTAAGATTTTGAAGCAAAAAATTGTAGCTTTATGGAAGATTTTGCTGTAAATGATATCAGATATGGAACCAGTGTTTGTTGGTGAAACACTAATTAATGCTCACAAAATGCCAAGATTCAAAAGATTCAATGATTACCTTGATCTCAATACAATCTAATATCATAAGTGTGAGCAAAGGAAAATAGAAGAAAAAGACTGTTCTAATAGATACACTCGATCTTAACCCTTGTCATGCTGAATAATGAATAAATTTTGGCTAAAAATTTTCATTAAAATCAAAGAGCAAAAAGCAATGAAAGTACCATCAGTAGGTCAATTTTTATTTGAAAAACTTCTGGTTTGAAAGTGAGAAACAGGTGGTGTAGACTAACATCAGACTGCACATATGTGCAGGCTAGTGTTTGTCTGCACATATGTGCAGGCTGATATTTGTCTATAGCTCCTGCCAAAGCAGGAACATTCCGGGTTCAGCATGACAAGGATTAATATTCAATCCAAGCTTATAAGATGTACGTGGGCCAAGCTCAGCCAGTAACATGTTGGGATGTAAATTGTGGGATTGAAATCCAACTCAGCCAACTTTCATCTGGTATTTAACAAAAGTCCTTTTGCCTATGTAGGATCGGCAGCTGGTGGCTTGAATGAAATGTTGTGGTTGTGCTGGTGTGAGAAACAACATATCTTTTAAGATGAATTTCACAATATATTTGATTTAAAATAAAGCTTAATTAGTTTTTTTTCAAGGAATAAAATTCCTTAAACAATTTGGTACAGCTTCACCCAAAGAACATCCAAACCAAGTTTCAACTTGACTGCATGGTCCAGTGATTTTGGAGGAGAAGATTTTTTTTTAAATTTCTAGCCTTTGTTACTATGGAAACCAGAGTTTTTGATGGAAATAAATTCCTTAAAAAGATCTTTACCAAGTTTCAGATTGATTGGCCCAATGGCCTAGGAGGAGATTTTTAAAGAAATTGTTGTTGGACAGACCAACAGTTTGAAGGACCAACGGACAAATGATGGATGGATGGTGATTGATCATGATAGCTCACCTTGAGCACTTGTGATCAAGGTGAGCAAAAAATGACAGAGTGACTCAAATATACATTTTTAACCATTTTCAACCAAGAAATGAGTGTACAATATTGCGAGGTTTGGAAATAATGTTGGCAATGACAATGATTACAGGCCTGGAGAACCTGTACTATAGCATTATAACTCAGTCCATCATGTAGGTTTTCAAGTCAGAGGACTTTAGTCATTGTCCATCCCTTCTTTAATATACGCCAATTGAAAGACGTGAAATTTTATGTCTGAAAGACATGAAACTTCGCAGTTATGTTCCTCTCACGAAAAGAAACAGGAGTATCTAAGACCACAATTTGCCACCTAGTAATGGCTGGTGATGTTCACTACCAAATAATTGAATTTTAGTTGTGTCAATCCATATTTGTGCCTTCTGATGGGCTAAAATTTGGTTTTACTACCTGATGAAAACAATTTCGAGTACAAAGCTGTTTTGTAAGCCTCCACAAAAACTTAGTCCTTTATAAATCTATTTCTTAATTTACAAATCTCTACATTTTTGCTTTATGATATTAAATTATACAATAAGAAGATAAAATTCGCATATTCATACAGTGTGATTAGGTTTTTAGTTTCATACCTCAATGAAATCAACAAATAATCTCTTCATCTCTTAATAATTTAAGGTTGGTATAGAGGGAATATTTACTAGTTAAATCATTTTATATTATAATGATCTTTAAAATATAGAAATGAAGGGGAAATGCCTCAAGGACTGCATGTGCATCATTAAGAAAAACTTGTACTAAATATAAATTTCCATCCCATTAAAGTATTTTTTTTATTATCGATTAAAGGATTTTAAGTTTAATGACATATGCAGCTGGACTAATTTGCAATGAAACAATGTACCATATTTCCTCTAATAAAAGCTTCCTCCCTAATAGTAGGACCCCTACATTTTTACTAAGAAAACCCACTTCAAATGCCTAAATTTTAAGAACTTTTTGAGTCTACTTCTCTAATTTGAGATGAATTTCCTCTAAACAATCATTTAAAATCTTTTGAAATCCACCCATTTATGAGAGTCTTAGTTCTAGAGAATTTCAATTTTGAACATGGCTGTCTTGTATGGTGGCATATTTCTGCCATGAGATACAAGATAGCATTATAATGATAATTTAAACAATATCGTGATGAGAAAGTCATCATTTTCTCAATAATATGATTGTGATATTTGTACCTTGTATCTTGATTTTTTGTACGACTATGCCTACTACTGACATTAAATAAAACTATTGTGAACCAAAAACTGACATTCGCGGCACCTATATTTAGAATTTGGCTTTCGGATTTATTTTATTTTACCCTTTGGCTAACAGAAATTCCAGTATTTACATACAGGTTATCCCAAATTCTTTTCTATTTATAGAACTTTGAATTTCTTTCGCAATAACTTTATCTTGATGTCAGAAGTTGGCATTAATCGTTAAAAAAGTGAGATAATGGATAACAATATCAAAATAATTTTATCAAGAAAAAAATATAATCGAGATAAAATTTCCTGGAAACTTAATTTTATCATGATGATTTTAAAATTACCATGATACTGCTTAAATGCACAAACACAGGTTTAAACTAGATCTGGCGCAAAGCAGATCTTGGGCTTTTTCCTAATTCTTTAAAATTCCTTGCATATATTATAGGGATGAGTGTCTTTTTCACTACTTTTATTGGAATATAAAGTGCAATTGCCTTAGCACATTGCAAATAACGCCTGTTTAAGCCGAGTGCTAAGGCAATTGCACTTAATACTAAAATAAACGAAGTGAAAAAGACACTCGGCCCTTATAATTGCAATCCTCTAGATCTAAGAAACTATTAAAATACTCACCTAAATAGAAAAGTTTTGTGTCTACTTGCTGCGCGTATACAGATTACACAATCTTTTTTTAGATCATGTATTTTCTTTCTTGCTATCGAAGTTAAATGGCATAAAGTTAAACAAATGGTACACATATAAACGACAATTTTGATATTCCTAGAGGTACTTATAATCAAAAATATATCAAAAAAATATTTTTGATAAGTTATTTTGTGTTTTAAAACAAAACTATCATGTTCTGGCTTAGTTGAGAGGGTTGCTTGATGGTCTTCGTCGACTCGCTGTAATCATTGATTCAGAATCAGAACTGCATGCTTTTAACCATAAATTCTTTCGAAAATATCTCAATTTCTAATATATTGAATAGTATTGTTACGATGTGGAAGGGGAACGAGGGTTTTCAAGTTCCTACAACACAGGACTCGCAGATCCAAGTTCGGGGGTTTCCCGAAAGACCTATTGCATTTTTTTATAGAAATAAAGTGCAACGGATTTCCCCATGTGATGCAATTTAAACCAATTCTTAATTTCATTGGATTGCAATTATGAAGAAGTGTTAACAATGCAGTCTTAAAATTTAATATCAAGTATTATGAGGGCCCCTTTCTTGTGACGCTCAATCATAAATATTTTAAATTTATTTAGGAACAATCATTGTGATGATACATTCATTTTGACCAAGATGAAAACTGTTGACGTAAGACCATTAACGAAGATTTTCTAATTAAATTTTCATTTGGCCCCTTTTCCTATGCTGCTTGGAAGATCGGGCCCATTTTGGAAAGGACCCATCACTGTATAGGTACAATCATTCTGAGCAAGTTTAAAGACAATCAGATGAAAAATGTAGACTTTAGAGCATTAACCAAGATGTTTGATTCAAATTTTCATTGGGCCCCTTTTCCTATGATACTTAAAGGATGATGACCCATTTTCAAATGGAAAAATCCTTGTGATGGTCCAATCATGCTGACCAAGTTTGAAGACAATGGGATGAAAATTATGTCATTTGGAGCGTTAAGAAGGATTTTCTGCCCTTTTCCCATGACACTTGATGGATCAGGTCCATTTTCAAAAGGAACCATTCTTGTGATAGTATAATCATTATGATTAAGTTTGAAGTCAATCTGATGAAAAATCTGGACTTGAGTGTTAAGGAGGATTTTTTAAATGAATTTTCATTAGGCTCCTTTTCCCATGATACTTTATGTACCTGTCATGACCCATTTTCAAAAGGAACGATCCTTGTGATGGTCCAATTATTCTGACCAACAATCAGATACAAAACTGTGGACTTAACCATCCTTGTTATAGTACAATCATTCAGATCAAGTTTGAAGTCCATCAGATGAAAACTGTAGACTTAAGAGCCTTTACAAAAGTTTTCTTATTAAATTTTCACTAGTTTTCTTTTTCCCATGACACTTGACGGATCTGACCCATTTTCAAAAGGAATGATCCATGTGAAGATCCAATCATTCTGACCAAGTTTAAAGACAATCGGAAATATACTGTGGACTCTAGAGAGTTACAAGCAAAAGATAATGGCAAGATGGCCAGAGGCTTGTCTGGTTGCATTATAGCTCTACTGACCTTTGCTCAGTAAAGCTTAAAACTACTAGTATTTGTCAACAGAAAAGTGCTATGATTTTTGCCGCAATTTAATATCATTTTATTATCATCTACATGACTCTGATAAAATTAAATTAGTCTAAGATAAGTTACCTTGATTGCCATTTTACGAGATTTCATAGAATTCTAAAATATGCCATTACAGTTTTTTGGGAAATAAATCTGAAATAAAAGTATATTAAAACTTTTCAAATAAGGTAAAAAAACATTACTTTTTTCTATGTAATATAGATCTTCTTATAAAAGTACCAATAAACAAGGCAGTATGAACTAATTTGTCCTGCAGTCAGTTAATACTTATGTGTTTTTTTGTAATAATTTTGAAGGGGTTAAACGCGGCTTTCAACAATCTCTCAGTCAAATTGTGGCAGGCCCACTGGTACATCCTTTCTTAGTCTCCAGCTGCTATCCCACATAGGTCTACAATTATCAACCCATTGGTGGGAGACAAATAGTTGGAAAGGATTAGTGCCACTGATGTCAGGTCTGAGGTTACTTTAAAGTGCTAATTTGTAAAACTGGTCTAGTGTTTATTTTTGAGAGTTCGGGTTTAATTGATCTTCGTGCTTCTATTGGCCCTACATTTGGCCTGATAGAGGTATTCTACAGGGGCCTGCTTTACTAAACTTCTTACGAAAAAATTAATCTTAAGTCAAAATCACAAATGGTGTTTTCATTCATTGTTAGATTCTGCCTTGCAATATCTCATTGGAATTGTCTTTAGAAGACGATTCCAAAGAGATGATGCATGGCGGAATTCCATATTTCATTACTTATTTAGAAGCAACTTAAAATTTTGACTGACATAAAAATTGATCATAAAATGCTTCGTAAAACGGGCCGCAGGATCCATAATTAAATTTTAACCTTACTCATACATACCATTTAGTCTAAATACCTAAAAGCAAAACAAGGGAGCCACAAGTGGATGCAAAATCAGCTGCAGCTACTAGATTTAGCACAAAAATCCAAGTGGAATGAAAAAACTGTCACATGTCACAGGAAAATTTCCTTTCTGAGTACTGCATCAAGTTTCAATCCAGAGCCAGAATGCATTAAAAACACAGGCTGACAAGTATCAAAACTCTTTTTCACTTTGCTGATTTTCTAAATCTAGAATGGTTATTTTACCATTCTGTGTAAGTTTAATTGATCATGACCCCTCCTTCAAATTTGTTGGTCCAAATCTCTTTTTTTTAGATTGACACTGTAAAAGCAGGGCTTGAAAATTCTTGAAATTTCTACTCGTCCTGCAATACAAGAAAATATAGTGAAACATTAATTTCATAAGTGAAATTTTGCAAAATCCACTCGTCCTGCTTATAATGGGTAAAGTAGGAAAAAATCATGCAGGACAAGTGGACAAGTAGAATTTTCAAGCCCTGAAAAGCTCTTATTGGTAGAAACCCCGAGGTTCTATTAGATCTCATGGCATTTTCATTAGAAAGTTTTGGCTTTGCTGCATATCCATGGCTCAGTGCAGAACAATTGTTACTGCCTATATACATATGAGCAGTTACAGCTTCTTTATATTGAGCCATCAATGTTTGTTAAGACCGTGAAAAAATGGCCAAAAATAAACATACATAATCTGAGCAAAATGTTAACATTCTATTGAGAAAAAGGTTCATAAAACCTCTGTTGAATTTTTAGTGATCTTGATTTTGTGGGTATGGGCCTTGATATATTAGAGCAGGCTTCAAAAGTTTGTAAAATTAAGCACATCAAATATTGGTTGAATTCAACCTCGGAAAAGGGGGATGGTGTTTTGAAAGAGAATGGGACTCTATTAGAATGGTATTAAATTTTGCTTTACTGCTTTCTGAGATGATCCCTTTCCGGTGACAAGTCACAAACATATATTTTTTCTTGTTAAAATTTTTCACTCCCTTCTATGGATTCTAAGTCAGAAAATAATGCAGGTATTTAAAAAGCCAAAAGGTCCTCCATTCTGGCATTTTTTTTATATCATTGTACACATGTTGCATCTAATGAAGTACAATAAAAGATGGCATAAAATCTACGGTACAAAGCAGGGTTATGCAAGCCCTGATTTAGAGTCAATATAAAATGTAAGATATAAGGTTGTAAAGTGGTAATAAAGCTTGAAGAAATATGATGTGATAAAAAACATTGATTTACATCTGTGATCCCAGCTGACATTTTTTTCTCTGCTGCAAAATTATTGCTTTAGTGCATATTTATGATATGACCCAGATTTCAGGAGAAAGTTTTATTCTGGCCCAACTTTTTATAATTGTAATTTCTATAAATTTCTACATTAATATACATAATATTGAAATAAGCTATGCCTCTGAAATCTACCGTCCTTCTCCTAATAAACGCTCCCTGGAGCTCTACATAACATTGTCCTCAAGCATTTATTAAGTATGCATTGTCTGATTTAAAAAAATCATTGATTCTTGATGTCTTTGTGACCCATTTCCCTTTAATTTGAGGCGAATTTCCTCTAAACAATTATATATAAAAGATTGTTTAGAGGATATTTATCTCAAATTATAGAAGTCTCAAAAAGTTCTTAAAAATAAGGCATTTGAAATGGGTTTTCTTATTAAAAAATGTAGGGCTGCTCCTTCTAGGGAGGGCGCTATTATGAAAGGAAATAATATTTAACTCTTCGACATCTGTCTTCGATTATTCCAACAAATTATTGAAGTAGAAAAGTGTATATTAAGACCAGACAGCACATAAGAGCATGATAATACCAAGTTCTCACAAGCTTCATAAGTAAACTTCCTGACTTTTCTCTGACCTTGATTTTTTGTTCATTTCTCTTTGACTTATCCCCGACCGTGCAAATCATACAGTTAAATCTAACGCAAAACTAATATTTTTTGTGTCTTCAAAACATTACAATCATCATATTTTATGAAAAAACAAAAATCTCGTTCAGCACAGATTAAATTGCAGCAGCAAATGGAACCAATTACACTCTGCACGACAAATCTGCATTATTTTCGCACATAATTATCTCATGCATGCAATTCTATCATTCATAGCTTTTTATGAGGATGCAACTTGAGTGTTTTTGCAAATTAATCAAAACTAATTTTCAATAAGGAATTACATGTACAAGATCTTGAAAGTTTGAAGATGTAACTTTACAGTTGTCCTACAGCGCTAGTCAATTAGAAAGATAAATGCTGTTTTTACATTTTTCTGGTGAATTTTCAAAATGTTATGGTTATCACTTATTAATTTTACTGCCAAATCAGTGAAATTATCAAATGCTGGTGAGAAATGCTTTGATTGCAGTTTTATGCTGCTATCAACTTAGTATTGTAAATATATCGCTGCACCTATCCATGTTTCCTTTTTTTCTCACACCAGCACAATCACATTTCATCCAAGCCAACAGCTGCCCAATCCACATAAGTGTTCTACATAATTATCATACGCCCATTGGTGGGAAACAAATAACATTTTGAGGGATAAAAGCTGACCAAAGCAGAGTGTGAGCCTCATTTTCTGCACACTCTACAAGTGCCTTTCTAGTAAAGACCTACCGTATTTCTCCTAATGAATGCTCCTAGGAGCTATACATAACATGGTAATGGAGATTTTATTTAGTGTGCATTTTCTGATTTTAATAAATGTCTTTTAGGCCCTTTCCCCTTTAATTTGAGGTTTATTTTCCTCTAAACAATCATAAAAAAGATTGTTTAGAGGAAATTCATCTCAAATTAGAGAAGTCTCAAACATTTCCAAAAATTTAGGCATTTGAAGTGGGTTTTCTGAGAAAAAATGTAGGGGTTAGGTAGGGCGCTTTAATTAGAGGAAATACAGTAATTGTTACATGGTACTTCGAAGCAGGAAATGATTTAGTATCAATAAGTAAAGTTAGGGTGATGCATACACAGGTAAAAGTCCTCTGCTAATGAACTGGTTCTTGAACATTCTAAATGTTAAATGGCAGTTCAAGAACTCTTCAAGAACTTCTAAAATTGGTTCTTGAAATTTAGTGACTGAATTTAAATTAATTTTTCTTGAACTTGAATTCAAGAATGAGTTTTAGAACTGGTTCAAAAATTTTTTCTAAAACTTGTTCAAGAACTAGTTCCAGAAGTTCAAGCACTAATTCTTGAACTAGTTCTGACTAAGGGTTCTTAAACTTTTTTGCAGGGGGCATAAACATTCTGGCCCTAAACTACTCACCTGAACTTTATTAGTCTAGTAGATCTCATCCAATTAACTTTCTGGCAAAGTTTCATTCACATTTGCCTAATTGTTGAAGAGGAGATGTTATTCAAAGAAACAAGAGCCGTCAGAGACGGTTTAAACTGAAGCCTAATAGATAAAAGATTCTTTTGTACTGTCAAAGATTTGCCTCCTATAAAATCTAAGTAATAAAAATAACAAAGGGCAATAACTCCAAAATTATGCAAGCAAGAGTTGTAGTTCAGGTGTATTGCACTTCTCCTCCATGAGATCTATCCACCCATAAAGATTCAAGTTGATAGCTGATATGCTCCAGACAAAATCTAAGTATCAAAAATAACAAAGGGCAATAACTGTAAAATTATGCAAGCAAGATTTGCAGTTCTTGTACACTGCACTTCTCCTCTATGAGATCTATCCACCCATAAAGTTTTAAGTTGATAGCTTTTATACTTTAGGAGATATGCTCCAGACATAATCTAAGTATCAAAAATAACAAAGGGCAATAACTCCAAAATTATACAAGCAAGTAGTTCTTGTGCATAGCACTTCTCCACCATAAGATCTATCCACCCATAAAGTTTCAAGTTGATAGCTATTATACTTTAGGAGATATGCTCTGTGGTCAGATTGCAAGGACTCAAATAAGGTGTAATCTTATATATACAGCAAACATAAAGGTAACAAACATTAAACCTCCTTTTTGCCTGACATATTTTTAGACACAAATTTCAAATAGTTTATGGTAAAGGGCATCTGATTTGCTACTCAAATATGAAATTTCACTAAATTCTGACAGTTAGACTAGGAGAAATTTGGGAAAAACTGTTTTTTACCCTAAGTCCCCTTTTCCTGTGACGAGGCCTCAAATCCAAAAACCGTCACAGACGCATCAACACTATATCATAGGAAGTTCACATGGTAAGTTTCATTTGATTTGGCCCAAGGGTTATGGAGAAATAGGTGGGGACGGACGGACGGATGGAATAACTATTTTACATGCTAACGTAGAGGTAACAAACACTTAGCCCCCTTTTTCCATGATAAGTTTTTTTTACATTAATTTCGAATTGTTTATAGTAAAGGGCATCTGATTTGCTACTCAAATATTATGAAATTTCACTAAATTCTGACAGTTAGACTAGGAGAAATTTGGGAAAAACTGTTTTTTTACCCTAAGTCCCCTTTTCCCGTGACGAGGCCTCAAATCTAAAAACCGTCACAGATGCATCATCACTATATCATAGGGAGTTCACATGGTAGCTTTCATTTGTTTTGGCCCAAGGGTTATGGAGAAATAGGTGGGGAGGGACGGAAGGACAGACAGACGGAATTACGGACAGACGAAGCGGCGGCTATATGCTCTCCCTTTAGGGAGCAAAATGAAAGTGATAATAGACCCTGCCCAAGCATTCATTACTGAGGAGACTCAAAAGAAGCTCCACCCTGCCACACCTATACTTATGGGTCAATAAAAATTTCGCGAGAAATTTTTTGAAAAATGTCACCCAATTAAGGAACATTCTGGTAAAGTTTCATTGAAATCAGCCCGGTGATTCAGAAGGAGAAGTCGTTTTAAAAGATAGGGGCACAAAATAAGCCACTCCCTGCCACACCCATATTTAGGGGTCAATCAAAAATGTGCATAAATTTTTAAAAAGGGTCACTTCTGGAACAGCTTCATTGAAATCAGCCAAATGGCTTAGGAGTAGATGTTGTTCAAAGATTTGGGGCTCAAAATAAGCCCCACCCTGCCAAGTCCATATCTATGTGTCAATCAAAATTTTGCAAACAATTTTTGAAAAAAGAGGCACCCAAAGAATATTCTGGTAGAGTTTCATTAAAGTCAGCCCAGTGGTTCAGGAGGAGAAGTTTTTAAGATTGTTGATGACGGACGACATTGTACTCAGGTGAGCTTAAAAGAAATTACAAGTAGAATTCTCTATTTTGACTCTGTTGATTCAATATACAAATATAAATGTAATCACAAGTCACTTTACTGTATTCGAGTAATATGACTTCAATTCAGGTCACAGAAAAACAACAGGAAACCTTGGGAAATAATTCCCTCAAGAGGTAGATTCTACAGATAAGACAATAATGTAATAAAAAATTCAGAAAATAAGATGGTCTATTTGGAATATTTTGATTTTATATTGACAGTCTTTGTTTCTTTTTTTTGTATGACGACCAAAGGAAATTTTGCTCCTCTAAGTGTGACCTTGATATTATTGTGAACCTAAGTAAATGTAAGATTAACATGAGCGTCATGTGTGGGTGCCAACGCTCGGCTGCAGGTGCTGGCTAATAAAAAATATATTGAAAAAGGGACATAATTCTTACAAAAAATGCTTCCTTAGTTATCTCCCTTGATAGTCTTGATAACACTTGTGATGGTTAACACACATGCCAAGTCTCATTGAGGTATCTTTAACCCTTGTCATGCTGAATAAATTTTGGCTAAATTTCTTCATCAAAATCAAAGGGCAAAAGGCACTGAAAGTACCAGCTGTAGGTCAATTTTTATTTGAAAAACTAAATCTCCTGACAATTCTGGTTTGAAAGTGAGAAACAGTTGGTGTAGCCTAACATCAGAATGCACATATGTGCAGGCTGATGCATGTCTATAGCTCCTGCCAAAGCAGGAATATTCTGGTTTCAGCATGACAAGGGTTAATAACAACTGAGATATAAATGAGATTAAAGTTTGTCAAGCCTATAATGCACACATAGATGCGGCCGACTTTTTGCTATCATTATTTTTGCCATGAGCACATTTGAAACTCTGTCTCCATGAGACAATTCAAATGAGTTACCACAGTTTAGGGTTTGTACTAGAATAATTGGAAAAAATTTTTTATTTGAAATCCAAAACACCCCCCTCTGTCTGTTGCTCTGCTTGTGAAAAAGAGTATGACAAGCTTAGATAGTTGTAGCCATGCCCCTGCCATCAATTTCAAGAACTGGTTCTTGAATGTTCTAAGAATGTGAAATAGCAGTTCAAGAGCCCTAGTTCAAGAACTTGTTTTTGAATTTCTAGAACAAGTTTTGCAACTGAAATTCAAAAAACTTGAATGGGAGTTCAAGAACTTAAATTCAAGAACCTGTTCTCTAACTAGGAGTTCTTGAACTTTTTGGCAAGGGCTGAGTAACAACTTTGGTAACTAACTCACTGCAAGCAGGCTGTTTTATGCAACCATCCCAGTCTATTTCATGGCCTTTGCCCTGGCACTCAACTTCAGAGGCTGATTCAAACTACTGAATTTATCTCTTAACCTACACATGGAATATTGCTGCTTTGGCAGGAATTATTGATACAGTCTACTCATATGAGCAGTCTTATCTTGGTCTATACTACATGAATTTCCTTTCAAAACATATGAGTTTGAAAATTTTCAAAGTCAATACTTTTTCACAGTTAAGGCTTTAGGGCTTTTAGCCCTTTGTTTTTCATGTAATTTTGACAATGCTTTAAATCAACATGACAAAGGGTTAAATTTTGCTTTAATCAAATTGCCAATTTTCAGGACAAATAAAGCTGCTCTGGCTTAAGTATTTCCAACAATAATTAATTCCAAAGCAGGCAGTGAATGGCTAGGATCAGACTGCACTGCTCTGTCGGCACTGCACTGTTACAAAAGCGGTTTGTTTCAGTGTAAGATTGATTTATATTTTATTGAGAGAACAACAAAATTTTGGACCCATCCAAATTCAAAGGTTTTGCAGACGAGAATATAAAGTGGATTTAATTTGAAAAATAACCATTCAGTAGGGTAGAAAATAGTGTGGAAAAAGAAGAAATTGCTTGTCAGAAGCAATTTCTTCTTTTTTCACAATGTTTTCTCAATCATAAAATCACAGGCACATAAAAAGCAGGGATTAAATAGCAAAGGGTTAAAAGGTAAATGAGTTCCAAGAAAGTGCGAATTTAGGTCACAAAATGACAAATGAAAAATCTCTGACAACTATTCCCATAAGAGTCCTATAACAGATTACATAATCATGCATCGAGGCAGAAAAAACATAAACAGAGATTTTTTTTCAGATTGGATTACTGATGTTCTTCACAATTCGAGTGGTATTTCTTTTTTAGATTATTTCAAACCCTCAGAAGAGAGTCATGATGTCACAAAATACATCGCCGCAGCAATTTTACATGAAGGAACTCCTTTTCTGTGATGCGGCTAATATCACAAAATGGTGAATTTATGGGTATGGTCCCATAATCAAGAACATTCTATGGAAGCTTTGTTAAAATCTATCATTAATTGCAGGAGGAGTTGTCTTAACATGAATTGGATGTACAAATTTATCTTATATTATACAAATATCCTATGATAACAAACCATTTGATATTTCTTATATTACATGGATATCTTTAGAACAATGACATAATGCAGTTATTTTTAGAAACTTGCATTTCTTTTAGAAACATTGACAAAAACAAGATAAATAGAGGTTATAAGATTTATAATACGTACTTAAGTATTTTGTATGAAAAAAATATCTAACTCTGTTGTGGGGATTGATTATTGTCTCGGCAGAGCCTCAACAATTATTAATTACCCCATCCTTGTTAAATATTTTTTTTCATACAAAACACTTAGTACGTATTACATATATGTTTATGGACAGACAGACTGATGGAGAAGATGATCACAATATTATGACATCATTTGGCTGCATATCAAAACAGGAGCTGTTGCAAAGTGGACTTCTACCCTCCACTGCAGCTTTCTCAAAATGTATGTACTATATGTGGGGGATGTGGTTGTAACAAATATTGAGAATTCAAATTTTATGCCTGTGATTGATTGTAGGTCATTTGGTTCTTCAGTCTGAGTCTTGAAACGAAAAGGTCTAACAAAAATTAACAAAAATTGACAGTGACCTCGACCTTTGACCTATATAACCCCAAAATAATAGGCCACTTCCTTGGGTCATAAACAGCATTTGCATAAAGTTTCATGATTCAAGGTCGCTTGGTTCACGATTTAAGAGTCCAGAAACAAAAATTGATCAAATGCTGACTGTCACCTTGACCTTTGACCCAAAAGCAATAGGACACTTTCTTGGGTCATAAGCAGCATTTGAATGAAGTTTCATGATTAAAGCTTGATTGGTTCTCGAGTTATAGTCCAGAAACAAAAATTGAACAAAATTTGATTGACCTTGACCTTTGACATGTGTAACCCCAAAGCAATAGGGCACTTTCTTGGGTCATCAACAGCATTTG
This sequence comes from Fragum whitleyi, assembly GCA_948146395.1. Classification (NCBI taxonomy): domain Eukaryota; kingdom Metazoa; phylum Mollusca; class Bivalvia; order Cardiida; family Cardiidae; genus Fragum; species Fragum whitleyi. Next base: position 20,531,054 of record OX411559.1, read on the forward strand.
CATGAAGTGTCATGATTCTAGGCCGCTTGGTTCTTGAGTTAGATTCAGGAAATAAAAAGGTCTACAGACGGACGCAAAAATTGAACAAAGGCTGACTGTGACCTTGACCTTTGACCTATATGACCCAAACGCAAAAAGGCACATCTTTGGGTCATAAGCAGCATTTGCACGAAGTTTAATGATTCAAGGTGGCTTGGTTCTTAATTTTAGAGTCCAGAAAAGAAAAATGAACAAAGGCTGACTGTGACCTTGACCTTTGGCATATGTGACCCCAAAACAATAGGGCACTTCCTTGGGTGATAAGCAGCATTTGCATGAAGTTTCATGATTCTTGGTGGCTTGGTTCTTGAGTTTAGATTCTGGAAACTAAAACTGAACAAAGTCCTTTGTTGACCTTAGACCCATGTAAACCGAAAACATTATGGCACTAGTAACCTTGGGTCATTAGCAGCATTTGAATGAAGTTTCATGATTGTAGGTTGCTTGGTTCTCGAGTTAGAGTTTGGAAAGAAAAATGTCTACAGAGGGATGCATGGATGGACAGAGGGACAGACAGACATGATAAAACTAATTTATCCCCCTCTATTTAGTAGGTGGGGGGGGGGGGTATAATGATCATGGTAGGAGTGAAACACCAGGGATGTGGAAATACAGATCTTCTCCACTTATATCTTGTCAATTAACAGAGAAATTTCTACTTGTCTCTGAGCAAAATTAACTTGTCCACAAAAAAGGACAATAGATAGATTTTGAGAAAACATTGTTTTTTTAAAATTAAGAAATAGCTGCAATTCAGCAATATCTTCAATAAAAACATGTTTTTTTTATCCTTTGCTACAAACAAGGAAAATCTTTGTACATATCCAAGGGAAATCTACTTGAATGGAAGGGGACATTTATTTGAAGAAATTCGGTAAATGAAAGGTCAAAATAACAGACATCATAAATTTTTAATTTCCTAGACTTTACAGCCTTGGGGGAAAAATAATAAGATGAAAATTCCATTTTTTTTATGAATATGAAATAAATCCTTCAGAAAAAAAAATGCTGTCTGCAAGCAATATGTATCTTACTACTGTTTGGAAAAATTGAGATTTCACAATGATAGTGTCCATGTATGACAAATATGGGTTTATTTCTCAATGAATTAATTTAGAACGGACACATTTTGTATCCTTCTGCACCTTTCCCATAAGAAATGTACTATTATTAACAAAAAATCAAATATTTTTATTTTATGATATTGAATTCTATGTTCTGAAAAGAAAAATTGTTGATTTCGTGAATGTATGAAACTAAACTCTTATCACATAAACATGTGAATCTGCTTTGCATAGAACTACTCATGAAGAATGTGTTGGTTTTTATTTTCATACCTGCATGCAATCAACAAATACTAGAATCTCAAATATTGCCCAGAAATAATCAATAATGATCAATAATTAGTTATTATCAATCAATGGAATAAGTCTATACTAATTATTTTCAGTTCACATAAGCTTCCATTTAGGTTAAGCTTAAGGCGGACCCGTAATAGTTCCGCAACTTTTTGGGAGTAATGAACTTTAATATTGTCAACCTAGGTTTCCTAATGATTCTCATTAGAAAACCATGATTAATATTTTGAAAGAACATGTGGCCCCAAATATTGCGGGACTTATATTACAGTTCTACTTCCTTAAAAATTCAATCTCAAACACAGCCTTCCATTAAGCCTCTAGCTGCTCATTCCACATACTATAGTTCTCCTAATAAATGCATCCAGGAGCTATACATAACATGGCTAGGGAGCTTTTATTTAGTATTATTTTCTGTTTTAGAAAATCACCAAAATTTATGTCACTTAGGCCCTTTTTCCTTTAATTTTTGATGAATTTCCTCTAAACAATAAATGATTGTTTAGAGGAAATTCATCAAAAATTAAAGAAGAATTCTCAAAAAGTGCCGAAAATTCAGGCATTTGAAATGGGTTTTCTTAGTAAAAAAATCTAAGGGTGCTACTATTAGGGAGGGCGCTACTATAAGAGGAAATATGTAAGGTTTCCAATTTCAAAAAGAGAGTCAAAGGTCCGAACAGGTGTGTTCTTTGGGATCAAACCTGTGACAACATGTTTGAAAGTCAAATATATGCTACCAAGTATTTTTTAAATGACAGCAACAATTGATTGATGGAATGGGGTTTAATGCTGCTTTTAACATTATTTCACTCATATTGCGGTTGCTGGATCACTTAACAATTGAATCCTGGTATTTCTCACACAAGTACTACCATCCTATCCTTTCCTTCTAATCCTCCAGCTGCTATCTCACATAGGTCTTAGACCACTATTAACCCATTCATGAGAGACAAATAGTCGGAAAAGATGTGTGTGGCCGTCTAGACCTAGACCTCTAGATTGACAGTCCGATGCGCCACCAACTTCACTATGACGGGGGCTCATCACAGCAACAAACAAGCAAATTATTCGTTGAATTGATATCCCCCGCCGAACAAATTTTCATTGTCAATGAAGTAAATATCAAACTTGGGTACAGGTTATCTTTTATCTACATCAACCTATAGTTTTCAAGAAATAGCGCGAAAACGAATATCACTATGTATGTATATGGCTTCAACAGTCAGGGGCAGTAACTCTAAATTCGACCGTCGAACCGGGTAACCCCGACGAAATGCGCATGTCCTCATTGTAGTGAAGCTGTGTGCCAAGTTTCATTGAAATCAGGTCTATAATTTTCAAGAAATAGCGCGGAAACGAATATCACTATGTATGTATATGGCTTAAACAGTCAGAGGCAGTAACTCTAAATTTGACCGTTGAACCGGGTAACCCCTGTGATATGCGCATGTCCTCATTGTAGTGAAGCTGTGTGCCAAGTTTCATTGAAATCGGGTCTATAGTTTTCAAGAAATAGCGCGGAAACGAATATCACTATGTATGTATATGGCTTAAACAGTCAGGGGCAGTAACTCTAAATTTGACCGTCGAACCGGGTAACCCCGACGATATGCGCATGTCCTCATTGTAGTGAAGCTGTGTGCCAAGTTTCATTGAAATCGGGTCTATAGTTTTCAAGAAATAGCGCGGAAACCAATATCACTATGTATGTATATGGCTTAAACAGTCAGGGGCAGTAACTCTAAATTCGACCGTTGAACAGAGTAACCCTGACGATATGCACATGTCCTTCTGGTAGTGAAGCTGTGTGCCAAGTTTCATTGAAATCGGGTCTATAGTTTTCAAGAAATAGCGCGGAAACCAATATCACTATGTATGTATATGGCTTAAACAGTCAGGGGCAGTAACTCTAAATAAGACCGTCGAACCCGGAAACCCCGACGATATGCGCATGTCCTCATTGTAGTGAAGCTGTGTGCCAAGTTTCATTGAAATCGGGTCTATAGTTTTCAAGAAATAGTGCGGAAACGAATATCACTATGTATGTATATGGCTTAAACAGTCAGGGGCAGTAACTCTAAATTTGACCGTCGAACCAGGTAACCCCGACGATATGCGCATGTCCTCATTGTAGTGAAGCTGTGTGCCAAGTTTCATTGAAATCGGGTCTATAGTTTTCAAGAAATAGCGCGGAAACCAATATCACTATGTATGTATATGGCTTAAACAGTCAGGGGCAGTAACTCTAAATTCGACCGTCGAACAGGGTTACCCCGACGATATGCGCATGTCCTCATTGTAGTGAAGCTGTGTGCCAAGTTTCATTGAAATCGGGTCTATAGTTTTCAAGAAATAGCGCGGAAACGAATATCAGTATGTATGTATATGGCTTAAACAGTCAGGGGCAGTAACTCTAAATTTGACCGTCGAACTAGGTAACCCCGACGATATGTGCATGTCCTCATTGTAGTGAAGCTGTGTGCCAAGTTTCATTGAAATCGGGTCTATAGTTTTCAAGAAATAGCGCGGAAACGAATATCACTATGTATGTATATGGCTTAAACAGTCAGGGGCAGTAACTCTAAATTTGACCGTTGAACCAGGTAACCCCGAGGATATGTGCATGTCCTCATTGTAGTAAAGCTGTGTGCCAAGTTTCATTGAAATCGGGTCTATAGTTTTCAAGAAATAGCGCGGAAACCAATATCACTATGTATGTATATGGCTTAAACAGTCAGGGGCAGTAACTCTAAATTTGACCGTCGAACCAGGTAACCCAGAGGATATGTGCATGTCCTCATTGTAGTGAAGCTGTGTGCCAAGTTTCATTGAAATCAGGTCTATAGTTTTCAAGAAATAGCGCGGAAACGAATATCACTATGTATGTATATGGCTTAAACAGTCAGGGGCAGTAACTCTAAATTAGACCGTTGAACCGGGTAACCCCTGCGATATGCGCATGTCCTCATTGTAGTGAAGCTGTGTGCCAAGTTTCATTGAAATCGGGTCTATAGTTTTCAAGAAATAGCGCGGAAACGAATATCACTATGTATGTATATGGCTTAAACAGTCAGGGGCAGTAACTCTAAATTTGACCGTCGAACCAGGTAACCCCGACGATATGAGCATATCCTCATTGTAGTGAAGCTGTGTGCCAAGTTTCATTGAAATCGGGTCTATAGTTTTCAAGAAATAGCGCGGAAACGAATATCACTATGTATGTATATGGCTTAAACAGTCAGGGGCAGTAACTCTAAATTCGACCGTCGAACCGGGTAACCCCGACGATATGCGCATGTCCTCATTGTAGTGAAGCTGTGTGCCAAGTTTCATTGAAATCGGGTCTATAGTTTTCAAGAAATAGCGCGGAAACGAATATCACTATGTATGTATATGGCTTAAACAGTCAGGGGCAGTAACTCTAAATTTGACCGTCGAACCAGGTAACCCCGACGATATGCGCATGTCCTCATTGTAGTGAAGCTGTGTGCAAAGTTTCATTGAAATCGGGTCTATAGTTTTCAAGAAATAGCGCGGAAACAAATATCACTATGTATGTATACGGCTTAAACAGTCAGGGGCAGTAACTCTAAATTTGACCGTTGAAACAGGTAACCCCGACGATATGCGCATGTCCTCATTGTAGTGAAGCTGTGTGCCAAGTTTCATTGAAATCGGGTCTATAGTTTTCAAGAAATAGCGCGGAAACAAATATCACTATGTATGTATATGTCTTAAACAGTCAGGGGCAGTAACTCTAAATTTGACCGTCGAACCCGGTAACCCCGACGATATGCGCATGTCCTCATTGTTGTGAAGCTGTGTGCCAAGTTTCATTGAAATCGGGTCTATAGTTTTCAAGAAATAGCGCGGAAACGAATGTCGGACGGACGGAAGGACGGACGGACGGACATGGCAAAAACAATATCCCCCCCGAAAAATTATTTCGGCGGGGGATAATAAATTAATAAATTGTTAATAATGCTGATCGTCCCGGGTCTCGTCATGAAATGAATTGAAATATCACAATAAGGTTCAGCTCTCAGCTGACAGAAGGTTCAGATTACATATTCAGAGTTTGGACACTGGTCAAACTGAATGGACAGAACATTTGAATGAAAGTTTTTTGACAATTTTACATCATTAATTATTCCGTTCCTTTATTATTTGAAAACTTTCTTCTGGCAGCTGCATGGAGGCTTGGTGAAAAACCATTGTAAGTGCATATATTTGTAAATGCAGTTACAATGGATTTGCGTCAAGCCCCCATGCAGTGAATGATAATTTTTTGATGATTTTCCTGGGAGGGAAAAATTACCCTGTTACACTATGTTATGGCAGTTTTTGAAATGTCCTTTTATGATGATATTTATGGGACATCATTCTCTTAGATTTAAATGATTGTATCCATTTCTCAAAGGACATTTAAATTACACAAGAACTATGATTTCTAGTATGCATGTAATTTAGGACAATTAATATAGGGATGAGATTCATTTGATTGAGTTTATTATAGTATAAACTGCAATCTCCTTATAGTCTAGGCTGTTATGTAAAAATATTGGGTCGATCGTGACACGTCGGACGAAAGTGCCAGTTTTTGTTTATAGTAAGCTACTATCATAAGATAACTTTTGCACTTGGGGTGCCCGACTTGACGTGTCTAGAAGCGACATAAGAGCGATTTCAAATTTCGGATAGATGTCTATCCGGATACTCTTCCTTTTAATTTTCAAATTCGAAATTCATCTTCCTTAAACGCTTAAACATGACACAAAAGTGCCGTTTTTGTCTCATCTTCAATAGTTTGATGCCTCACAATACTTAAAATTGTAATTTCAACAGGTGTCCGTGTGTTTGACGATCCATCTCTGTGTTCTTAAATAGCTGAACTGCATTATATCTGTAATCTGACAACCGTAGTTGCGGCAGATTGCGTATAACTGGATCTTAGTCATTTCCTTATGATAAGTATCACTTGATGACGAAGTTAAAATTATCTGGCATATCTGTTCACAGCCATTGCGATGTTGCCGGGTTGCGCACTGAGCTCTCTCAATCACGAGACCGGTCTCGGACGGATTCGAGGCCGGTCTCGGATTTGATCCTCCGCCGCAGTAAGAGTAGTTCTCAGAATTGTTTCTCAACAATTAACTGCTCGAGTCTTGAATATTGGTACTGATGCCGACTTATCGCAGTTGGTAGCGCGCCTATCTCCCAAATTCGATCTTCGACGGTGCCGCATGTCCTTTCCGATTTAATTTCCCATTAATGGAAGGATTTTAACATTTCTTTTAAAAATCGACAGCTAGAGACTTGGAAAGGATTTTGGTGAGAAAAAGGCCGGAAATCAATGGTTTGTAGCTTTGAAATCCGCGATGTAACTGAAAAGCTTTTAAAACCTTTATCAATCTTCCACTCAACAAATGATAGTAATACTTTTGTGAATGATATAAACACAGAAGGGTTTGGTGTTCCAGCAGCCGTGATTTGACGTTATTTAATCGGACACTGTTCATATTTCTAGTCAAAATTTTATATTTTTGTTAAGTTATGTGATAAACAAAGGAAATATTGATTGCCATTAGCAGCTTTCTTCCTGAAAGTTATGTATTCGTAATACAACTGTTATACACTTTCTTTTTTTCAAAGATAGCGCATCTATCGAAGAATTGCAAAAGACTTGCACTGCTGATCAAGGGTTACAGATTACAGCATATGAAAATGATACATGTAATAATATTAATAACACTATATATTCTGATGATAACATTAAAAATACTACATGAGCAGTGCATGTGACTGCCAATGCTCAGCTGTTCGGTGCAATAGAGTGTTTGAAAAATGAAATTCATAATAAATGGGCATGACAAATTCAATGATGCGTTTAGTTACAGTACCCCCTTGAAAGCATAGGTTGCTCTTTAAGCATACTGAACAAATATTCAAACTAAAAAGCGAATATTTAAGTCATACCAGCTCTGCGTTCCGGAGAGAAAAATAATAAGTAAGGGCTAAAGTCATGACACCCTACATTACCAAGAAAATCGTATTAGACGCTCTTTATCGTAAACGCAGGGCCGAAATAAAACACACACAGGAACAACAACAAAGTTATCGCACGACGCCAGTAACACGATGACGACTATGAAGACCCTGTGGTTATATTCATATCGTTGGCTTCTCCGATTTTTGATGATGATTTCATTTACATGTATTATTATCTATTTTTTTTTATCTGTTAACTGCTTGATACACGTTAACTGCTTGATATGCATATTTGGAAAGAAGTTCTGTTTCGTTTTACCTTTGCAAATAAACAATAGGATCATACGACAGACATTCGGGAAATGCATAAATATGTTCATGTGTTGACGAGGTTAAATAGAATTTATCTATTGCTATGCCAATTAAAATTAAGAATGTAAATGCCTCGTACTTGGTGATCTTCATAAAAACCCATAAAAGTCCACAACAGACAAAACATTTGACAAATGTTCGCAGGTAACTAATTCTCGATCAGACAAAAGGGATTTCATCGGTTTGAATAGTCATTTCTATATATTACCAGCATCATTTTAAGTCAAAAGATTGTGAGCTTATTATATATGTCGATCCGCAAAACTGTCTGGCTGTCTTTTTTTTATTGTTTGACAAGAGTATTTGCCTTTATAAATGGTCAGGAGTAGATGTATGTACATATATTCTATATTTATCATGAACTAATTAACGACTGTTTTCGATTAAAGCGGTGCGTTTTCACGAAACCACGCTAGAATATATACATGATTGTATCTGGCAACAGATGTCTGTTTTTTTGTTTTTTTTTTATTTATGCGTTATAAAACTTGTAAGAGTGTTAATTTTGGGCAACACCGATGAATATTTGTTGAGTTGCTGGAGATATCTCGGTAAGAAACCTCTTCAAAAATCGCCCAAAAGAACGAACATTGAGACTATTTCATGAATTAAGGTGTCCTATATATATCTCACTGAAACCGCAGGTCTCGGGAAGTGATATCCTTTATTTAATAGTACCATAGTAAACTTTTGTTAGCTACAGTGATGGAAAGTTGATAGCTACGTCTGGTCTGTCGGCGATCATTCTACAATAAAGACATATGTTTTCCACTACAAGTCGTTCATTTACAGCAATTATCAACCGACCTTGCAGCAGTTGATGGGATATTTATTGATATCGAAGGTACATCAATTTGTTGTCGAATCAGATTGATTGTAGGCGATTAATAACCAATCCACGCATCCTCAATATTTTTGCTAATCAACGACGAATTGATATTATCTGCCGACATCTTCGGCAATTTGTCGAAAAGCCAAAATAAGTCTGCTAGACTAAGACAAAAACAATAACCGAATCGTCAAAAATTCATCGGTAATCGATATGTAATGAACTATGCCTAGTGTTGCAACTTTATTGAGACTCAAAACACAGTCAGAATTCAAAATAAACAAATTATTTAGTCATGGGAATATTGACGACCAGTCGCATCACAGTTTCAAGCTGCGTAATACGTGATACATGTGATAAAATGTGTCAGTTTGGTGATGTGCAGATATGAATCACCTGGAGTTCACGGAGCGAGATTATTGAAACCATTAGTTATTTATCATATAGCAGTGGCGGATCCCGTTAGGTGTTATGGGGTTTAAACGAACATTCCTCTGTAGTTATAATATTTCAATTTCATTGTAGCAATAAATCATTTCAGGTGAAACGAAAACGAATTCCCCTCATCATTTAAATGTTTGAACCCCCTTATAGAAATCCTTGATTCGCTGCAGATATAGGTTAAAAAAAAAGAGAGAATTAAATTCAGACATTTACATAAGTCTCAGGTAAGCTCATATTCATTTTCCGTCAATCTGTTACCCAATTGAATTCAAAATGTAGTCCGATGTTAAATTGTTAATGTTCAAAAGGAAGAGTATTCGGATAGCACGTTATCCGAATATTTAATTATCAATATTAAGGTCCAGAGGCTTTTGAAATCGGGCACTCCCAGTGAGAATTCAAGCTGATATTATTCTTTAAGATTTAGGCTACTAGCTTTTCTGTTTCTTTGCATGTCAGGATCTCTTGCATTTCTAATTAATAAAATATCGAAATGCCGAAAATACAAAAATAATACATTTGTCTTAAATATTGAATGTAACGATAATTTTCCAAAGAATGATACTTCAAGATTTGAAATCTAATGTAAAATATATGTAAATGTCCTTTTAAGGCAAAATTTAGGTCGGAGTTAGACAAAATTGAACATTTCTCGTTTAAAAGGAACAGTATTCGGATAGCACAATATCCGAATAATTAAGCAACGATTTCCAGACTCATGGGCACTTAAATCCGGGCACCCCTAGTGCAAAATATTGCTAATCGAACCCTCTATTAATGAACAAAAAATTACACTTTCGTCCGACTTGTCACGATTTTTTACCTAACCGACTCTACTATTAGCACATGGCAAATAACGCCCATAGGGCGCTATGTTTAAGCCCTGTGCTAAGGCCATTGCAGTTAATACTTCCATTAGGGCAATCAAATAGATACTTGGCCCTTATACTTCATAATCTTAGAAACAATTAAAACACTCAGCTTAATAATAAAAGGTTTAAGTCTACTTTGATTTCTGTGAGTATAGATCAATACACAGGTTCTATTTTTAGTCGACATAAATGACTTGAAATTAGTGAATTCAGTACTTTCAGGACTTTGATTTCAATGCAATTTTTCAAAGGTTTTTATTCAGTATTACTAGGGTTAATTCTACATTGAATAAATTGCAATGTTGAGATATGGGTGGGGAACAATTGGAATGCAATCATTGTTAGTTATTAATGGAAAATTTTTACAGAACTAAAAGTTTCAAGGGTTTGATTAAGTTGGCCCATACGTGCAATTTGACTAAAGAGGAAAGAAATGTAGGTACAAACCAGAGCTGCACTTCTTGTCACCTGAGTATGCCCTCAGGTAAATCATAAGTACCCGCAAAAAAGTTCAAGAATTGGTTCTTAAACATTCCAGAACACAAGTTAAAGAATATTAAATGGCATTTCAAGAGCTCTTAGTTTTAGAACTTGATCAGAATGAGCCACTTCCAAAGCCCAGATGGTAATGTGTCGAGCTCCCATTCTTCAAATCACAGGTTTGATTTCTGGCAACTCACAATATCCTTTTTGACATTTCTCTCCCACAAATGAGTTTAATTTATAAACCTATGTTGGATAGCAGAGTGAGGCTTGGAAAGGATGAAATAGTAGTTACTGAACTATTGTTGAAAGTGGCAAACAATTCTATTCAAATAAACAAATTGTCACATGCTTGAGGGCTTTTAACATCTTTTTGATGGCTCAGTGTGAAAAAGTTGTAACTGCCTATATATCTATAGGCAGTTACAACTGTTTTGCCATGAGCTTGTTTTGCATCTGCATGTATTTACACTCTCAATATAGCCAAGCTGTGAGTAGCCTTTTACATAAATACAAAGGTCCATTTAAAAAAAATTTGACCAAAAAATTCGACATGGGCTATAATTTAAATTCTGACCTTATAAGTTAAATAGCTCTCAATCTTTTTTTTTAAATTCACTTTTTCTCAATTTCAAACGTAACAAAAGACTGTGAAAACATGTACAGCCCCCGTTCTCCTATAACTCTTTCGCGTAACAAAGACTAACGACCTTAGGTGACAGCGAGTTCAATTTAGCTCGGACACTAAACAGCCCTGCAAACCCATTCATAACATACAAATAAAGCCGTAGATCTTTTCTGTCCAATCAGAGAAAGTTTTTAAACCCGAGGTGTCGTCATTAATTTTAATAAAGATTCCAACAGCCTTGAGGTGGTCAGACATAGTCTTCATCATAATCTAACAAGTTACTCATTAATTAACCCTCATCATGCTAAATGGATATCTTGTCAAAATTGTTTTAAAATCAAAGTGCTGAAAACACTTAATGCACTAAATGCGAGTCATTTCTTTTGAAGATATAATTTTCAAACTATAATAGCTCATTATTATAACCTTAAAAAACATGTACCATATTTCCTGTAATAATAGTGCCCCCCCCCCCTCCCCAATAGAAACACACCTACATTTTTTACTAAGAAAAGCTTCTTCAATTTCCTAAATTTTAATCCTTTTCTGTTTAATCCCTGCTTTTTACGTGCCTGCGATTGTATGATTGAGAAAACATTGTGAAAAAGCAATTTCTTATTTATCCACACTATTTTCTACCCTACAGAATGGTTATTTTTCAAATTAAATACACTTGAAATTTTCGTCTGCAAAACCTTTGAATTTGGACAGGTCCAAAATTTTGTAAAACAGGAAAGGGTTAAAGGAAAATTAAGGGCCTAAAAGACATTGATTTTAATGATATTTTTAAATCAGAAAATGCATACTAAATAAAAGCTCCTTGATCATGTTATGTATAGCTCCCGGGAGCGTTAATTAGGAGAAATACAGTTTGCAGGCTGATCATGTATATACCTCCTACCAAAGCAGGAATATTCTAGGTTCAGCATCATAAGGGTTAAAATTTGTTTGTTTTATGTAATATTATGCTATTTTTCATGATTTCAAAGCAAAATGATGTTATAATCAAACCTAAATTGGGATAACAAGAACTTCCTACAAAGAGGAAAAACAAGGATAAGAAATACTGTGTTTTTTCTCTCAAAACATTTGAGTGTAGAACACTGAAAACTATTTATTCATTATACACCCATGCACATGCATAGATATTTGCAAACACATTAAGATATATGCAGGCACCTCTTTCAAATTCTCTGTTTGCTGTGATTCAATTCTGACATAAAAAAGAAATCATTTTCACAAAAGCCATATACCATTTACGTTTTTTTGAAAGTGAAACCAAACCGTAACATTAATTACATGCTGCTAAGGCCAATTGTCCTACCATCTGACCAAGTCTCCAGTTAGAGAGAGAGTTAAAAGATTAAGTTTCAGCAGAATTTGAAATCATGAAAGAACAAATTAAAGTCCTCCATGAGAAAATTTAAGAATGTATGAGATTTGAAAATGATAGTTGAATCAGCAGCTGAAAACAGGTTCTTGATACAGTTTGTTTTTTTGGAAGTTCAAATAGCTTTATACAAATTAAATCATGCAATTTATCATACAATAAAGCCTTTTTTGATCTGACATCACTTTTTTTAAGAAACAATTTGCATATTCATGGTCTATTTTCACATAAATTTCTTCGATTTAAAAGGTTTCATAAAAACAAATTGCTGAAAAATGATTGCATGATAAATAGATAAAGACATTGATGATTTTAAATAACAATGTTATTTGGTCTTGACTAAGAAATTATCATGACTCGGCAAAGCCTCATAATGATTAATCCTCAAGACTCGACCAGATTTTAAACATTGATATTTTATGACACTACCATGTTATATAATTCGTTGAGCTGAAGAAAAAAGTCCATGCAACTTTCTTTAATGCTTTTTGGTGGTTTATATCGAGAAAAAACAATAGATTATCACTTGATAATCTCTCCACAAAAGCAGTGAAATTATCAAAAACTTATACCCTGCTTTTGTGCATTTCACCCTATCTGACGTCATCTAAGTGAGGTGAAATAAGTGACGTCACAATGAGCATTGCATAGCAATCACATGACACTCTTTACAAAAATATGTCATAGAAATTTAACATTTATTCTCATTTCTGCAATAAAGAAATAGAATAATCATTTGTTTTTCGAGTAAGATCGATTAATATTTCATTTCATGAACAACAAAAGCTATACTTTCACCTGAGAAGATATAGCTTTTGTTGTTCACTTAATGAATATAAATCGATCTTACACTGAAACAAACAATTATCTTCTATTTCTTCCAACAAAACTAAAATAATCAAGAAACAGATTGACATTTAAAAATTTGATGAAAACGATTAAATTGCCAGTTTACTTCAACTAAAAAAAATATTGAGGTAATATGTATAGATTCCACTGAAAGCAAAAACTAGAAAGCCATGAATGGCTTGAGTCGCTCCACAGGCTTGAAATTCTTGTAAAAGCAAATAAATGTTTTGACTTGATTTTTAGATATTTGGGGTTCTACTGATGTTGAAAATGATTTTCAAAGTTTGAACTGTGTAACAAATATAGAAATGACCTTCCCTCTTAAAAGACATATTTTTCATCAAATCAAAATGATTTTTGGCAGCATGATAATCGGTCACCCAAAGATCATCCCAAAATTTTTGATTGATATCCATCAGTTACATTCTGAGAAAATGATTTTTATAGTTTCCACTATTTAACTTGTTGAGAAATGACCATAAATTGCATATTTTTCATCCAATCAAAATAATTTTTGGTACACTGATAGAGGGTCACTCAAGGATCATTCCAGTAAAATTTGGTTGATATCCAAATATAAGATTCTGAGAAAATGATTTTCAAATTTTCCACTATATAACATATAGAGTATTGACCTCTGCCCATAAAATGCATATTTTCCATCCAATTACAATGATTTTTTGTAGACTGATAGAGGATCACTCAAGGATCATTCCAGTGAAATTTGGTTGATATCCATCTATTACATTCTGAGAAAATGATTTTCAAAGTTTCCACTATATAATATATAGAGAAATGACCTCCGCCCATAAAATGCATATTTTCCATCCGATCACAATGATTTTTTGTAAACTGATAAAGGATCACTCAAGTATCATTCCAATGAAATTTGGTTGATATCCATCAGTTTAATCCTGAGAAAATGATTTTCAAAGTTTCCACTATATAACATATAGAGAAATGACCTCCGCCTATAAAATGCATATTTTCCATCCGATCACAATGATTTTTGGTAGACTGATAAAAGGTCACCCAAGGATCATTCATGTAAAATTTAATTGGTATCCATTGATTAGAATCTGAGAAAGCTCACTTTTTACCATATTTGGAAATTAGCCACGCCCCTTAAATCCATGTTTTTCATTGGATCAAAATTTCTTGAACAACTTTGAAAGAGGGTCTCCCAAGGATCATTCCTGTGAAGTTTGGTTGAAATCCATCCAGTAGTTTCTGAGGAGAAGATTTTTAAAGAAAAGTTTACGACCGGACGCACGCACGCACGGACGGACGGACGCACGACGGACACAACGCCATGACAATAGCCCCAGTGGCTTTCAGCCAGTGGAGCTAATGAGACCAACTTTTTGTGACACTCAATACTTTGGACAGACAAATAAAACATGACATTCAGAATCTATTTCATTTTTATTTTAAGAATACTTTAACAATTTTACATCTTTTTTATGGTGCTATAGTCAAATAGTCTAGAGTTTTTACAAGATTTCAACAATTACTTACTAATCATATTTGTACTTAACTTTATGTACAGTCGTGACGCGCTAATCCGGACACTTCGGTTTCCTACAAGTATGTCCGGAGTAACCATTTTTCCGGATAAACAATTTTTTATTACAATCCGAACTTAGTTTCGTCCGCCATTTTGACACTATGTTGTTGTTGTTTCAGGTTTGCGGTGCGTCGTTAGAAGTACTGATACGTGTAATTTGGTGAATCCTGAGAATGCAAACAGAAGAAGATAACGCATTTTGCAATGTACTGTACAAGTTTATAAAATGGAAAAAATATATTTATGATAATAAAAATGTATATTTCATAACATGCATCACGTTTCTCTTGTCTTTTTTTTGGCTTGTTATGATATTTTGAGAGAAATTGACTTTCAAAAAATCATTTTGCAGAACAAACAATTTAAAGGCCCTTAGAAGGGCCATTTCGTTAAAATGCTTTTGAGCATTATTCTTATTCTTGACAATCTTCAAAAAAAATTCGTTGTCAGAAAACAAGATTTGTGGCCCTGAGAAGGGCCGTTTTATTATTACAGACAATTTTGAAGGACATACTTTCGGGACTGAGGTTTTGACTTATTTTGACAATTGCGACGGAAAAAAAGGTTTCGAGCGTCGTATTAAACAACATTCTCTGGTGAGGCCTTTTGAACAAAGGCCACTTTTATGGACAATTTCAGGGTAGGCTTTCGTGGACCAACGATTGGACTTATCTTTGATAATTTGGAAATGAGTTTCTTTCCCGAGTCGTATGTAACGATAAGAGCAAACTTTCATTCGGAAGTCAATTTTAAAGGAAGAAATTTCGGGCATTTGGTGGTCCTGAAAAGGACTGTTTTCGTAGTTTCGTATGTCTCTGGCGTTCACTTGGAAAAGCAGTCGGTTATCTTCGTCGTGGATGCTGAAACTTCAACTTTTCGTTTTTTGTCGTCGGCGTTGACATTTTTAGTTGAGTATTAGCTCTGTATGTTTGATCGATAGATGATAAGGAAATGATTGGAAAGTGATAGCGATTTTAATTTCTCAATTTTAAAATCAACGGGGAGTATTGTTCTTCGAAGTAAAGATCAGTCAAAAGAGTAAGTAGCATAATAGGTGTTGACATGCGCGGGTAGAACACTAAATGTCACATTGTGATCTCGACACGCTTTCCTAATTAAATTGTTTGTAAGGTGCGAAAATCGTCTGCATTAAAGCCCCGTTCCCACTGTCACAGTGTTGGTCCCGGACACCCACGGTACCTCCCGGTGGGGAAAGAGCCGGTATTCCGGGATGATCCGGGATCTTTTCTCTAAAAAATGATTCATATTCCCATATTCCTGACATTGCCCCGGTGTACCCCAGGTTTACTAGCAGGATCTTCCCGTTCGACCCCGGACTATCCCGATTTGTTCCCGGTTTGCCACGGTGTATTTACGGTGTAGGGGCCGGCGTGATCCCGGTTGATCCCGGTACGACCCGGTGTAACCCCGGTCGTCGCCGGTATCGCACCGGTAGCCGCCGGTATCGCCCCTTCATATCACGGTTGTATTCCCGGTTTGTCACGGTTTCCCCCGGACCACTCATCCGGGACTAACCGGGGGTCCAAACCGTGACAGTGGGAACGGGGCTTAGCTGAAAATGTCCACGGATCATCAGGGACTATCACGGTTGAGCCAGGGTAGAGAACCGGACTTGCCCCGGAATATGCCGGTGTTTCTCCGGATTAAGCCGATTCTTGACATCCTCCCGGTGAGTCCCGGTGACTGCCGGTTGTATTAAACATTTTAAAACATCCGGGGTCGGTTGCCGGATCAACAAGGTTCATCCCGGCTGGTCCAGGATATTCACGGTGCCGCCACGGTTGTATTCCCGGTTTGTCACGGTTTCCCCCGGACCACTCATCCGGGACTAACCGGGGTTCCAAACCGTGACAGTGGGAACGGGGCTTAAAGTATATCTCCGTATTAAATGTTTATCAACACGTGTCAATCAGTCAGTCGTGACGATAAACGCGCTAATCCTTTCACAATGAGACGCGACAGAGAGTAATTACAAAAGCTTTGAATTCGGACGACCAACCCTTAATCCGGATTACATAGACAAATTTATGTAGAATTTTGATATTCCGTTCCCGATTTTTAATTCCGGTTCCGGAACGCGAGTTTCCGGATTAAAGTGTACAATTTATGAGTGAAATATTCGTTCCCGTGAATTCTTTTCCGGATCTTGAATATTCCGGATTAATGCCGTCCGTATAAACGCGTCACGACTGTACATGCTAAAGACATATCTGTGATAATGTAAGGTATTAAAAGTACATACAAGAGAGCCAGAATGGCCCTGAACAACTTAACTGACTTTTTGTAGTTCAGTGGCAGGGAATTTTCTGCCAAACTGTCTTTGAAATTGGCTCACTGATTTAAAAGATGTCTTTGCAACAATTCAAAGTAAAGAATACTATGCCCATATGTATGGGTCACTCAAAATTTTGATAACAACTTTTAAAGTGTCTAGCATGAATTTTCATCAATCCAGTGGTTCAGGAGAAGATTTTTTAGTTATTTGATAGTCGATGACAGATGACACAATGGACTCAGGGTGATCCTTTCATGTGCGTGTTGTGCTCAGGTGAGTTTAAAAAATAATAGAGACCAAACTAAACAGTTAGTAAAAGAATGTACATGAATTTCCAAACTATTTGGATGTGCTTATGATAGGTTAACCATTGTCATGCTGAACCCGTAATATTGTTGCTTCAGCAGGATTGAGGTATAAAAAAGGTTTAGCTTGTACATATATCGATGGCTCAGCATGAAAAGGTTGTAACTCCCTATAAACATATAGGGAGTTACAACTGTTTCGCGCTGAGCCATTGATATGCTGTCTGAACTAAGACTATTATGTGTCCTGATTTTCCTTTTAAAACCACTTAAGTTTACATATTCATGCATTTTCAAAATAAATTGAAAGTCCCAGTCTGTGTTAATGAAACTTTTCCAAACGCAAAAAATGATCTTAGACAAGTAACTACACAAAAACTAGACCTTCATTCTTAAAGATAAGCTTGAATTTGTCATTCCAATATTCAGTAATGCAAAAGATTCTGACGCAATGATCTAAATATAGGCCTAGCTTGATGGATAGTTATGACCCACAACAATTCGGACTCTGATTTGAATACCCTTATCTCCCCCCCCCCCCCCCCTTAACTGCTCCTGCGCATGGTTGTAACGTGACCAAAATCTCATTTACATATTTTACTTTATACTGCAGATTATGTGTTTCGAGAAAAAGCTGTCATTTGTTGATTGATTTGTATGTTTATGTAACTCATCTTTCATAAGACTAAATCAAGAAAAAAATAAATCAAAGAATATTTACTAAAGAGCAACTTTCTTACTCATCTGCATCTGGTGCTTAACTCTTTCCTGTATAATCCCTGTTTTTACGTGCCTGTGATTTTATGATTGAGAAAACATTGTGGAAAAAAAAGGAAATTGCTTGTGACAAGCAATTTCTCCTTTTCCCACACTATTTTCTAACCTATACTAAATCCAATTTAAATTTTGATCGACAAAACCAATGAATTTGGACAGGTCTAAAATTTTGTAAAACTGGAAAGGGTAAAAGCACTTTGATTTTAAAGCAATATTTGCCATTTGTTTTCAGCATGTACCAATAGTAAAGGGAGGAACCTCAAATGCCAATGACACCTGAAGGTGCAACCAAAAGCTTGACTTTTGTTTTTAACCCTTTGCTGTTTAATCCCTGCTTTTTACGTGCCTATGATTTTATAATTGAGAAAACATTGTGAAAAAAGAAAAATTGCTTCTGACAAGCAATTTCTTCTTTTTTCCACACTATTTTCTACCCTACTGAATGGTTAATTTTCAAATTAAATCCACTTTAATTTTTCGTCTACAAAACCTTTGAATTTGGACAGGTCCAAAATTTTGTAAAACAGGAAAGGGTTAAACCAACATGCTCAAAATCATCAAATTTCAAATTAATTACTTCCATCTTAAAATGAATAGAATTTCTGAAGTCAAGCCTTATGACCGCAAGAATTTCTTCAAGTCCTTGGAACTAACTGATAGCCAGAGCATTAAATCTTGAATTTCATGGAAAAGATTTTATCATGACCCTATTTTCCATAAAAAAGAATTTGGAAAAAATAAAAGATTTACCCCAAGGCGATGATACGACGGAATTGTAATAAAATTTAATGAAAGTTGGCATTAAAATCAGAGAGCTGAGTGGAAACATTAATATCATGACCTTGTACTTGTGTAACAGATTTCAAAGGAATTTCTAAGAGAATTACAGGAAAATTTGATTTTCTTTGCTATCTGTTTTCAGAATGTTATCTAACTCACAAACAGAACGTAAGAGGTCAATGAGGGCCTGAAACGCTCTACGGACCATCAAATCTGGCTTAAATTTATTATTACACAAATTTTATTGTTTTACAAAGAATGTGAAAGGTGAAAATAACCATATAGACTTTCCTCCCTTTTCTTCTTAAAGCTCCACAATTCCTATTTCATTAAATTTTCACACAAAACCTACCTTACAACCATTGAAATTTCACGGGAAAAATCATGATATTTATTTTTTATTTGTGGAATTAATTGCAAAACTTAAAATATTTTTATCAAAAACACACATGCACCATCTTAGGGAAACCTGCCTAATGACCCTGCAATCATCAAGTGAAGGTTTCAAGCAAATTGAACTAGAATAGTCGCAAATTAGACAGATACCCCACACAAGTGCTTGTCCGTAATAAAATGCCATTTTCCATCAAAGGTTATTTTCTATCAGTGGTCTAGAGTAAGAGTAGAAAATTTAGTCGATCAAATTTTTCTTTATATCTCAACAAATCTATATTACACACTCATATAGGAATCATTTTTACAAGGGTATTTCAATTAATACCCACATAGTAGGGGTTTTTAGTCAATTGTTGAAAAACAAATACAATATTTCTCCTAATAAACGCCCCCGAGAGCTATACATAACATGGTCAGGGAGCTTTTATTTGGTATATATTTTTCTGATTTAAAAAATCATTAAAGTTGATGTCTTTAGGGCCCTTTCCCCTTTAATTTGAGGTGAATTTCCTCTAAACATAATAAATGATTGCTTAGAGGAAATTGACCTCAAATTAGAGAAGGAGTCTCAAAAACTTCCTAAAATTTAGGCATTTGAAGTGGGTTTTCTTAGTAAAAAATGTAGGATTGCTACTATTATTAGAGGAAATATGGTACATGTAGAATCCTGCTATCAGCCTCTCTAATTGGTAGACCTTTAGTTGTTCTTAAGGTGCAGTCCCATTGCCAATGACTCTTAAATTCACATAAATCACGCATAAAATTGGTTTTTGCGTGATTTTTCGTTGAGAAATTGGTCATTTTCTTGGGAGTGTGCGTGGTCAGAATCACTGATGAATCGCGTACCAACAGTGCATGTTTAACTTACAATCACTGACAAAGAACTAACTTTCGGCACATAACAGCAAACAAGACCAAACCCAATACAATTTCATGCGTTATTTTTGCGTGTTGCATGCTTTAAGAATTTTGAGTGATTGTAAGTGGATTATACATGGATTGTGCCTGTTTTGTTAGTAATATGTCCGTGTTCTGTAAGTGATTCGCCAGTGATGAGCGTGTTAGGAGCCAGTTTCTGACGCACAAGCACTGACAGAACACTGACAGAACACGAGTATATCATGCACTTATTATTCACGTACAAACTGCGCATAAACTGCGTAAAATGGTGCAAGTTGTGCGTGGATTTTTTTTAACCGTTCAAAACCGGCAATCGCACAAATCCGTATCCGCATACAATCACTTACAAAAACTGATGCTCCACGTGTAAAACACATTGGATTTTCACACATCACTGGCGAATCACGCACAAAGAAAGTTTTATGCGCAATTCACGAGTAATTTGTACACAAGTGCAGTGGGACTAGGACTTTAAGACAGAAAGGGCCATTTAATTCTTTTGATTAATTTTTGTGCACACAGTTAGTCGCAATTAAGCTGTAAGTTATGAACGCTGTAATTATGAATATATTACTCTAAATAATTGCTCAGTGCAAAATAACTTTAACTGCCTATAAATGTATAGGCAGTTACAACAGTTGTGCACTAAGCAATCAATTTGAATCTAAAATCAAATTTATATATACCATTAATCTGCTGCCTTTTCTTTGCTATCATTTTCAGATCTCTGGAAGATCTGTTACATTTAATCTAACAGACAAACAGAAAAACGTGACCATGCCCACATTATTTTGTATAAATTTTGCTTGTAATGGAAACTCAATTCTTGAAATTCTTCATATAATTGAACTCTGGTTGCCTCTTCAAAATATAGTCAGTTGCTCCCTAAAAACTCGTAACTACAGCTTTGTTTAAGCTGAAGTTACAAGATTTTGGAAGAAACTGACATTTACGTAAACAGTGCATATCAATTTTACATGTGTATAAAACTTTCTAAAACTGCCATTAACCCCTATTCTGCTGAATTTATTGATCTTTGTTTTGTTTTGTTTATATGGGTTTTATCAAGGCTTAACATATTTTTCAGTCAAATTTTGGCCACTGGAGCATCTAACAAAAGATTCCTTGTATTCCACACACCAGTACTTTCACCGACCAGATCAGGGTCATCTGTCATGGACAATAAACTCAAAAGCTTAACCAAAATCTTAACATTGCCAATTTTTAAAGCCTATTTTAACGATACAAGTCTCATATTTGGCATAGTGATAAATCTCAATGTTTCAAATCTGCTTATACCAAAGTCAAGGTCATGTGACAAGGTCATCTGTCAAGGTGAAACTTTTCAAAAACATAACCAACAAGAGTGCCATCATCACAAAATACGCCGCCACTTTGCTGCTGTTTCACGAAAATAATTGTAGACACTACTTATTTTGACAGAACCAAATTGAAAATGACCAAGTTTCATTTAGATCCAGCCAGAAACTTAGGAAGAGTTGCATTCACAAGGCTGCAATTTCAATAAGCCCCAGGCACTAAGTTTTAAGGGGGCATAATTCAGGGAAATAAATGAGCCATAAAATCCTTGATCCATGTACATCTACAAATTATGGTGATGACATTGACCAAGTTTCATTTAAATAAAGACAAAAAAGTAAGGAGGAGTTGTGTTCAAAAGGCTGCAATTTCAATAAGCCCTAGCTACTAAGTTTTAAGGGAGCATAATTTAGGGTAAAATTAATGAACCATAAAATCCTTACTTCATGCTCATCTACCAATTTGGGTTATAACATCCACCAAGTTTCATTTAGATCCAGCCAGAAACTAAGGAAGAGTTGCATTCACAAGGCTGCAATTTCAATAAGCCCCAGAGACTAAATTTCAAGGGGGCATAACTGAGCCAATAAGCCCCAGAGACTAAGTTTTTAAGGGGCATAACTCAGGCAAAAATCAACGAACCATAAAATCATTCCTTCATGCACATCTACCAATTGAGGTGATAACTTTGACCAAGTTTCAAGAAGATCCAGCCAGAAACTTAGGAGGAGTTGCGTTGACAAGAAAAGTGGACCCAAAGACTAAGTTATCAAGGGGCATAACTCAGGCAAAAATCAACGAACTGTAAAATCCTTCCTTCATGCACATCTACCAATTGAGGTGATAACATTGACCAAGTTTCAAGAAGATCCAGCCAGAAGTTTAGGAGGAGTTGCGTTGACAAGAAAAGTGGACGGACGTACAGATGGACGGACGGACAGATGGAGAAGATGACGCCAATATACGTCCGCCTCTGGCGGCGTATAAAAACCTAACACTGCCAATATCTTCAAGCCTTTTTAAGGTAGAAGCCTCATATTTTGCGTGATGATATATATATCAATAATGTGCATCTGTAGATACCAAGGTCAAGGTGATATTACAAGATCAATGTCATCTGTCAAGGTCAATGTTCTTAAAATCTTAACCAAATTCTTAATATTTTCATTTTATTCAAGCATATTTTAGATAGATACGTTTCTCATAATCTCATAATCATATTGAAAGATCTCAGTGATGTACATCTGCAGGTATCAATATTAAGGTCATTTTACAAGGTCAAGGTCATCAATCAAGGTCAACTTTGAAAAAATGCTGTTAGGGTGGAATTTGTGTTTCACGAACACATCTTATTTAATATTTCAACCATCAGGTGCAATTTTTTTCCAGCATAAATAAAGTAGAAAGCAAGAAGTTCTGGATTATCAAAAACAAAGTTTAGAACCATCTTTTTAACTTAATTCTTGAACTACTATTCAAGGTTCTTGAATTTTAGTTCCAGAACTATTTTTAGAAGTTCAAGAACTAGTTCTAGAAGTTCAGAACTAGTTGTTGAACCAGCTTTATGTTATATAACATTCAAAACACAATTCTTGAAGCTAGTTCTTGAACCTTTTCCAAGGAGCTGAAATGTCCAAAAAATTGTAACTTGATTAAGGATGAAAAATGGAATAAATTCAGCATGACAAGGGTTTAAATGGATTTAAATAGAAAAGGGTTACACCAGCATCATAATCTGATTTATAGTAATCTAATACCAAAATTTTTTCTGGGGAAATTTTTCATCAGAATTTCAAGTGTTAGCCTATTTTTGAGACAATGATTTTAACCCTTCACAAAATCATCAAGATCATAATATAACAATGAATTTAATTTGAAATATAAAACAGATTTCTTAAATATACAACCTTTTGACTGCTACTTCAGTGCAAGAGATGTAATAGTATGTTAGAATTGAGAATGCAGTACATACTTGTTCAGGTTTTGCAGCAAATGGTAAATAGCATATTGATGGCTCAGGGTTAAACAGTTGTAACTGCCTATATGTTTATATGCAGTTACAAATGTTTTGCACTGAGCCATCAATATGGAGTTCTGTGCTCAGATCGATGCAAATCAATTAAAAATCTTCAAAATAGTACTTGAACATACAAGAATAAACATGCAAAGCGAGGTCATATTTCACAATTGTTTTCATTCTGAAAGCAAGACAGTATGTAAGTATTCTCAGAGTGTTGCAAATAAAAGAAAAATGTACACAGTACATAAGAACAGAGAATGCAGTGAGTTACTAAAGAGTATGCAATATTTTAATATAGAAGAGGAAGCAGTTTTTAGGCACAGAGTATGAAGTATGCCAGTATAGAAAAAACAGTGAGTATAAACAAAGTATACGGTATGTAAGTACAGAGTATAGAGTATGTTAGTAAAGAGTAAACATGAGTATAAAGTATGTAAGAACATAGTAAACATGATGTTTGAACAGAGTATACTGTGTGTAAGTACAGAGTATACAGTATGTAAGTACAGAGTATGCAGTATATAAGTACAGAGTATACAGTATGTAAGTACAGAGTTTACAGTATGTAAATACAGAGTATACAATATGTAAGTACAGAGTATTAAGTATATAAGTACAGAGTATTCAGTATATAAGTACAGAGTGTACAATATGTAATCACAGAGTATACAGTATGTAAAGACAATTTATACAGTTTGTAAATACAGAGCATTCAAAATTTAAGTACAGAGTATACATTATGTAAGTACAAAGTATACAGAATGTAAGTACAGAGTATGCCGTATGTACATACAGAGTATACAGTATGAAAGTACAGAGAATTCAGTATGTAAGTAAAGGGTAAACAGTATTTAAGTACAGAGTAATACAGTATGTAAATACAGAGTATACAGTATGTAAATACAGAGTATACAGTTTGTGAAAACAGAGAAAACAGTTTGTGAAAACAGAGTAAACAGTATGTTAGTACAGAGTATACAGTATGTTAATACAGAGTATACGGTTGTAAAAGCAGAGTAAACAGTATGTTAGTACAGAGTGTACAGTATGTTAATACAGAGTATACAGTATGTAAGAACAGAGTATTCAGTATGTTAGTACATAGTATTTAGTGTGTAGGTACAGAGTATACAATTTGTATGTACAGAACATACAGTATATAAGTACAGAGTAAATAGTTTGTAGGTATAGAATATGCAATATGTAAGTACAAAATATACAGTTTGTATGTACAGGGTATACAATATGTAAGTAGAATTTGCTGTATGTAAAAACAGAGTATGCATTGTTTAAGTGCAGAGTATACAGTATGCAAGTACAGAGTATACTGAATGTAAGTACAGAGAATACAGTATGTAAATAAAGAGTATACAGTATGGAAATACAGACTATACAGTATGTATGTACAGAGTATACAGTATGTACATATAGAGAATAAATACAGTATGTAAATACAGAGTATACAGTATGGAAATACAGACTATACAGTATGTATGTACAGAGTATACAGTATGTACATATAGAGAATAAATACAGTATTTTAGTACAGAGTAGTCAGTATGTAACTTAGTAAGTATAGAGTAAGCAAGTAGAGCACTTATAATCTTGTATGTTTCTGCTGAATTATAATTTCCTGCAATCAGACATTCATAGAACAGAATATGCATTTTTTTTAATTACAAAAATACAATAAATGAGCAAATGTAAAATGTAATATATAAACAGATTTTCAATGGCAAAAGTTATACTACACTTATTACAGTACTACACATGTAAACAAATTTTCAGATAATTTGCTATAGATTATTTTCCACTGTGCATTGAAGACTAAATGGATAAAAAGTGAAAAATAATTGAATCATGTAAATGATTATTTGTTACTTATACACTAATTTGATTTAATAGTCTCTGTAAGTGTTGATATTAGCCGAAAATGTATGGATAAAGTCAGGTCAAATAAGGATAAAATTGTGAATATTTAAGGACACTGTCATTTAAGTCAATACTCGGGTAACTTAACGACATTAATTCAAGTCATGGTCATCTAAGGACACTGTTGTTAGGCAATATTCAGGGTTCCCAACAAGTAATTGCCCGCCAAAATGGGTTCTTTTCAAAACTTGTTGAAGACGCCCCAGGTTCATTTAAGGACAGATATCTTTGCTGATTTATCCATGGTCAATTAACTTTCATTTTAAAAGAAAACATGATTGAATAATGATTTTTTTGTAAAAATGCGTAGAATTTGTCTCTATCTTCAATGCAAAAACTTAAATGTAAAATATTTAATGGAGAAATAATCTACATTACTTTAGCTATCTTTATTCTTAAAAAAAAAATCTGATTGCACACTTGCATTTTTTTAATTTGATTATTCTTTTTTCTTGATTATCCCAACTGTTTTAGTGTTGAGAAAAACTGTAAAATTACAAATCAATCTTTTGAGGTAAAATAAAATAATGCATGATTAATGCATAATGCATTGTTTTCCTTTCATTTTCCACTCATTTTTTTTCTTTCCTATATTACATGATCTCAAATTTGCTCTACTGAACAGTCAACTAGGTAACAACACATTTATATACAAGGCAAAAATTAGCAAATTTAGGTAATTAGTTTGATACTTTTTACTTATTTATTATTTCTACCGCCATAAAATAAGCTCAACCATAATGGAGTAGTAATTTAGTATATCACCAAAAAGGGTGGTCCCCAACTTCATGGTCAATGGGTGATAATAAGGCAATCACCACGGAAACGTACTGTGCAGATGACTGACAAAATGTCACCTTTATTAAAGACGGCCCTTTGACCGGGAACACCAGGGACAAAGGACCCCGGGGTAGGGACCACGTAACTGGACCCCGTTACACCTGGTTCGGTCATTATTGCTCAAGACTACGTGGGAAAGTAATTGTGCATGGCATCTTCTATTGTTCACGTCTTGGCGTAACTTTGAGGACATTGTACGTTGACTCCAAGAACCTTGTAACTACTGCTTGAAACAAGCTGTAGCTACAAGGTTTTTGAAGTAAACGGTCCGTAATTTTCCATAAAGATCCTATAGTTCTCCAGCTAGGGTCTCAAATAGTTTTATAAAGGTTGGTCAAGTGAAGTCATGAGAGCCCATTTAGTTACTGGGTTACATCAAAGGCTTTTTAGTTGGCTTGCCTAAAATAAAAATCTCATTAGATTACTTTAAATAATATCATATAAAATACATTTGAAGCACAATTCAAAAGATGATTATAAATGATGAAAAGGAATTAAGCAAATGAAATTACAGGCATCAGAATCCTGTTTTGATTGTTCTGAATTTGAACTTCAACTCAACTTTGTTCGAAACAAATTGCACCATCTAGAAAACTCAGAACATATGAGCATGATCAGGTATAAGCATTCAATCTTTAATTTGAGCTTACATCCACATCACCCACCACAAATTACCATGAAGATATATAACACATGCTTAGTGTTTGTCGAGGCTCTGCTGAGACAATCCCACAAACAAGTTAGATATTTTTTTCATACAATACACTAAGTATGTATTATATTTATCTTACAACCTCTAAATTATTGAGGATGCTCTTTATCAATGATTATGGTAGCACCTTAACTCTAGTAATGCTGAATAAAAATCTCGGTAAAACTGCATAAAAATCAAAAGTGCTGAAAGCACAAAATGCTTAATTTATACTTATTTTGATAAAGCAATATTCAAACTTTCAGGTTTTTAAATATAAAACAAGATTGTAAAGGCTTAGATCAGACTGCACATATTTTCAGGCTTATCTTTGTCTATACCTCTTGCCAAAACAGTTTAATTCCTGGTGATCAAATTTGCCCTCTACAAGTCAATGATATTGCTAATCTATGGATTTCAAGGAAAAATAAAGTATCAAGTCTAATTCAATTTTACTTTGAACACAAAAAAATGCAATTTAATTTATATTATTAAAGGATGCCTAATTAAGTTTTGTGATTACAAACAAAGTTAAAGGTATCCATTGGATTCCCTGTTTGTATATCATTAATTATTCAAAACCAGCATCAAAGAACCTTTTGTAAAATTTGGCGTCACCAATTTGGCGTGATGCTCTGTGCCGATATAAAATGTATGCATCACTATTGTACCAAAAAAGGTCAAGCTTATACAAGATGACGCGATATCCTGTAATGGAGCACGTCCCCGCAGCGGTCACTCTTGGTCAATCAGGTGTAAATCCGTTACAATTTATTTGGTCCTGCACAACAATAGCATGGTGTCCAGTCAATGAGTGACCGGTACTGGTCATTTGAGACGGCCGTCAATCATTCTTCCTTTACTCTTGTTGACAAATTTAATCTAGTGTAACAAAATTTTAAATTATTATGTTATTTCAAGATCCAATAAAAAATTTATTTTCATTCCTTTTTTGTGCTGAAAAAAAATCTTGGCAAAATTGAATTAAAGTCAAAGAGTTTACACACTGGTATATTACCAATTGGGAGTAGGTATATTCATTTTGAAAACTCATTAACCCTTGTCATACTGAATAAATTTTGGCTAAAAAATTTCATCAAAATCAAAGGGCAAAAAGCACTGAAAGTACCAACTGTAGGTCAATTTTTAATTTGAAAAACTAAATCTTTTGACAATTTTGGTTTGAAAGTGAGAAAGGGTGGTGTAGACTAACATCAGACTGCACATATGTGCAGGCTGATGTTTGTCTATAGCTCCTACCAAAGCAGGAATATTACGGGTTCAGCATGACAAGGGTTAAGAGATGAAGAGAGTATTTGTTGATTTCTTTGAGGTATATGAAAATAAAAACCTAATCATGTCTGTATGAAAGTAGATTAATACACAAGTGTGATAAGGTTTTTAGTTTCATACCTCTATGAAATCATCAAATATTATATTCATATCATATAATTTAATATCTTGAGTCAAAAATGTAATGATTTGTCAGTAAAGAAACAGATTTCTCAAGGGATTACATTTTGGAAAAGCTTACTAAACAACTGCATACTCATTACTTATCTTCATTTGGAATCAACCAATTTTAAGTGAATCTGGCCAAATGAATATTGTTGGATACAACTAAAATCAAATTATTTAAGTTTACATAGGAAAATCAGGTGGTGTA
Organism: Fragum whitleyi; assembly: GCA_948146395.1. Lineage (NCBI taxonomy): Eukaryota > Metazoa > Mollusca > Bivalvia > Cardiida > Cardiidae > Fragum > Fragum whitleyi. The sequence goes on from OX411559.1 coordinate 20,559,796, forward strand.
GACTAAGCTCAGACTGCACCTTTACATTCTGGAAACAAACAAAAATATTTCGGCTTTAGCAGAACAAGGAGTCTAATTGATAAAACATTGCAATGCGTAATTCAGATGAGACGAAGTATAAATATTAGAGTCATAATGCATACAGTCAAATATCTTTACGTCAAATGTCCATATGAAGAAGTTAACTGTATGTCAAAGTATTTTTCAAGTCAAGTTCAAGTGGTAGGGGGGTAAAACTGGACCCCTATACTTAAAAATACATGTCAACATACAGCATACATACAACAAGAACAACAGCATTTACGGCTATATGAAGCATGTGAAGGTATCCTTATAATAGTCAACAACACTTATTTATTTTGTGTTTCTATTAGATGGAAATAAGAAAGAACAAGCATATTTTTTTTTAAACTAAGCCTGCTACTGCAAGGAATGTTTTGCCGATTGCATGGTGATATATATACTTATGACATGATACTATAAATCCTAAATTTGTACTAAAAAAGTTTGGCCAGTGCTTTAATTATCATCTAATTTTCAAACATTATAAGCAAATAATCGGAAACCAATCTGCCCTTTTAAGGGTACACAGGACAAAAATGTCCTTGAGTGGTCATTTGAGATGACCATCCAGCGCTGTCCACCAATTATAACTTGACCACTAAGATTGATGCAGCTCTCCTATTGATGGTAATAAATCTTGCTGACAGTTGAATGGCAATATTTTGGGTAACATTCATGTAACCGGCACAGATACAACATAACTAAACACAGCACCTGCAAAAATGGCTTTTCTGTTGTGATGGGTCGGTGAAATATTGATGTAAGTGCCTATTGATATGTTGGTACTTACAATATTTTTTGCCACAATCAAGGGGTTTATTCAAAACTATTGCAAGTGTTTATAAAAATATGGCCAGTTACAATGGTTTTTCCATTATTTCCCATTGGTTTGTATATTGTAATACTGGCAGACAAGCCAAACTTTTTTACAACAGTCTTAACTCAAAGAATATGAAGGTTACCAAAGTAAAGATCTTTATTCAGACTAAACAGTGACATTCATTCATTCCAATTGATAGTCTCCCACCAATGGGTCAATAATCGTAGACCTATGTGGGATAGAAACATGGAGGCTAGGAAAGGATGGTGTCACAAATACCAGGAACCCATTGTTAGATGCTTCAGCTGCTGCGTTATAACTGGAAGATTGTTGAAAGCGGCATTAAACCTAATTCAAATTAACAAAAAATCAGACTAAAAAAGGTATGTTTGTAAAACACCAGTGCCCCTGCCACTGCCATTCTTCAGACACAGACAGAAAACCTTAATGAAATTCTATAATCGACTGAAATGCTTAAGTTAATGCGAAGTCTAAAATTTCCACATATTTAACCTTGAAGAAATTACCTTGACCATAAATTATGACCTTGAAGATGATACCAACAGAAAGGTTTTGTCATCAGAAATACACATGTGAAATATGAAGACTTTAGCAATTATCAATTCATTGTTATCACAAAATGTTAAAGCTTTTTGGGATAGCATTATTACAAAGGGACAAACAGATAAACAGACAAAGGGACTGGACAAAAATCGTATGCCCTGAATCTATCTATGCAGGTGCATGAAAATGTGATTTCCTAGATTAATAAATCTTGACAGATCATCACTGAAATAGGGGGCATTCAGATTCAGCATTTTTTTCTCAGGCTTTTGGGAAAGGGTCCCAAACCAGGCAAATTGGGAAAAAATGTGTTATTTTAACAAAAATTGGGAAAAATCTTATGAAAGTGGTTTTGGATTTTTTTTTCAGATTTGTGTACAAATTACTACCCAAAAAAAATTTTCTTTGCCTCTTAAGACATTTAAATTAAAATCAAACTTAGAAACAACATGTTTGATTCATAATTTTCATTTTAATGGTTTGGAAAGGTCCTGGGGTCGTATTCACCAACCTATTCTAAATTTTAGAATTTAGTCTAGGCTAAATTGCCAAGTCTGGACTTTCCCAAGAATGAACTAAAGTGTGTATTCACCGACGCAATTTAGAATAGACTTAATTTAGAACGGTTTGTACAGTACTTAAGCGGCCACAGACTTACGATGGTTCCCCAATTTTCACGAGGCGCAAATAAAAACAGTAACCATTAAGTTTCTGCCCTTCACTCTTAATTTCCCTCCTTGTTTACAAATGACATTTTCATGTAATTTTTCAGTCGAAATAAATTGTCATATCAAAAAATTTAATATCTTGTTGGGCAATTGATTGGCTGAATACAAAGATCAATTAAATTAGTAATAATAACTTCGATTACAGCTGACAGAAACAAATGTGTTTATTTGGCAATTGATAAAAAACGTGAAATTACTCGCTGTAGCTACGGGATTAAGATTCTCGATTGACAAACTGTGTATCATTTTTATAGAGTAAATAAGGCGATTATTTATGAGTTATATAAGTGATGTGCGCCAGTATGGTTGTTCCGATACCAACATTAGACTTTACAATTTAAAAAATGAAACAATGAACAAGAAAAAAACAACAACTAAATTAAACACAAACTTTGCAACGAGGTCAACATGATTCCTACCTAAATCTTTCACCGAGAGAGCTTTCCAACTTTTCAATAAGATCAAGTCGCTTTTGAAGATGTGAGAATTATAATCTCTTTCCTTTAACTTGTCCCACCATGTTCATGATGTTGCTTTGCAGAAAATATCGGCACCCAAACAAATAGAATCTTGAGTAAAAATGCACCAAGCTTTCTATTGCTTGAGTTGAAATGACAATCTGCCTTCGTAATCTTTCCTCCATCAGTCTTGTTCCTATCCATACACCACCACCCCTGAGAACTTTACTTCGCTTAAAATATATTACTCCCTAATCATCATCCTCCTCTGTAAATCCAATGTAAAATCGCTGAGATTTAACTCCAAGAATATTGTAAAATTTAACATTCTGTCGATATGTAAACATACACTTCAAGGTTAGATTGCGTCACAAATGTGTTTGACGTCATTCGATAAATAATTCGACCGAAAACATAAATAATGTGTCAGAAAGGAAAATTAATGGGAAATTCTTTCTATCTTGACATGTTATTTGTAATTACTTTGATATAAAACATGTTTTTTCCATTCGAAGCGAGGCGGACAGTCGCCATTTTTTCACATTTAGCACAGTAGGTATTAGACTTGGAAAAACGACTTTATTCTTAAGAATTTAGTTCATTCCGTAATTTAGAATGGGTTGGTGAATACGTACTAAATTCTAAATTCTTTATTCTTGGGATTTAGTAGGCTAAATTGATGCAAAATGCGTTGGTGAATACGGCCCCTGGACCTTGGTAAATTGGGATTTTTTTTATGATTTGGGGAAAAAAATGTACGTCACTTTTTGGCATTGGGAATGGGTCCTTTTTTAGGGTACCAGTCAAAGAAGGAGAAAAAATGCTGTGATTTTACATCAGACTGACTAGGGCAATTTTTTGCAATGTGCATAATTTCTGAATCTAGAATGACCATTCAACCTTCCAGTGTAAGAATTTTTCAAATGCGACCTCTAGTTGAACTATGGATTTATGCTGTGTCTAATCTCTTTTTCAAATATTCTAATTTACAGAGTTCCAAGATGGTCCCTTTTCGTAAAACGGTCACATTCATTTTCACATAAAGTAGAATTTGATATTTTAGAAAATGCTATCTTTTCATTTTAGAAGCTTTCTGCAATGTTTATGAAGAAATTAAAAGTTTGAGAAAATTCTCAATTGAGTACAAAAAAAGTTGGGGTTTTTTTGGCTACAGCCCAAAGGGATGATAAATGAAGCAAAAGGGTCTATCCTAAGTTTGATCGAGTTTGAATTACTCCCCGAACTGTAGTGTTCTGCTAGTAGAAAGAAATTGGAATCGAAGTTAATTAAATTGCACCGTACTTTGCAAGAATAAATGACTGCAGTTAATTCACTTGCTCATGATTTAGAAATGTTTAAGCACATATCTTTCAATTTCTAAGAGAAAACAAATTTCCCAGATGAGGCCTTCTTTAAAATTTTGTTCATACTAAAAAGCAAGAGGTATAGATGTTTGTTTGTTTTGTTTGAATGGGGTTTAACATCGTTTTTTAACATTATTTCAGTCATATTGTGATGGCTGGAGTGCCTAACAATGGACTCCTGGTATTTCTCACACCAGTACTACCATTACACCCTTTCCCAGCTTCCAGCTGCTATCCCACATAGGACTATGATTACCCAATGGTGGGAGACAAATAGTCGGAAAGAATGAGTGCGGCTGTCTGAGGTCAAACCCAAGACCTCTAAATTGACAGTCTGACACGCTACCAACTGCACTATGATGTGGTCTATAATCAAAAGTCTACAGCACTTGGTATTCCAAGGGGGTCATTCATCCCAGTACTTACCTGGCTTGACGTTGCTTAGCTTTCGTGATCCTACGAGTACTGGTGTTTTCAACGTGATATAGCCTTAGACGTGGATCATCCTGTATAGCTCATCATTTAAAGAAGCATGTTGAAGCATGTTTTTTGAAAAAAAAGGAATTCCTCAGTCGAGGCTTAATGTCAACCCTTGTAAAACGCTGAGTTGAAAATAATCCTGCTTTGGCAGGTGGTTAATACAAAGACCAGCCTGCACATATAAAGAGTCTGATCTTAAGGTAGTGATCCCAAAAAAGTGTCGGAACATTTAGGAAGTAATGAACTTCTACAGTGTTAACCCAGATTTCCTTATGATTTTCATAAGGAAATCTAGGTTAACATTGTGAAAGTTCATGAATTCTGAAATGTTGCAGAACTATTACGTACAAGTCCACTACTTTAATCTACATCACCTGTTTCTCTGTATAGGCCAGTATAGTCAAAAAACAATATTTTTTAAAGAAATTCTGAGTAAAATTTAATACATTAAGTGATTTCTACCCTCAGATTCTAATGCAATTTTGACAAGATTTTAATGTAGCAAGACAAGGGTTAACAAACATATTTTGTATTACAGCAGGAGAAAAGATTGATTGATTGATTGAATGGAGTTTAACGCCGCTTTCTACAATATTTCAGTGATATTGCGACTGCTGGAGCACCTAACAATGGATTCCTTGTATTTCTATCACCAGAACAACCACCACATTCTTTCCTAGCCTCCAGCCGCTATCTCACATAGGTCTACGATTATCAACCAATTGGTAAGAGACAAATAGTCAAAAAGAATCAGTGCCGCCTTCGGGGATCAAACCCGCGAACTCTAGATTGACAGCCCGACGAACTACCAACTGCGCTATGACGGCGGCGCAGGAGAAAAGAAAGAGGAGGATATTTGTCACTCAATTATTTTCAAATATTTAAAAAAAGCTTTCTGGCAAAGTTTCATTAAAATGTGTCTAATGGTTGGTGGGATGTTATTCTTGAAAGTGAAATAGGCCCCGCCTTACCTTGCCATGCCTATATAAATGGTCCATCAAAATATTAAGAACAAATTTTGAAAAGGGTCACCAAAGGAACATTCTGGCACAGTTTCATTGAAATAATTCATTTGTTTAGGGGATGATGTTCAAAAATTTTCATGGTGAGAAAAGGTTCAATCAAGCCACACCCATATATTTATGAGCAAAACAGAATGATATTCCTGAAAGTTAAATAGGCCTCGCCCCACCTTGCCATGCGCATATTAAAGGCCCATTAAAATATTGAGAACAAACTTTGAAAAGGGTCACCAAAGGAACATTCTGGCACAGTTTCATTGAAAATAATTCATTTGTTTAGGACATGATGTTCAAAGATTTCATAGTGAGAAAAGGTCCAGTCATGCCACACCCATATATTTACGGGCAAAACAGAATTTAGAGACACTAGTTTTAAGAAGGGTCACTGAAACATCATTTCTGCTAAGTTCGGTTGAAATTGGCCAACTGGTTTGAAAGACAAAGACTAAGGATTTCAAAGTTATAAATAGCCTAGCACTATCACGCTTATATTTTGGGGTCAATTAACATTTCCGAAACAACTTAAACAACTTAAACATCTATAAGGGATATCAAAAAAAAGTTCTGCAGAGCCTAAACATAGGAAGCCATTCCAATTCATTCAATGAGGACACCCGAACTACTTGCTATTCAAGTCAAAATAAAGAAATTTCTTTTATTGTTCATTAAATGAGATACTGTCTAAGAAACCTACTTTTTGCACTTTGATCCTATTATGTATACATCTTTTCTAGAATAACTTAATAGAATGTTTCCAATTGCCACTCCTTTATTGTTAATAATCAATCAAATTGTGACCAGCATCTAACAAAATGGAGCCAATATGAGTAGTATATTACATAAAATTCCAATGTAAAATGAGCCAGTGCAAAACATTTTCAACAATTTTCCAACATGTAACAATCAGATCAGCCTCAGTGCAGCTGAAAATTCCTATTACAGCCTTCACTCAAAAGATTGCTACAGACCTAAAGTATCTGTTAACTATCCCAGAATATGTCTGGATACATGCCTAAAGTCTCTGTTCACAATCCCAGACTAGGTCTGGCTATAGACATAAAGTCTCTGTTCACAATCCAAGACTATGTCTTGCTACAGACCTTAAGTCTCTGTCCACATTCCCAGACTATGTCTGGCTATAGACATAAAGTCTCTGTTCATAATCCAAGACTATGTCTGGATACAGACCTAAAAGCTCTGTTCATAATCCCAGACTGTGTCTGGCTACAGACCTAAAGTCTCTGTTCATAATCCCAGACTATGTCTAGTTACAAGCCTAAAGTCTCTGTTCACAATCCCAGACTGTGTCTGGCTACAGACCTAAAGTCTCTGTTCATAATCCCAGACTATGTATAGTTACAAGCCTAAAGTCTCTGTTCACAATCCCAGACTGTGTCTGGCTACAGACCTAAAGTCTCTGTTCACAATCCCAGACTGTCTGATAACTGAGACTGCTAAATGCCTGTCCATCACACACACACACACAAACTTTTGACATGCTTAATAAAACATGGTGATTAGAGGTCAATTAGGGTTTTTTTAAATGTAAATTATTGATTAACAACCACCTATGGTTGCAACTTGGCTGCAGGTACTGAATTATAATAATAAAAAAAGTCAAGTTAAAAAAGGGACATCTCTAACAAAAATTCTTTAAGACTTGTCTGCCTTTGTGCTTGATATCTCTTCTGATGGTGAGCACACATGCCAAGTTTCATACAGATATCTTCAATAACACCTGGGATATAAACCGAGGCTGAAGTTTATCACACCAATGCCAAACCCTAGGCCAAAAACAATGCCAATGCAAACGACACCAAGGTGATGGCAATTCCAGGTTTTCTTGAAAACAGCCAACCTACAAAATATTCTAAACATTTTTTCAATAATATTCATTCAGTATTGCAGAAATGACTACCATTCATCTTTTGAGGGCAATATTGCAAATTAATCAATCTTTTCATTTAAGACCCTGTACTGATAGTCTATTCTTCATTCTTAAACAAGAAGCTGTTAAAAACTTGTAATGCACATAATGCAGGGTTCGACACTAAGGGGAGTCTGAGACTCCTTATTTGGGGACATAACTCCTTTACTTTGCAAGTTAGGAGGCTGATGCACTCCTTGGTCATAGAATTATTTCCTCAAACAAATGATCAGAGAAATATCCTTCAGGTTTCTACCCATATACTCTATTTGTCAAAGTTTCAGATGTCTTAGGTGCGAAAGTTGCTGCATATAACAGTAATTGGTTGTATCTATTAATCATTTTGGAAAAAAAAATTATAATTCTTGGGAAATTATGGCAAAAGAATAAATTGCTTGTTACAAGCAATTTATTCTTTTCAACAATTTTCTCCCCAAAATACGAAAATTTGGACTCCTTAATTTAAGCTTGGACTCCTTCATTTCATAATTTGGGAGTCTGTTTGACTCCTTAGTTTCCCTAGAAGGTAGTGTCGAACACTGTAATAGTATCTTAGTCTTTACCGCCTGACTTTCCTTTTAAAAAAAATGAAAGTTAAAAAAAAAAAAATTATCATTCTTATTTTCAAAATAAATATGAACTTGCAATTAGTGCATCCAGTGCAGGAAATCAAGTTCAGTAAAACTTGTATCGATCGACCACAAACGGGACCGCCAAAAAATAGTCAATAAAGAAAATGGTTGCTTAATACACATTTTTTTTAATAATTTTGATTGAATATATATATCTTTGCAAAATTCTCAATAATCCTATGCTGTTAAAACTTAAATAGAATCATCTCATTGAGACAATACTGGTGAATTTTAACAACATGGGATTCATTTACAATAATTCTTATACAAGACAGTGCTTTCTACTTTATCAGATATTTTGATTTAAAGTAGGGGATTTTGATAACAGTGTCTAAATAAAAATGATTATTTAATTGACATGGTTGCTACTGGAAGAATTGACTGTGCTGAAAATCCAGTGCTTTCAGCACTTTGATTTCAAATAAATTTTGCTAGGGTTTTCATTAAGCATGACAAGAATAACCATTTCTTGACACACAGAATGTGAAAGGCTTATCCATGGTTCAATTATTTCATTTTTTCTAGAAGACGATCCATTTTAACATACCTTATATTTGTAAATATATCATCATTCAACGATACAAAACTCATTTTTTCTCAAATCAAACAATGGAAAAGCACATTGAATAGCTGTACCAAAGAATGTATGTACTTTAAATTTGGTCTTCTCTTTCAAAAGAATGCTTGCACATGTTGCCACTATTGACGTTTCTCACTAACATGGAAAGAGCTAATTTGATAATTGCAATTGATTTGCACTTTTGAGGTACTTTCTGATATATTTGAACAGTCTCTAAATATCTGTTATATCACCTTTATGTATTGTCTTCTTTGGTCCTTTAATAATCATTTGAAAATTTTGAATGAAAACCTTCTCTTTTTACCCTTACGGTATAAAGTTGATTGTCAGTTTCAAAAGGTATAAATCTTCTGTCATTTATGGCAGCTGGAGCAGCTAATCATGAATTCTTGATTCTTTTTTGAGCCTCCAGCTGCTAGTCCGACTCATATACAGTTTATATTGCTTGATCAACAACCTTTGTTAAGTGACCACTTTTGTTAAGCAACCATTTTCAAAAGCCCCTTTAATGTTAGCAAAATCTTGGAGACAGTGGACATTCTTAAACCAACAATTGCTTATTATTGAACCTTACGATGTTTGAACCCATCAGAATCGTCTCATTGAGACGATTCTGATGGGTTCGACAACATCAATTTCAGTATGATTAATGTGACAATTCACAAATACAGTGGAATATCTTTATGTCGAACTTCGGGGGACTCACCAAAAACTTCGACGTATAGAAATGTACTCTCAAAATGACCCGTGTTATTTTTCTTGAAATGTTGCATTAAGCCACCATTCTCATAAGCGACCACTTTTATCGGTCCCCTTAGTGGTCGCTTAACACAAGTTTTACTGTAATGTCATAGATGAGTCTAAAATACTAAACAGCCCCAACAAACAACAAATTCTTGCTTTAAGGCCACCCCCTGGGAAACAGTTAAAGAACTGGTTCTTGAAAAGTTTATACCCTTGTCATGCTGAACCCTAGAATATTCCTGCTTTGTAATGAGCTATAGACAAACATAAGCCTGCACATATGTGCAGTCTGATGTTAGTCTTCACCACCTGTTTCTCACTTTCAAACCAGAATTGTCAATAGTTTTAGTTTTTCAAATAAAAATTGACCAATAGTTGGTACTTTCAGTGCTTTTTGCTCTTTGATTTTGATGAAAATTTTTAGCCAAAATTAATTCAGCATGACAAGGGTTAAGGATATTAAATGGTATTACAAAATTTTCATTCTTGAACTGGTTCAAGAACTTGTGCTAGAATCAAGAACTTAAGTTCATAGAACATACAAAAAAAAGTTCTTGGAACTTTTTAACAGGGGACATTTTACTTCAACAACAAAACAATTACCTTCAGTATGCTGTTGCATTTCTCTTCAATTTTCTCATCCAGCGACCCTAAAATGATTTTAGGAGATTGATTGAATGGAGTTTTATGCCACTTTCAACATTTTTTCAGTTATATCACGGTGGCTGGAGCACCTAACAATGGTCCTGGTATTTCTCTCACTAGTACAACCATCACATCCTTTCCTAGCAACCAGCTGCTATCTCTAATAGGTCTACGATTATCAACCAAATGGTGAGAGACTAATAGTCAGAAGGATTGAGTGACGCTGTCAGGGATTGAACCCAGGACCGCTAGATTTACAGTCTGATGCGCTACCAACTGCCCTATGACGGTGGCGCGATCTTAAAAGAATGATAACCTTAGTGCATAATCGGGTCTCATTTTTATGAACTATGAAACTTTATTCCACAATCCCTTTTAGGAAATTTCAATGGAAAGTAACTGGGCATATTTTCCAGCACAATCCTATACAGTTTCTTCAAATAACCTTGAGACATAATGGCATGTTTGTAAAGACTAGTTATACAATTCTAAAAAACATTTCATAAAATATTTGAATGGAGTTCAAAAGAAAACTCTGCCTTGTTTGTTCTTTGAAGACAGTTGTCTGTTGTTTACCCTTCTTGTGCTGTTTTTGACATGTGAGCCTTTGCATGACATTTCCAATAATTTCAAATATGCACAAAGGAAAGACTCTGACCAGCCTGTGCATCTGAACAGTCTGACCAGAGTCTTCACTATGCATTTAGTAGATAGACAAGGTTTCAAAGTATCTGTAGAGCATCAGGTAACTTTATTTGTACAGTATATGTCTGTCTACACTACCTCATTTTTGCACTTTATTAACATTTCAAATTGTTGGAAATGTCATGCACAGCTCATATTCCTGCTGTTCTTAAGGCTTAGGCAGACAGTGTAGACTAAGATCAGCCTGCACAAATGTACAGTCTGATCTTACCCGAAACTGCTTGCTCTCTACTTAACTATCATGCAAAAAAATGAAAAAAAAAAAATAATAATAATGAAAAGAAAGAAGAAATAAGCAAGTCTGATTGAAATGTCTCAAAAAAACTACAATTTATTTTTCATTAAACAAGGGTGATGATTCCATGTCTACCTGGCTTTCATTGTGTTTTTGCAATGGCCTATTTGCTATTGGCAAATATAACTGTAAAATTGGAATTACAAATCGTTATGTGACATCTTTAGAAAAATAATAATTGCATCTTTCATCAATTCAATTCTCCATTGAAGTTTCTGTCTTACTTTAGAATTTGGTCCACATGCATTTAAGATCTGTAAAGACTTTTGGTCCGCATTTTGTGAAAATAGAATATTGACTCTGCTTGAAAATACCGAAAGATTTCAATATGGACACCACTTACGACAAAAGTACATGGAGTTTTTCCATTATCAAAATATTCTAATTTACTCCTCTAACTAATATGTTATCAGCTAACTCACAATATTGGCAACCATGAGTTCACCTTTAAATGATCTCAACTTCTTCTATAGGCTCTCAGACTTTTTCAGTTTGTCGGACACCTATCCATGAAGGGGAACAATCATGCCAAGTAAATCAGTCCTGCATTCAGGATGGCAAAACAGTGCAAACAGTTTAATTGCCAATTATACCGCAATTCGCATATGCACTTGCGTCCAAAGCAGGGAGTATTTGGTCAACTGTTTGTACCATTTAGTCATCCTTTACACTGGGCTCATTTTATTTTGATGTAGTTATTGCTTACCTCCCCCTTATAAGGGGATTTCTCTGATCGTTCCCCTCTCCTATTGCGCCCCCTTTTGCGTACTCTGGAGTGATCATGACTTTATGTCTGTATAATCTGCAAAGATAATGGTTTTTATCTTATAACTATACAAATTGCCGTGTGATAACATACTGTATGATTTTTTTTATGATATCACATAGTTATTTTTAGAACAATGATGTAATGCTGTTATTTTTAGAAAACTGCATCTCTGTTAGAAACCGAAAAGAAGACAAAAAGAGGTTATAAGATAAATATATTACGTACTTAGTGTATTGTATGAAGAATATATCTAACTTGGTTGTGAGAATTGATAATTGTCTCGGCAGAGCCTCGACAATTTTCAATTCTCCCAACCTCGTTAGATTTTTTTTTTATACAACACATTATGTACATATTATACGTATTTACCCCTGAGTTATCTATGTTATTTGTCCATGTTTTTAACAGATTCACTTCTTGAAACAAAATAAGTTGTGTTTGTGAAATGCAAATACCCCTGACCAAAACTAAATAAATAAATAAATAAATAAGCATTTTATCTGCAAAGTTGCTATTTTTTACCCCTGAATTGTCTAGACTATTTGTCCATGTCATTGATAGATTCACTTCCTGAAATAAAACATCAGTTGTGTTTGCGAAGCACAAATATCCCTGGAAAAACAAGTGCATGTCGTATTGCGATGCAATACAGGAGTCCCCCACCGGATAACAAAAAATCCTTTCTTATAATATATCTCCTACTTACTAGATCTTCTTCTCAATGAGATCTACCAGTGTACAAAGTTTGAAGTTGCTGGATAGAAACAACAAAGGGCAATAACTCAAAAAGTGGACATGGCAGAGTGGACATGGCAGAGTGACAGTTCTTGTACATGACACTTGTCCTCAATGATATCTATAAGTGTAGCAAGTTTGCAGTTTCTAGCACTTATGGTTTAGAAGATATGTTCCGGACAAAAATATAGAGGTAAAAACAACAAAGGGCAATAACTCAAAAAGAGGATGTGGCAGAGTAACAGTTCTTGTACATGACACTTGTCCTCAATGAGATCTATAGGTGTACAAAGTTAAAAGTTGCTAGCACTTATAGTTTAGGAGATATGATCCGGAAAAGAATGTAAGACTAAAAACAACAAAGGGCAATAACTCAAAAAGTGGACATGGCAGAGTAACAGTTCTTGTACATGACACTTGTCCTCGATAAGATCTATCAGTGTACAAATTTTGAAGTTGCTAGCACTTATGGTTTAGGAGATATGATCCAAACAAAATTGTAAGGGTAAAAACAACAAAGGGCAATAACTCAAAAAAAGGGCATGGCAGAATAACAGTTCTTGAACATGACACTTGTTCTCAATGAGATCTATAAGTGTACAAAGTTTGGAGTTGCTAGCACTAATAGTTTAGGAGATATGATCCGGACAAGAATTTAAGGCTAAAAGCAACAAAGGGCAATAACTCAAAAAGTGGGCATGGCAGAGTTACGGTTCTTGAACATGACACTTCTCCTCAATGAGATCTATAAGTGTACAAAGTTTGAAGTTGCTAGCACAAATAGTTTATGAGATATGTTCCGGACAAGAATTTAAGGCTAAAAACAACAAAGGGCAATAACTCAAAAAGTGGGCGTGGCAGAGTAACGGTTTTTAAACATGACACTTCTCCTTATTCAGATCTATAAGTGTACAAAGTTTGAAGTTGCTAGCACACATAGTTAGGGAGATATGTTCCGGACAAGAATGTAAGGGTAAAAACAACAAAGGGCAATAACTCAAAAAGTGGGCATGGCAGAGTAACGGTTCTTGAACATGACACTTCTCCTCAATGAGATCTATAAGTGTACCAAGTTTGAAGTTGCTAGCACATATGGTTTAGAAGATATAGCCCGGACAAAAGTGTGACGGACGGACGGACGGACGGACGGACGGACAGACAGACGGACAGACAGACGGACGGACGGACGGACAGACGGAATCGAGCAAACCTATAGTCCCCCAACCGGTAACCGGTGGGGGACTAATAACAAAAGTTTGACCTTTGAAAGATGGTCTTGACCTTGTCACATGACCTTGACCTTGGTTTTGCAAAATTATATCATTGAGGTCCACCATTATGCCATAAGCTTTTATTCTTCAATACACTAAAAGTGATAGATAATGTCACATTTTTTGATCAAGTTTTGCATATGAATTTGACCATTACAGATAACCTTGACATTGTCATATGATACCAACACGGATCTTGGTATTTTAGAATGTGTAGCATCAAGATCTATCATGCTGAAAATTAGAATTTTACCTTGAATAACTATGAGGTAGTTTGTTATTTCAATTTTTTGGTTAAGTTTACTATTGGTTTTACCTTTACTGAGATGTCATTGTCCTTGTCACATGACCTTGACCCTGGTATTTGTGAAAGATCCATCATCAGGCTAAGAATAAGCATTTCAATCTTAACTATGGTTTCATGTAATCACGGGGGGTGATGTCCATAATCGGAGCCACGGCTCCGCTTTCAAAATCATGTGTGGAACTTCCGCTCCACGTGTGGCTCCGATTATGTAGATGTAAACATTTCATATTTTGAATGAAAAATGGGGTAGGAGGTCGGGATTTCCTCATTTATATAATATTTAATTCATTAATCACAAAAAAGTCGAATGCTATTCGACCAGTTATACATTTTGCAACGTAAACGTACTCAAAAAATGTAAGAACGCTCGTTGGTTTTGTTAAAAATGATTTCTTCTGGGAGCAGTCTTGAGCCAGGAATGTCAAAACATGTGGTTTTTAACTTCAAAACGCAATATTCTGAAAAGAATTGATAACGCAGACCATTGTTTTCAGTGTATACGAGTTTAAAAAAGCAACTACAATAATCTTACCAAATGTACTTTTCTGCAATATGATATATATCAAAGAAAATTGTTTGGTTCCGATTATGTGGATTGGCTCCCATTATGGTCCCTGGCTCTGAAGTTGTGGAGTGTCTTCTTCTTCTTGCATATGACCCCACAGCCTTAAATATGAAGTTTCTGTTAGTCCCATGGGGCGCTGTTTTCTAGTCATTCCATGGCACACGTTGTCTAATTTACGTCTCACCTTTCTCGTTTCCTTTTATTAACTCCAAAATGCAATATTCTGAACAGAGTGTCTGATGTAGACCCTTGTTTTCAGTGTGTACTAATTTAAGAAGATAACGACAATATTCTAGACAAATGTTCTTTACTCAAATTTTAGATAGTTGAAAGACAAGAGCCGTCAGAGACGGATTATGCTCCCCGAATAAGGCATTGTCACAAAAACAAGAGCCATGTTGGACATGCACATCCCTCGCCACAAAAGCTTGATAGTAAACTGAAGCCTAATAGAATAAAGATTCTTTTGTACTGTCAGAGATTTACCTCCTATAAAATCTAAGTATTAAATATAACAAAGG
Organism: Fragum whitleyi; assembly: GCA_948146395.1. Lineage (NCBI taxonomy): Eukaryota > Metazoa > Mollusca > Bivalvia > Cardiida > Cardiidae > Fragum > Fragum whitleyi. The sequence goes on from OX411559.1 coordinate 20,574,991, forward strand.
GCAATAACTCCAAAATTATGCAAGCAAGAGTTATAGTTCTGGTGTATTGCACTTCTCCTCCGTGAGATCTATCCACCCATAAAGTTTCAAGTTGATAGCTATCATACTTTAGGAGATATTCTCCAGACAAAGTCTAAGTATCAAAAATAACAAAGGGCAATAACTGCAAAATTATGCAAGTAAGAGTTGTAGTTCTTGTGCACTGCACTTCTCCTCCATGAGATCTGTCCACCCATAAATGTTCAAGTTGATAGCTATTATACTTTAGGAGATATGCTCCAGATATAATCTAAGTATCAAAAATAACAAAGGGCAGTACTCCAAAATTATGCAAGCAAGAGTTGTAGTCCTTGTGCATAGCAATTCTCCTCCATGAGATCTATCCACCCATAAAGTTTCAAGTTGATAGCTATTTTACTTTAGGAGATATGCTCCAGACATAATCTAAGTATCAAAAATAACAAAGGGCAATAACTCCAAAATTATGCAAGCAAGAGTTGTAGTTCTTGTGCACTGCACTTCTCCTCCATAAGGTCTATCCACCCATAAAGTTTCAAGTTGATAGCTATTATACTTTAGGAGATATGCTCTGTGGTCAGATTTCAAAGACTCAAATAAGCTGTTATCTTATACAGCTAACATAAAGGTAACAAACATTAAACCCCCTTTTTGCATGACATATTTAAAGACACAAATTTCAAATAGTTTAGGGTAAAGAGCATCTGATTTGCTACTCAAATGTGAAATTTCATCAAATTCTGAGCATAAGACTAGGAGAAATGAAAGAATAACTGTAATTACGCGCTTTTGTAAAGGTAACAAATATTAAGCCCCCTTTTTCCATGATATATTTCTTTTATGTTAATTTCAAATTGTTAATAGTAACGGGCATCTGATTTGCTACACAAATATGAAATTTCACTAAATTCTGACTGTTAGACTAGGAGAAATTTGGGAAAAACTGTTTTTTACCCTCAGTCCCTTTTTCCCGTGACGAGGCCTCAAATCCTCAAGTCACAGATGCATCATCACTATCTCATAGGGAGTTCACATGGTAAGTTTCATTCAATTTGGCCCAGGGGTTATGAAGAAATAGGTGGGGACGGACGGACGGACGGATGGACGGAATTAGGGACGTACGTACGGACGGACAGACAAAGCGGCGGCTATATGCTCTCCCTTCGGGGAGCATAAAAATTATTTGTCTCTAATTATGTACCAATGCTCTAAAGTCTTGGAGTGCCTAGCCTTTAGGGACCGAAACTCATAATCACTTGCCTAAAAATTACATTTATTTATTTTTTTATTTATTTATTTATCTATCCATTTATTTAGTTATTTTATTAGTTAATTAGTTAGTGAGAAAAGGAATGATACCGTAGTCATACGAATTGAAGAGTTGTAAGCGCGTGAAGGCGACTATCACTAGGAGCAATTCCCAAAATGGATGTGCGTTCAATGTTCATTTGCCTCGATTTCACTCAAAATCTTGGGTTTTGCAACTTTTTTTTTGACTCTCATTATAAACTTGTTTTCGATAAGCACGAGTTTGAAATGAGTCCGGTCAGGGAAAGACTAGGCATTGGTCTCACTTCAATGAGGTGTTCTCGAATTAAATCGACAATGGTATGAGATGAATAGACCATAACATTGACTTATTTACAGGGATTCGCCCTATGGCTATTGCTTTTAAAGGAGTCATCAAACGGCCCAGATACCTCATCTTTGTGGTTCACTGTCACCATGAGTCCACGATAACCTTAAAAAAAACTGTGACATGGAGAGTAAAAAGTTTCCGGTCATAACACAAATTGTAGTACAATCCGTCCTCCCCATCCAGTCAGCACCGAAGTTCGGCATCGGTAGTTGTTATTATCCGCGTTGTAACCTGGCAATGGTCGAGTTATGACATCTCAGTGTCCTTGATTTTAATCGCATAAATGAATCAGTTTGATATGTCTATGCGCAATGACGTTCCGAAATTCATTTTTTCACAACCACCAAACTCGAAAACTTTGCTTTATCTGATAAATGTTTTCACAGTTTGTCGTTTCCACCTTTTTAAGCTGTATTACTCGACAAACTTGAGTTTCGTACGATGCATTCAATCTGCTGCATGAGAAAACATTGCTTATAACGAAAAACTTCTTTAAGTTATACCGATGCCTTCTCTTTCACCGACCAGACTTATCTCAAACTCAAGCATATCATAAACGAGATTTCAATGAGAGTTCACAAAAGAACGAAAGATCGCAAGGTTTTGAGTCAAATTAAGGCAGAATGAAGAGCAATTGGATAGCCATGTTAGGATTTAATCTTGGCAAAATTCAGAAATCCACGTCCAACATTATTAGAGAGCAATATTGCACATGAACACATGCGCTATTGAATTTTACAGAGCAATGAAAACTGACTTTGATTTCAAAATTTTGATTTTGGGGGTAGTCACCAGTAACTCTCCAATGCGTGTGTCTTCGGTGTAATCCATTTTGTGACAGATCAATAATTAGTTTACGTTTATTTTGGTATATCGAATTTTCCAAACTCTAGATTATGGAAAAAGTTGTATCTAAAAAAGTGATGCGTTATTTTTGTTGTTCAGGATATATAAAACGTGTTTTCGCCCTTGTATATTGATCCGTTTTGCTAAATGTCAAATTTCTATACTTCTGTTAAATTTTCAACATCGCTTTTATAAAACGGTACCCCTATACCGAAAAAGCGCTCGGGACTTTTTCAGTATTTGATTTTCATAGTCTTAAATAAGTTTTAATTTTATTAAATCTAGTTTAATTACTTTCCGGTTGAAAAGTTGACAAATCCGGAGATGAAGTAGTAAATTATGATATTAAACGGAATTTATATGAATATGTTCAAATCTTTGCGAAAATTCGGAACTAAATGTTACGCGGGGCTTAAAAACAAGGGACCATTGGCTCTTAAGCGCTAACCTGAGTCATTTACAAGTATTTGACAAATGTGGGAAAGTGTCAAAACTACTTATTTGAAATTCATGACTAGCTCAACAAAAGTCAAAGATATCAAAAAGACAATCATTCCGATTACATTTCAAAACAGTTGAGTCAAATATGTTGCCTCTGAAGTACTGAAGGGTTTTCAAAGATTTGAGGAGGTGTCCAGGTTTTTTATCCTCTTTCCAACTCGTCTAAGATTTAAAGATAAAGATCCTGACAATATGTTCAAACAAATGTCCTCTAGATTTTCCTTAATTTGACCCATCGACCTCATTTTTGGTCCCACTTAACCAATTTTTAAACTTAATGAGATTTCACGGAGGCAAATATTCTGACCAAGTTTCAAGACATTTGAGTAAAGGGAGTGGTCTCTAGAGTTCACACAAGGTTTTTCCAAGATTTGACCCATTAACCTAATTTTTGACTTCACTTGATCCAGTTTAGGACTTGACTTTGCTTAGATTTGATGGGGTCCAACATTCTGACCAAGTTTCAGGACATTTTGGGTAAAAAATGTGGCTTCTAAAGTAAACAGAAGGTTCTTCTAAGATATGACCCCTTGACCTCATTTTTTGACTCCGATTGACCCAATTTCAAACTTGATCGAGATTTGATGCAGACAAACATTCTGGCAAAGTTTCAGGACAAAAACAAATTGTGTTGCCTCTAAAGTGAATAGAAGGTTTTTCTTAGAAATGACCCCTTAGCCTCATTTTTGACCTCACTTGACCCAGTTTACAACATGACCAAGATTTGATGAAAATCAACATTCTGACTAAGATTCATGATATTGGGGCCAAAAAATGTGACCTCTAAAGTGAACAGAGGGTTTTCTAAGATATGATCCCTTGACCTCAATTTTGACCCCACTTGACCCAATTTTGAACATGTCCGAGATTTGATGGAGACAAACATTCTGATGACGTTTAAAGACATTTTGGCAAAAAATGAGGCCTCTGAAGTGCACACAAGACTTTTGCTAAAATTTGACCCCTTTCATTTACAAGATCCCATTTTTTACCCCACTTGACCAAATCTCGAACTGGACCAAGATTTGATGGAGACAGACATCCTGACCAAATTTAAGACATTTGGACCAAAAAGGTGGCCGCTAGAGTGCACACAAGTTGGTGACGGCGACGGACAAAGGACGTCGGACACAGCTTGATCACAAGAGCTCACCAAGAGTACTTCCTGCTCAGATGCGCTAAAAATCGAACAAAAAGGGAGTATTAAGAATCATTGAGTCCTTTTTTAGTAAGATATATTAATCGTATTTCTTGAAATATGTATCAAATGAACGCGAATATCGCAACATTCTTTTTTTTTTGATACCACTCGGAAATATATCTGATAAAATTTCATGGAATTATCGACATTGAAAGAGTGTTAGTATTGACATTGTTTAAATTGGAACGCTTAGCGTGCAAAGTATAATAAGCAAGAAAAACCATTGACAGGCTCCGAAGAAATCTTTATATCTCTTCACATTTAATCCTGGATTATAGTCCGACAATTCTCTTGCACGTACATGTACTAAGTAATATCAATGAAGCTGACTGTCTAGTAACCGGAATATTATAATAAAAGTAAACATGTAGAAGTGAAACGTAACAAACGTAACTTGCATTGTGGAATGATGATGAAAAAGCGCCCCATGAAACTAGTAGAAATTTCATATTGAAGATGTTATATAGAAGAAGAAGAAAACATTCCACAACTTCAGAGCCTGCATGGTACATAATCGGAGCCAATCCGCATAATCGGAACCAAACTATTTTCTTTGATCTATATCATATTGAAGAAAGGTACATTGGGTTAGAGTATTGTGGTTGTTTTGTTAAACTCCTGTACACTAAAAACAATGGTCTGCATTATTAATTCTGTTCAGAATATTGCATTTTGGAGGTAAAAACCACGTGTTTTCACATTCCTGACTCAAGACCACTTCCAGAAGAAATCATTTTTAACAAAAACCAACGAGCGTTCTTACATTTTTTGAGTACATTTACGTTGCAAAATGTATAACTGGTCGAATAGCATTCGACTTTTTTGTGATTAATGAATTAAATATTATATAAATGAGGAAATCCTGACCTCCTACCCCATTTTTCATTCAAAATATGAAATGTTTACATCTACATAATCGGAGCCACACGTGGAGCGGAAGTTCCACACATGATTTTGAAAGCGGAGCCGTGGCTCCGATTATGGACATCACCCCCGTGGTAATAGGCAATATCAAAATTTTTGGATCAGTTTTGCAGATCATGTTTGACCTGTACAGATGACCCAAGCCTAATCACATGACCTTATCCTTAGTATCTCTAGATATGTATTATTCAGATCTATTTTAATATACCAAAGATGAAAAATATATTTCGAATAAGTTTGAAGTACTAGGCAATATTTTCAGTTTTTTGATGAGACAATTACAAACTGAGACAGATAGACAGACAGACAGACAGACAGACAGACAACAGTAAAGCAAATTGCTTCACTGGTTTTAACCCTTGTCATGCTGAATAATTAACCCTTGAAAAATTATACATCAATCAAAGTGCTGAAAGCTCTGTATTTCCTAATTGTGAGTCATCATTTTATTTTGAAAATATTTCTGAAACTTTTCAGGTAGAAAGGAAAATCAGGTTGTATGGACTATGTTGAGCCTGGTAAGCTTGTTAAGTAACACATTTATCATGTGACCTGAAAAAGGATTTGTGGGCTGTTGTGGGTTGTGCGTTAAGTATCAACCCTAGTAGGACCTTGTGGATTGCGCAGACTGACTTGGGTCAAAACTTTTCACAATGTGCTTATTTTCTGAATCCAGAATGATCAATCTACCTTTCAGTGAAAGAATTTTTGAAATGCGACCTCTGGTTGACCTATTTTGGACCAAATTTCTTTTTCAAATATTCATTTACAGAGTTCCGAGATGGTCTCTTTTTGCGTGACGGGTCACACATATTTACCTATCAATCTTGGGATCTTAAGTTCATACCCTGGCTCAGCCAACTTTCATCTTACACTTTACAAAAGTCAACAATCTGGAAGTCGTGTGTTCGATCTCCCATGGCGGCAAATATCCTTTCCGACGTTTGTCTCTAACCAATGGGTAGATAATTGTAAACCAATGTAAGAAAGCAGTGGGAGGCTAGGAAAGGGTGTAATGCTAGTACAGGTGTAAGAAATACCAGGAATCCACTGTTAGGTGCTCCGGCTGCCGCGATATAACTGCGAAATTGTTGAAAGCGGTGTAAAACCCATTCAAACAAACAAACAAACAAAAGTCAAAGACAAATAAGCAATGATAAGTAGTTCGCCCTTAAGCAGGGGTTCTGAAATATTTTGAAAGTCAACTTGTCCACGGACAAGCCACAATCACAATCTGGCTTGTCCGTATCAAACGCTTTCTTGTCTGTTCTTTATCATTAACATTTTTTCCCTTATAAATAGTCTTATTTTTTTTTTTTCTGACATTGAAGATACTTTGGTTTTGCTATGAGAAGCATCCATAAAATAGTCTCACTGACTGTAAATATAAGTATTATGGCATTTATTTTTAGAAAACTGCTAACTTTTACTATAAGAAAATATATAATAACTTGTCCACGGACAACTTAGCAAGGAAAACCTGCTTGTCCGTGCAGTTTAATGGGCAACTCAGACAACTCTGGCAGCTTATTTCAGAATCACTGTTAAGTGGAATGAAAAGCTGGTGTCTAGGATAAATTTAACAAGAGATGTAAAACATTTATGCCCCCAATAAAAGCAGGTCAATAGCCTATTGTTTGTCAATCAACAAAGTGCAATAACTCACAAAATATGATGAGTAGAGTTATGGTTCTTGTGTACTGCACTTCTCCTCAAAGAGATCTATCCACCTGTGAAGTGTCATGATTCTAGCTTACATACTTTATGAGATATGCTCTGGACAAAAAACGGTCCATGGACTGACCAAACGACCGACCGACCGACCAACAAGTGCAAAGCAATATACCCCCTCTTCTTCGAAGGGGGACATAATAATAATTGTGGTTGTATTAGTGTGAGAAACCACAGGCAACCATTGGTAGGAGAACATGCTGCTGCAATTAAACTTTAATTAGACTGTTGCAAAGTCGACTAATATGCCCCCCCCCCCCTACAAGTGCTTGCCAATTAGTAAAGCCATTTTCCATCAAAGGACCATAACTCTGTCAAAAGTCAATGGAAGATGACCAAAATAGCACTTGCACATCTCTGCCTGATACTGATCACATCTGTGAAGATTCAAATAAATAAGCCCAATAGTTGCTGAGAAATCTTCCGGACACACACAAAAAAAAGTTGGACGGACAGACAGATGGACTGACCGACTGACAAGCTGACTCTTTTATACTGCCAAACACAGTTTCTGGGGTTGTAATAATGTTGAAAGAAGCATTGAACCCCATCCAAACAAACACCTGTGCTGTATCACACCTGATTAAAAGTCTGCAAAATGAGATAATTGCATTAAAGAACAGCGGAAACTTCAATAATCGGATGTCAATATGGGATATTCAATGATAATTAATCATCTTCATACAATATTTTGTCAATGCAATGCTTTTAGCAAAGCCTTTCAATGACCCTTTTAAAAAATGAGGGATTTTTTTAAAAATTAATTCATTTGTTTGTTTGAATGGGGTATTATGCCGCTTTCAACAATCTTTCAGCAATATCGCGACGGCTGGAGCACCTAATAATGGATTCGAGTATTTCTTTTTTTTTTTTTTTTTTTTCTTTCAATTGCAGATTAATATTTTTTTTTTTTTTTTTTTTCTCATTTTAGAATTTTATACAAAAAAAAAAACGCATTAAAAACTTACGTACAACAAAACCAGTGAAACTTGATCTGTCGCACAAAATCAGGTTACAAGATTTTATAATCCCCAGTGTCATATGAAAATGATCAATGCTTCTTTGAGCGAGTGGATCTTGATGTAGGTTGTATTTTTTTTTTTTTTTTTTTAGATCTCTCTTTTCCAATAGTACAATTTATAGTTACAAGTTGATATAGCAAATTCTTTATTGGCATGGCAGGGCGGCTATTAAGGGAGTTTAACGGTAAACCGTACAGCTAATCTAAAACAATTTTGCTAGAGCGACTATACGGTAGTCTATTTAAGCGACCATCTTTTATTAACAAAAAAAAAAAAAAAAAAAAAACCTTTTCTATAAATCAAAATATCTTAAATGGTATAAATAGTTGGTCTAAAAAATTATTAAAAATGAATCATAATTTTGTTACAACTCACCAGAATCATCTCAAGGCGGTTCTACTGAGATTTAACAACAATGTGTTTTTGAGAGTTTTGCAAGAATATGCATTTTCAGTCGAAAATGATGTTGCTTATTTGCAAAAAATGCCTATATGAGGCGGCCCTTTTCTTTATCGACTACTTTTGAGTGGTGGTTGCAGTAGTTGCTTAAACAAAGTTTTACTGTATATAAAATTGAACTCGTAATATCAATTGTTTTGTTTAGCTTCGCCCTGCCCTGTCAACAAAATTCATACGATATACATATTTCTTTTTAATTCTAAGAATTCTATCATTAGAAAATTCATTCATAGCGATCGAACTTTGTATTTAGATCGATTACTTTTAGATCGAGTACTTACCCTTGTCAAGCTGAAACAATCATCTTAGAATAATAAAATTGACATTTTTTACGTTTTTTTTTTTATTTAACGAGAAATTCGGACTGTACAGATAGAATATGAAATTAAATTGTACAGCTTAAGATCTAAATGCCGATATGTGCTTGGTGATCCCCTTCTATACTTTTTGTCAAAGAAGGAATAATTTGGCATCAGGTTGACAAGGTTGACTTCATTTTTTAAAGATCAAATAAAATCGCTTAGATAACTATCACTATACAATGTTTACTGTGTAATGCAAGCAAAATTTCTCCGAAATAAATGAGTGCTATTGAAACATTGTAACCACAACTTGTAGAAACTGTAGTTGTAAAGTGTCAACGTCAGATATGTCAGTGGATAGTGGTTGTATTGGTTATTGAAAAAAGGAGATTTTTTTTTTTTTCAAAAAGTACAAGGAAAAACAGTAGCATGTAAATACAAAAAAGAACAACAGTACACAATTTACATAAACAAAATGATGGATGAAAGAATTTGCAATCACACGAACACCTCATAGGGATAATGTCATAAATGTTTCAAGATTTACTCAGATTGTCTCTCTACAAGGCTCCTAACCACTGACCAGTTTTGAAAGGTTGAGGGATCTGCATCTGATAATTTTTGTATACTCCATGACAAAGACAGGTCGTGTATCAGGCCTCTTATAGAAGGTTTGTAGTGTTTAATTTTACATGTGAAAAATATAACGTTTGAAGTTAAGAAAGAGAATATTAATATCATCATTTTTATAGCCGAGTAGTAAATTCTCACTTTTTAAGGTGAAAGCGGGGTAGTAAAAGTTTATTTTTTGTATTAAAAAATCAAGTATTGGTTTTATATTGTTGCAATCAAAAAATAAGTGAATAAGTGATTCTTCCTCTATACCACAGAAAGAACACTCAGAATTTGGTTTTATATTCATTTTAAATAAAAGTTTATTTGTTGGTAATATTCTATGGTTTATTCGCGTTTGTAACCACTGTAAGTAGGTATTCTTAGTTATCTTATAAATATTACTGTATACATGTTTCCAATCTATATTCGATTGGGTATAGATTGATGACCATTTGTGTTGACTAGTGGGGATGTCATCATTCGATATAAGCGTATTGTAAATATGTTTATTCGAGTGTGTAAGTATTTCATGAAAATAACAATTGACCGAGGGGTTGTGGGACGTTGATAGAATGTTACAGTCTGTATTTATATTCAATCTTGAAAGGAAGGACTTTACTGCGTTACTTAGGCTATAAAAATTAAGATAGTTAATATTCGTCTTCAAATTTTCTCTTACTTGTTCGATATTTTTAAATGAGTAATCATCATTTAGAATGTCTTTGAGTAAGTGATAGCCATTTGAATAAATATCTCTGAAATATACATATTTTGAGTTAATAGTGATTTTTTCATTGTAGAAAAGGGGCATATGTAAGATTTGTTTCCATTTTGTGAATTGATATTTTTCGATATATGCGCTATAGGATTTGAGAACATCGATCCAAAAAAGATTTTTGAGTCTTTTGCTTATTATGTTGTTGTAGCATTTTCCGAAGGTTAAAATCCCTTGTACATCGAATAAATTATTTGCAAGCCTATAACATGCGTTTTCGCTATGTATTATCATTTTCTGTAACCATTTAACTTTCATTGAATGAATATAGCATTTGATGTCAATGGTCTTCAAACCTCCGTCGCAGTATTGTTTAATACTTATACTATGCTTGATTTTTGGTCTACCATCCCATATGAATTCGGTAAATAAATCACTTAATTTGAAGATAAACTCATTTTTCGGGGTTGGTAAACTAATAAATAAATGTGTAAATATTGGAATCAATAGCGCTTTAACAACTGTTATTCTACCGAGTGGAGTTAATTTTCTTCTCTTCCAGAAAGAAATGATCTTTCTGCAATTTTCTAGTTTGGTATCGAAATTAAGGCTTTCCATCGAGGTAAGATCTATACTAAAGTTTATGCCTAATAATTTAAACGTTGTGTCGCCCCAAGATAGTTTCCATCTTGTTTTTATTGATCTGGTGCTATATTTCATTGATCCTATCCAAATTAATTTGGTTTTGTCAAAGTTTACATTAAGGCCTGATATTTCGGAAAAGTAGTTTAGTGTTTCAAGAACAGCATGTAAAGATTCTTCTGACCCATCTAATAGGAGAGAGGTATCGTCAGCGAATTGTGAAATGATATATTCATCGCCTCTTATCTTAATTCCTTTTATTTTAAGGTTATGTTTTATTTCAATACTAAGGATTTCTGAGCAAAGAATAAATAAGTATGATGATATGGGATCACCTTGTCTACAACCTCTTTTAACAGTGAAAAACTCAGACAAAAATCCATTAAGTTGAACACATACTTGCGTATTATATAAAAAGAGTTTGATCCATTTTCTAAACATATCCCCAAAATTAAAAAAAGACAGTGTCTTTTCAATGAAATGGAATGAAAGGGAGTCGAAAGCTTTTTCAAAATCAATGAGCATGAGTAATCCTGGAATATTATTGTCCTCGCAATATTTCATAATATCGTATACAAGCCGAGTGTTTTCTCCAATATATCTTCCTTTAAGAAATCCAGTTTGATCTCTTGAAATCAGATGATCTAATACATTTTTAAGTCTGTTGGCAATTGAGCCAGAAGCTAGTTTATACAGAACATTTAAAAGTGTTATTGGTCTCCAATTTTTTAAAAATTGTTTAGGTTTATTTTCTTTTGGTATACACGTTATAGTTCCTAATTTTATATTTTTTGATAATAAGTTTTCTTCGAATGCAAAATTCAATGTTCTAACAACGAAATGACCAATTTTATTCCAAAACATTTTATAAAAGTTTGCGCTAAAACCATCACATCCAGGGCTTTTGTCATTTTTCATATTCTTCAAAGTTTTTGTAACCTCTTCGTACGTCAATAGGCCTTCTAGGCTTTCTTTTTGGTTGTTATCTAATTTTTTGATATTAAGGTTGCGGTATTTATGAGCTAAGTCGAATTGTTCGTTTGTTATTTTTTCAGTATATAAATTCTCATAGAATTGTTTTGTTTCATTTAGTATTTCCTTTTGGTCGTAGATGTAGTTACCTTCATTATTTTGGATAAAGGGAATACTTTTCTTCTGGTTATGTTGCTTTTCTAAATTACAAAAATAACGTGTTGTTTTTTCTCCGTTATCGATCCAGTGCGACCTTGAGCGAATAAATGCACCTTTTAATTTCGTTTCTCTTAAAGTATTTAACTCATCTTGTAGTATTTGTAATGTATCTTTATTATCATCGCTCAATTTTTTTTCAATTTTTTCGATTTTTTCTATTAATATTTTTTCCTGGTTATTAATTTCTTTTGCTTTATGACTTGAATAGGAAATAGTTTGTCCACGAATTTCCATAAGAAGGGTTTCTAAAAAAAGCTGGTCATCTATAATGAATTGTATTTCCGATTTATCCATCATTAAAATACTTTCAAAATTATAGACAGGAAGACAATATTGCAGAATTACTTCATTTATTTTTTTATTTACCGAATCAATAAAATCAGTGTCATTTAATAAAGAATTATTAAATTTCCAAAAACCTTTTCCGTGCTCTGTTTTGTTGAAGTTCAAATCTAGAAATATTATTGAGTGATCCGATTTATAGCTTAAGTATGTATCGCAGTTTTTCATGTTTTCAATAAGGTTGTTCGTAATGAGAAAAAAATCGAGCCTTCCTTGTTGTAATGGGTTAAATCTTTTCCAAGTAAATTTATTTGTGTTTCCATGGATTTCCCTGAAAGCATCTACAATATTTAATTCTGTGATTTTCCTTCTTAAAAACTCTCTTGCATTTTTATTGTGGTGGGGATTTTTGTAATTTTGATAATCTAGCGTTGGATTTAAGACGAGGTTAAAATCGCCGCATATAATAAAGTTTTCGTAGGAAAAAGATTCAATTAAGTCAAATATGTTTTTGAAAAAAATTGGCTGGTCATTGTTTGGGGCGTATAAATTGATTAACAAAAACTTAATATCATCTATTATCAAGTCTAGAATGATAAATTGTCCGTTGTTGTCGTTATGCATGTTAATCACTTTAACATCCGTGTGTTTTTTTATTAAAATAGCCACTCCCCTTGCATTATTTGCGCCGTGACTGAAAAAGCATTCTCCATTCCATTCTGTATAAATTGTTTTTTCCATACATTTAGTAAAATGGGTTTCCTGAAGACAGACAATGTCTGCATTTTTTTCTTTAAATAATTTAAATATGTCAACTCTTTTTTTCGTGTTATTCAGACCCCTGCAGTTGTTAGACATTATTTTAAGATTCTGCATTGTGGTGTTTTAAGTACAAAACTAAATCCTCTGTTTTCATATATAGGTACAATTTTTAGACAGTAGTTCGAAACCTTCATAGAAAGAAAGACATCATAACATTTGGTGAACTGAAATGTTTTGCAAGTTCCTCTATGTTTGCACGTGTCCTTATCTTTAAGTTGTTCGTGTGATTGAAAAGAGTATGAAATGGGAAAATGAATACAAAACATGGTTGATAAGTGAGAGGGAAAAAATGCGTTCTTGGTTCATATAAGATACTGTGACAGTGACTGAATACGTTGAACGACAAGTGTCACTACAAATCATTATTATTACATATTCAAATTTCTACTATCAAATTTCTTTTATCAAGTATTAATGATGTTAGAAGTTTATTTTATCGAGATATCTAACAATTTTAAAGGTCGGACGAAGGATGCAATACTAAATATGAACAGACTTATGATAACTAATTTAAAAAGATCTAGAATGATATCATTATAGCTATATAATGAGCTTCTACACAGTATTAATACTTACAACTTATCGCCCATGCTCCTCCAAAACATCGTACCTGAAGCTTAAAATAAGTTGTAGCTACGAGGTTTTGGAAGCAGCATAACGGTATGGTCTTGTTAAAGAGTGACGTTTAACTTTCACATTGTTATACTTCACAGTAAATGTTAACGGATGGTTAACTATAGTTCTGTTCGATACTAAATGTAGTTTTAACCAATTTTTTGTCAAAAATTCTGGCTCACAATAATGAAATAGAGAACAGACAGAGTAGGCAAGGATCAGACTGCATATTTGTGCAGGTTGATCTCAGTCCACACTGTCCGCTCAATCTTTGTATATATTGGGAGTATGATTTACCTAGTACGATAGGGGTTTAGCATCTTAACATGAATACAAAAGAGTGTATCGTATAAGTCAACGAATAAGAAAAAAAATTGATAAGCCAATAAATCAATACATGTATACGTCAACCTTTATTAGGCGACCACTCGCATTAGAACTAAAATGGAAACCACTATTGTAAATTATCTTGTACAAGCTTATAGCAGAGTATAATAGTTATAGATATCCCGCTATAAGTAGGCACTTACTAACTGTCTTGACTCAATTTTTCCGATTGATTTACGAACATTGTAAGAGTCCGTACTTTTAAGCGATATTTTTGCAATCTGTTTAATTGTTTGAAAAAGTGGTTTGTAGCATTGATTTTTTTTTTAATTTTTTTTTATTTTTGTTGGTCTAAAGCGAATGGTCATCCGAACGAAAATATTGCTTAAGCAAGACTATTCAAGACATTTAACCAGGCATAATAATTCTAAATACAAATGATACCCTCGCTATAAACCTAAGTTGTTGAAATCACGATATCGTCGGTGTTCTGCCAAAATCCCATAACCGCAGCTTGTTTAAAGTTGTAGTTACGAGGTTTTGGCAGAAAATCGACGATATATCGCTTAGAGACTACAGCATGCTTTTATTCCAGTTATACATGGTGTAAGATGACTTACAAAAATTGATCTTTCATAATCATTGTAAATGTGTTTTGAAACAACCATATCCACAGCCTCCAACAGCAATATCAAGGATTGAAAAAACTACAAGTTTTGTCCTTATATATATAGTAATGACTGCTGGATACTAAAATTGTTACGTCCATATATCGTAAGCGAGGTTGCGACAATTCAACAAAGATATATTGGGTTAGTTACACATATATCTCAGTTCTATTGACCCGAGAATGACCTCTGTCGATTATAAATGTTTATTTATTTATTTATTTATTTCAATTTTGCCATTGCATTACACGTTATGTTAGCAGAATTAACAACTTTCGGGTAATGAGTTATTTGCTAGTTTGAATCTATCTTGAGCACACATATATATACATATATATGCATGCATACACATACACACAGAAGCATTGAACCCCATCCAAACAAACACCTGTGCTGTATCACACCTGATTAAAAGTCTGCAAAATGAGATAATTGCATTAAAGAACAGCGGAAACTTCAATAATCGGATGTCAATATGGGATATTCAATGATAATTAATCATCTTCATACAATATTTTGTCAATGCAATGCTTTTAGCAAAGCCTTTCAATGACCCTTTTAAAAAATGAGGGATTTTTTTAAAAATTAATTCATTTGTTTGTTTGAATGGGGTATTATGCCGCTTTCAACAATCTTTCAGCAATATCGCGACGGCTGGAGCACCTAATAATGGATTCGAGTATTTCTTACACAAGTACTACCATTACATATTTTCCTAGCGTCCAGCTGCTTTCCTACATAGGTCTGCGCTTTATCAACCTATTGGTGAGAGACAAATAAAAAGAAACTAGAAAGCCATGAATGGCTTGAGTCGCTCCACAGGCTTGAAATTCATGTAATCAAAGTTTTGACTAGATTTTGTAGATATTTTGGGTTCTATTTATGTTGAAATGATTTTCAAAGTTTCCACTATTATAACATATAGAGAAAGGACCTCCGCCAATAAAAGACATAATTTTCATCCGATCACGATAATTTTTGGCTGCATGATAATGGATCACCCAAGGATCATACTTATGAAGTTTGATGGATATCCATCAATTAAATTCTGAGAAAATGATTTTCAAAGTTTCCACTATATAACAAATAGAGAAATGACCTCCGCCCACAAAATACACATTTTTCATTAGATCACAATAATTTTTGGTAGACTGATAAAGGGTCACTGAAGGGTCATTCATGTAAAATTTGGTTGATATCTATCAATTACTTTTTGAAAAAATGATTTTCAAAGTTTCCACTATATAACATATAGAGAAATGACCTCCGCCCATAAAATACATATTTTTCATTTGATCACAATAATTTTTTGTAGATTGATAAATGGTCACCCAAGGATCAATCATGTAAAATTTGGTTGATATCTATCAGTTAGTTTCTGAGAAAATGATTTTCAAAGTTTCCACTATATAACATATAGAGAAATGACCTCCGCCCATAAAATGCATATTTTTCATCTGATCAAAATAATTTTTGGTAGACTGATATGGGGTCACCCAAGGATCAGTCATGTAAAATTTTATTGGTATCCATCAATTAGAACCTGAGAAAAGTCACTTTTTACCATATTTGGAAATTAGCCACGCCCATTAAATCCATGTTTTTCATTGGATCAAAATTTCTTAAACAACTTTGAAAGAGGGTCACCCAAGGATCATTCCTGTGAAGTTTGGTTGAAATCCATCCAGTAGTTTCTGAGAAGAAGATTTTTAAAGAAAAAGTTTACGACCGCACGCACGGACGCACGGACGGACGCACGACGGACACAACGCCATGACAATAGCCCCAGTGGCTTTCAGCCAGTGGAGCTAAAAATGAGTGCCATCATCGTCAGAAATTGTTAACAGAATAATTCTAAAATTCAGCAATTTATAAGCTACATACTACCACACTTAATCCTTGTCATGCTGAATAAATTTTGGCTAAATATTTTCATCAAAATCAAATGGCAAAACGCACTGAAAGTACCAACAGTAGGTCAATTTTTATTTGTGAAAAAGTATATCTATTGAAAATTCTGGTTTGAAAGTGAGAAACAGGTGGTGTAGACTAACATCAGACTGCACATATGTGCAGGCTGATGTTTGTCTATAGCTCCTGCCGAAGCAGGAATATTCCGGGTTCAGCATGACAAGGGTTAAGATTTTAGACTTTAATAGACAGAGGAAGCTGTTTGGAAAAATTAAGAGACAAGGTTAAGATGGGTTGATTAACCTATATCAAATCTAATAATATTTTTGTCATATGAAATTCAAGCTTATGATATCAAGGCAGCTGGAGAAACAGAGTGAATTATCTCACAAAGCTTTAGAATGTAACACCAAAAATCTTTTTTTAATTAAATGTAATATGAATATAAATGGTACAAAATGCTTCAAACATAGTAAGGTTTCATAATTTACAATTTTGATCTTTGGTACACTGAAACTTTCAATGACTTATTCTTCTTTAAATTGCTTGACCCAAACAGTTGTAACTGCATATATGTTTATTGGCAGTTGCAGCTATTTTGCTTTGAGCCATCAAAATGTACCAATTTGTAACAATGTGTCAAATTATGTACATTTTTGGTGGACGTTTACGTTCACCAGTGTTAATACCACGTTTGAACAATCCTGTCAGATGTTAATAGGTTTTCAAAACAGTAGTACTCATTAAGATTCAATTTACTCTTTTTGAAGAATTGTAACCGTCTGACAACTATGCATTTCAAAAATGGAGTGAAACAAGGAGTCTACGTAACTTGTTGCAACCTCAAAGATATCTTTTAAGTGTGAAATCATATTCAATTCTGAGATCGGGTGAATTTTTTCCCTGCGTAGAACTACTTTTCTGACAGAGTGAGTAATTTGCCCCTTATTTCCCAATGGTCAATGGGAGGGAACTCATGAAATGAAATTACTGGAATGTTAACCTCCCCTGTCACTATTAATGTATATTAAATAAAGGCAAATTAATGGAAATATCGATATACACATGAATACGGATACAGTCTGAGCAAGTAAAGTAAAGCATTCAGACCATGCGATAAAGGTTTATGCAAAGGTGTTTTACTTTACATTTCAACACACGAAAGCCAAACTCGATACGAGTGTCTGCAATTTTTTACGCGTTTATATGAACACTTACCCTTTCTTTTCTTTGAGAATGAAAATCGCGGAACAATCAATTAATATCCTTTCATAGAATTTTTATCTCCACTGGCCGAAGGCCACTGGGGCTACTGTCATGGCGTTGTGTCCGTCGTCCGTTCGTGCGTCTGGTCGTAAACTTTTTCTTTAAAAATCTTCTCCGCAGAAACTACTGGATGAATTTCAATCAAACTTCACAGGAATGATTGTAGGGTGATCCTCTTTCAAAGTTGTTCAAGAAATTTAGATCCAATGACAAACATGGATTTAATGGGCGTGGCTTATTTCCAAATATGGTTAAAAGTGGGTTTTCTCAGATTCTAATTGATGGATACCAATTAAATATTACATGAATGATCCTTGAGTGGCCTTTTATCAGTCTAATAAAAATTATTGTGATCGGTTGAAAAATATGTATTTTATGGGCGGAGGTCATTTCTCTATATGTTATTTAGTCGAAACTTTGAAAATCATTTTCTCAGAATGTAACTGATGGTTTTCAACCAAATTTCACTCGAATGATACTTTAGTGATCCTTTATCAGGCTACCAGAAATTATTGTGATCGGATGAAAAATAATTATTTTAATGGGCGGAGGTCATTTCTCTATATGTTATTTAGTGGAAACTTTGAAAATCATTTTCTCAGAATGTAACTGATGGTTTTCAGCCAAATTTCACCGGAATGATCTTTTTGAGTAACCCTTTATGAGTCTACCAAAAATTACTGTGATCGGCTGAAAAATATGTATTTTATGGGCAGAGGTAATTTCTCAATATGTTATTTTGTGTAATCTTTGAAAATCATTTTCTCAGAATGTTATGGGTTGATATCAATCAAACTTCATTGTTATGATCCTTACCCTTTATCATGTAGCCAAAATTATTGTCATTGGATGAAATATATGTTTTTTTATTATTATTAGCGGAGGTCTTTTCTCTATATGTTATATAGTGGAAACTCTGAAAATCATTTTCAACATCAGAAGAATCTGAAATATCTAAAAATCTAGTCAAAACTTTTCTTTTTCTTTGACAAGAATTTCAAGCCTGTGGAGCGACCCAAGCCATTCATAGCTTTCTAGTATAAGCAGATAACACCATAATTTCAACAATGAGATTACGGAGAACTGATTAGCAATACAAAATAAGAATAATAACCTAGATCATCTAATTGTCATTTCTTTCCTTTAATAACAAATAGATCGGAGAATCACTGCTTAAACTACACGGGGAATAATTCCGAAAGTTATCGAAACCTTGTAATTATAGGACTTTGTTTACATTTGACGATATGTGTTGAGAAACGTATATCTGAAGCAAGATGGGAACTTGGGTCAGGTCATTTTCCTTCTATCGTAATTTTGAATGTAAAATTTCTCTTTTCTCCACAAATGGAGGAATCACTCTAGTATGCCAATAGAAACGTCCACCATCAGTACTTTCAGTGCTTTGATTTTCTTTCTTGTCAAAGAAAATAAAGAATAAAAGACATTTGCCCTTTTTTCTTTTCTGTGCCATATTTGATAGTTGATTGGTAAAAAATAATCAAGAAATTTTAATGCATTAGTTTGGAACAAGCAAAAAGACAAAAAACCTTGATGAAAAATTGTTTTTGCACTTAAAAGGCATAAATTTTATTTGAAGATTTTTTTAAGATAATTGTTTAGTGCTCTTTCAACAATTCAAATATTTCTCTGAATTTTCTAGTAATTTACATAATTCCTATCTTCCTCACAAAAAGTATCGTATACAAATTGGTATTCATGTAATTTCCCTTTTTTCTCTGGAAGAATTTGCTCATTTGAAATTCATTTATTAACTCTCAATTCAAGTAATAATAATTTAACTAAAATTGTGTTCATCAATATTGGTGTGTTCTGAGAAGTTGGTTTTATTCCGCATTGAAAACAATTTTGAGTAGGCAGTTGTTTTGTAATCTTCTACAAAAAGTAATCCTGTAAGAAGTCTGTTTCTTAACTGACATTTTTTTTTACATTTTTGCATCATGATATTAAATCATAAGATGTGAAGATAATATCATGAGAATATGATATTGTTAGTTTCATAGAGGTATGAAGTTAACAACTTCGTGTATTCATACAGTGTGATTAGGTATTTAGTTTCATACCTCCATGAAATCAACAAATACTCTCTTCATCTCTTTGATATTTTAATAGGTTTGACTTTATAAAATGATACTTTTTATATTAACGGAATGAAAAGAGTATCATGTTGATTTCACTCGGAGTGGTTTCATACATAAATGTGATTAGGTTTTTAGTTACATTCCTTCATAAAAGCAAAAAATATTCCCTTCATATCTAATAATTTAATACAAGGAAGCTAAAGTATGAAGATTTATCCATTATAATTAGACATTATTATTTCCTTTTGGGATTACTTTCTGCCCAAGCTTACAAAAAGATGCACACTCAAAATTGTTTTCATTGTAGAAATGAAACCAGTTTTTAAGCCAATCAAAATACATAAATCTTGATGGAAACAAATAAAATTAAAATATTCTATGCACAAATTTAATTATCTGCATGGGTATTTCCAGTAATTTTACTTGGGGTTAGGGCCAGAGTGGACAGGTGGTGGTGACGTGTGTTTCAACCAAAAATAGAGTATTTGATTCTGCTTCTTTACCAAAGAAGGATAAATTAAATCTCAAAACATATTTCAAAGAAGGAAATAGTAAGATAAATTCAACCCTTTGCTGTTTAATTCCTGATTTTTACGTGCCTGTGATTTTATGTTTAAGAAAACATTGTGAAGAAAGAAGAAATTGCTTCTGACAAGCAATTTCTTCTTTTTCCACACTATTTTCTACCCTACTAAATGGTTATTTTTCGAATTAAATCCACTTTAAATTTTCTTCTGCAAAACCTTTGAATTTGGGCAGGTCCAAAATTTTGTAAAACAGGAAAGGGTTAAGGTAAAAAACTTTTTTTCTAAGAAGGAAATGGTTTATTGACCAGACTAGAATAATCGAGGGATTATTTGACTAAAATGGAAATAAAAAAACGTGAAATTAACATTTCAATAATTCCTTTTTCATAATTTACCTGCACTTCGGACTATGAAACACAATAGTCTACCTCGGGAGTGCATTGTGGGATATCGAAATGCATTGTGGGAGCTGTCAATCAAATTACATTAGAGAGCGGTAAAAGATGAATGCAGTGGACATCGGTTTGAATACAGACATTAACAGGCCGTGTCATTTAATTGAATTTTTGTGAATATTTGCGCTGAGTGTATTAATCATACATAACCCTACTTTTCCGCCATTTTCATTTCACCTTTATTTTCCCTAATGTGGAATACCAGGGGTGAGGAAATACGACTTTTCTTCATTTGTCCATGGGCGAGGAGAACTCGATTTCCTTATTGTCCAGGATCAAAATGAACTTGCCAACAAAAAATCAATTGATATATATTGAAAAAAACCCTGTTTTTAATGAAGAAAATGCTGTAAATCAGCATTTTCTTCATTAAAGCCAATGTTTTCACTCCTTCGATACAAACATTATGATGACTTTTCTTTGTTCATTTTAGTGCTGTTCCAAGGTTTGCTCTGGCATTTACTTGTCCATGGACAAATGGCCTAGAAAAATGTACTTACCCGCGAGTGGAAAATCCTGCATTGGACAAGTCGGCATGGGAATTTCACACTCCTGGATACCCATAGAGCTTTTAAGCACCATTAATGTTCAGTACAAATTTGATGCACATTCAAAGGTTTGATCTTAGCCTAAAATTCCTGTTTTCTAATTTTCTTTTGAAATAACATTAGCTCACCATTGTGAAATATTCCAGAAAATCAATTTAATCAAATCTTAACCCTTGTCATGCTGAACCCGGAATATTCCTGCTTAGGCAGGAGCTATAGGCAAACATCAGTGTGCAGTCTGATGTTAGTCTACACCACCTGTTTCTCACTTTCAAACCAGAATTGTCAATAGATTAAGTTTTTCAAATAAAAATTAACCTACAGTTGGAATTTTCAGTGCTTTTTGCCCTTTGATTTTGATGAAAACTTTTAGACAAAATTTATTCAGCATGAAAAGGGTTAATTTAAATTACGCACTGGACGAGGATTAAGAAAACAAAATGTATATTAACTAAGCTGCAGTATTCATCTTATATTCTTTTTTCAAAAAATGAAAGTACTATTGGAAATATTACTTGGTGCAGTGATATTTTAGAAATACTTTTTTTGCCTTGACCCTCAATATCTATTGTGAAATGAATTTTTAAAATTTAATTGTGCTCTTTCAGATATCCCATTTGTAAAAACAATCAATCTGAATTATGTATCTAAAAAATTCCATATTCAAAATAGAACGGTACCATGGATTTACAAAAAAGAATTAAAATTGCAATTTAGAATAATATACTTTAATTTATGCATCTCTATTTCTTCAATTCGGTTACATTTTTAGTAAAGAAATGAAGGTTTAAATTGCCAATCTCTTTTATTTTTGGGGGTTTGGACATTTAAACATTTCCGAGACTAACCTAGGAATTAAGACAAACAAAGTCCTACCTCAGAAATTAAGAGTAGAAACATCTCTTTTTCATTCTTCAGATTTTTTGAGATTTGATTAATAATTCTACCTAAATTCATATTCATTTTCAGCAAAAAAGACAAGTTTTGAATCATGTCTTATATATACATAATAGATCCTATCCTGTCTTTTTTTAAGCGTTCCTTTTTGCATGGCAGCCGACACAAATTGCCAGTTGGCATCTATACATTTTACAAATACAAGGATCCAGAAAAACCAAGACAAAAACACAGCAATATCTCATTATTTTTTGACAAGTGTCATAAGCTACAGACATGCCCTTCTATGATTGTTTGGTAATATTGTTTGTCTGCAGACTGTGACAGCAGAATTGGACTCCATTTCCACGACATCAGCACAATTGTCTTGACAACAATCAACTAGCAGGTGAGAGATAATACTAAGAAAAGCCTCATGGCTACAGATCGAAGATATTTTTGTGGGAAATCAGGAAAAAATGTTTTAAAAAAAATATACTAACTCTATATTTTTGGTACTCATTGGAATCGTCTTGTTAAGGCAATTCCAAAGAGTACCAAAGATATAAAGTTTTTCTAGGAAACAATGAATTTAGAATGGTGTTTCTCTTCTATTATCTGTAACAATACTGGAGTCTTAAGCTTGCCCATCCAATTGTAGGAAGGACAAAAAGACAATTATCTTATAAATATCCAGGCTATTGAGGCAATTAATTGATCATCTAT
Source organism: Fragum whitleyi (assembly GCA_948146395.1). Classification (NCBI taxonomy): domain Eukaryota; kingdom Metazoa; phylum Mollusca; class Bivalvia; order Cardiida; family Cardiidae; genus Fragum; species Fragum whitleyi. The sequence goes on from OX411559.1 coordinate 20,597,922, forward strand.
TTGCATGGACAATTGCATAAATAGGCAATTAATTTGTCACTCAGTGGGTGGGGTGATATCATAGACAGGTAGTGGGTAAGACCTTAAATTTTGGCTTTCCCAAGGGACAAGTCAATATATATTAATTTATAGTCAATTCCCCACAACTTAAATCAAACATAATTTTCAGCAAAATAACAATTGCATACATTATCATTTTTATTACTGGTACCATATTTCCCCTCATAAATGAGCATTCCCTAATAGTAGCATCCCTACATTTTTTACTGAAAAAAACCTATTTCATATACCTTAATTTTAAGAATGTTTTAGTCTTCTTCTCTAAATTGATGCGAGTTTCCCCTAAACAATCGTTTAAATGATTGTTTAGAGAAAATTCACCTCAAATGAAAGGGAAAAGGGCATAATAGACATCAATTTGTAATTTTCTAATCAGTAAATGCATACTAAATAAAAGCTCCTTAACCATGTTAAGTATAGCACCTGGGAGCGTTTATTAGGAGAAATACAGTAATATGTAAATTTGGATTTCAGTTCATGAGAATGTTGCCAAAATTATTTATACTTTTAAGAAGTTTCTATTTTAGTGTATTGCTTTGTTATATCTATAAGAGACTCTATTAATATATCTACTTAATAAAATTCTGGTTGCAAAATATTGATTATTCATATATATATATAATACACCTGCAACTCCTACTAATTTTGTTAAATAATTTGCTGTAAGAAAGTCAAAATTAAGTAACCATTTTTTAGTTCATATAAATTATAATGTCTCAAAAGATGGTGAAAAAAGATTGAAAGTTGTGAATATTAACCCTTGTCATGCTGAACTTGGAATATTCTTGCTTTGGCAGGAGCTATAGACAAAGATCAGCCTGCACATATGTGCAGTCTGATTTTTGTCTATACCACCTGTTTTTCCTTTTTAAACCAGAAAAGTTTATGAAATCATATTTTCAAAATCAAATGCTGACTCACAAGTAGGAAATACAGAGCTTTCAGCCCTTTGATTAATGCATACTTTTGCCAAGGTTTTTTATTCAGCATGACAAGGGTTAAAAAAATGATGTGCTATGTTCCAATAAGGGCATATGTTCTTGTATATATCACTCATCAAATGTTTATATCTGCTTATAACAGTTAACCCTTTGCTGTTTAATCCCTGATTTTTATGTGCCTGTGATTTTATGATTGAGAAAACATTGTGAAAAAAGAAGAAATTGCTTCTGACAAGCAATTTCTTCTTTTTCCACACTATTTTCTACCCTACTGAATGGTTATTTTTCAAATTAAATCCACTTTAAATTTTCGTCTGCAAGACCTTTGAATTTGGACAGGTCCAAAATTTTGTAAAACAAGAAAGGGTTAAGTTAAGCAGCATCAATAACATCATAAATGATCTTCTGTTGTGTTATACAAAAGAGCTTATCAGCAGGGTGACATTTATGTCTGTAAATGTCTAAAAGTGCAGACACAAATATTTAAAGTATGTTGCACAAAATTGTAAGTACATAAAGATGTACCATGAAATTAGGCTTTTAAACTGCGATCATCCCATTAGCCTTCCATGCATGTCAATATAATCATAGATGTTGTCATATGGTGTTATACAAAAGGGCTTATCAGCAGGGTGACATTAATGTCTGTAAATGACTAACAGTGCAGACACAAATATTTAAAATAGGTTGCACAAAGATGTAAGTGCATAAAGATGTACCATGAAATTAGGCTTTGAACTGTGATCATTCCATTAGCCTTCCATGCATGTCAATATAGTCATAGATGTTGCCAAATGGTGTTATACAAAAGAGCTTATCAGCGGGGAATTCTTTATTTGTATGTGACTGCCTGAAACAGACACTAACACTGAGAACATTGTTGCTTTAGTTGTCAAGTCTATATAAACTTACCATGAAATTAGGCTTTCTAAAGGCTTAAAAGAAATGATTGCACAACAATGAAGTATGTTCTGTATACACCTGCATTCTTGCATTTTTGACAGTTAAAATGGCTGCAATATCCAATTTGCTTCACCCAGATTTATTTTAAATTATCTATGTGATATCAAATATAGTTAATCTCATTTTCATTATGTCATAATGAGGAATGTTTTCAAATAATTAACATCCTTCAATCTTAGTTAAGCCTTATCTTTCTAATTTTAGCCCTAATATCCCAATGAACTTTGACTAAATTTACATTTTATTTCCATTTATTGCTCATTTTCACCCTCCTGTGACAGTCTAGCAGACTCAAGTTAGGTTCTCCTATCATAAAATTGACTTATGAATTAGTTTATGATGCTTTTTACATGTACCCATCAAATTGGGTTGATAATTGTTGACCTATGTGAGATGGCTGCTGGAGGCTAGAAAAGTATGTAATGGGGGACTGCTGTTAGATATACCAGAAATCCATTGTAAGGTGCTCCAGCCGCAATCTAACTGAAAGATTGTTGAAAGTGGTGTTAAACCCCATTCAAACAAAAAAATCTGGTATTTTCCATTAAAACATTCTGATTTCGTTGAGAGTGATAGAGAAAATGAATTTCCAGGAAAAAATTGTAATTATACTTACAACTTAATATTCAACTGAACGCACAATACCCTGTAAGCTTGCTCTGTAAGAAATTAGGAGATTTTAAAAATGGATTAACAACAACAACACCAACAACAAAACCTGGAATGGAATTACACATTAAGTCTTGAAGTAAATGTATGCTTAAATTTATCATTAATACTCTGATAGGGCAAATTGAAAAATTGACAATTCAATTGAATGAGTGGTTATTGCAAAAGTATTTTTTTTAAAAATGCCAAACATTTGTTGACACTTACAACATCATAATTTTGCACTTAACCCTTGTCATGCTGAATAAATTTTGGCTAGAAATTTTTCATCCAAATCAAAGGACAAAAAGTACTGAAAGTACCAACTGTAGGTCAATTTTCATTTGAAAAACTAAATCCATTGACAATTCTGGTTTGAAAGTGAGAAACAGGTGGTTCAGACTAACAATTCAGACTGGCAGGAATATTCCCGGTTTAGCATGACAAGGGTTAATAAAAAGGTTTTTTGCATCTAGAAGAGCAATAATATTATTGATTAGCATACTGATCAAACTTCAATACAGTCCATACACAATAAATAGTATTGTCAAAGTAAATTGACAAAATAATTTACCCTGAATGGCTGATATTGATGATCAATCAGAATTATGAAGCAAAAGTATTTACAATAATATCAAATTGCGTATGATACCGTGTTTCTCCTAATAAACACTTCGGGGAGCTATACATATCATGGTCAGGGAATTTTTATTTAGTATGCATTTTCTGATTAAAAAACCCCATTATACTTATGTCTTTTAGGCCCTCTTCCCTTTAATATGAGGTAATTTTCATCTAAACAATCATATAAATGATTGTTAAGAGGGAATTCAGATCAAATTAGAGAATAAGTCTCAACAAGTTCTTAAAATTGAGGCATTCGAAGCGAGTTATCTAGGTAAAAAAAGTAGGGGTGCTACTATTAGGGAGGGCATTATTATTAGCATCTTCACGAGTCAAGGGGTATCGAATCAATAAGATCTTCTCGAATACCCCTTGACTGAATGAATAGGTATTTTCTGTACGATTTATTTTTAGCTGGCAAACAAAAGGTCAAATGCGATTTCTGTGACTGCCAATCAGAGAGCTTCTCACAAACGACATCGGTACCTTTTAATCCCTATGGCAACCTGTTGTATTCCGACGACTGTGTAGATAACCCTTCATTCATGGATAAAGAAAATGCGTCGCATCGAAGACGCTAACTTTTTAGTACGTTTTTATTCGGTGACAGATAGATTTTTAAAATCAACAAAATATAAATCACTTCCTTTTTATCAGAATGATAGGAATAGTAAGCCGAAAGTTTCCTCATTGTCCACCATAAATGTTTCCGAAGCTCTCCCCCCCTTAAATTACATCAAAAATGTGAGTTGGGAATTCAGATATTATCTTTCACACGTTTTGTATTTTTGCTGGCTAACAAAAATAACATGAAATGATTTTGAGTTAATCTATCTCCCATATTGTTCCATAGAAGAACATTTTGGATAGCCTTCTCTCCCTCCCCCCCCCCCCAAAAAAAATGTATGAAATAACAAGAGCACCGCCTACGGGTGCCTACGCTCGGCTGTCGAGTGCTGGATGGTGGGAAAAAAATCTAAGTAAAAAAAGGAGCATAATTTGCACAAAATGCATCTAGAGTTATCCCCCTTGATAGTATAGGTTGCTCTTTTGATGGTGAACATGTGTGCCAAGTTTCAAGTGAATGCCTTCAGTAGAACCAGAGATATAACAAAATGTCAAAGTTTTCGCACGACGACGACAACGACGACGACGACAACAACACAGAGGCTATAGCAATACCTCGGGTTTTCTCCGAAAACAGCCGAGCTAAAAATAAATAAAATTAATGGCCAGTTTTTTTTATTTTTTGGGGTTTTTTTATTGAAAGCAAATATATTTCTATACTACATAGAATATAGTCAACGGGCGGCAAAACTACTTAATCATAACTTGAATAAGCTGTAGCCACGAGATTTTGGAATACCCCACGTTAAAACGTGTATATATCATATATATTAGTGATAAAAATCAAATTATCTCTTTTTAATTACAAATACATGTGCAATTCGATTTGGATTGGACATTGCGCTTGATTGATTGCTTTGTTTTAATCGTCGTGAATAAGTTGTTTCATGGCAAATCTAAGTTTTAAATTTATCGTAACATTGTGACTACCTGCAATATGGGTACTTTTCAAATTAAAGTTAATTCAAATAAATAATGAAGACAAATTATAACAATACACAAATAAATTGATTAATTCTTCGGCTCCCACAATATTCTCACACGATATTTATTTTACACAGATAGAGGATTTTTATTAAAAATTGTTCTAATATTTTCTTTCTTTATTAATTTATTTTCATATTTTATTCTCTTTATTTCTCTTGTCATTTAATGTGGTTAAAGAAAAGTCTGCTGGAAAAGAAGGAGAAAAACTCCCGAATAAAAGAATTCATAAGCAAATTCAAGTAAATTATCATTTCTAAATTATTTCTATTTATAAGACGGCTTAAATATTGAATTTATTCCAAATTTTAAATTTCACGTACTTCAATATAGATGCATTCTACTATATTGGAGTATGCCATCGATAAGGTCTAAAACATTGAAAACTTAAACAGGTATTGATTGATTAAATAACTTGAAAATTCAAATAAACTTTGAAAAATTGTAATACACTGTCATCAAGGGTAGAAAAAGAAGAATTTGAGAACCTTTCAATGTACCATCAAATTATTAAAAAGATATGTTGTCATTTGAACAGATATAGGAATTTCGATCAGTTTTTGTGATTGTGTATTTCAGTCTTGCTAAGTGTCACAATTACCTAAAACTGAAGGGGTTAAGCGCAATTCTAAGGGTTAATTTCACATCTGGAAAGTAGCCGCGGGGTATATTGATCTAACATACCTCCCGCTGTAGGACCTTTATGTAAGAAGGTTACTGATTGGTCCGCCTCGTTTTCTGTTCTGTGACGTCACGCATACAGAAATTACCCATTCAATCAGCCAAGGGTAAATATTATTGTAAATATAGTTGCAATCAAATAAGATAAAGCATTCTGATTGGTTTAAATCGCATCACATGGGGAAATCCATTAAACTTTATTTCTGTATAAAATGCAATAGGTCCTTCGAGAAACCCTGACCTTCGATCTGCAAGTCCTATATTTTTTTAACTCAAATAACCCTAATTCCTGATCCACAAAGCAACATTGTTATTTATTCTATTAGAAATTAAGATTTTCGAAAGAATTTTAAAATCAATGAAGACCATCAAGCAACCTTCTCAACTAAGACCAACCATACCATTTTCGTGTAAAGTACCTCTACGAATTTCAAAACTGTCATTTAGTGTTTAACTTTTATGCCATTCAACTTCGACAGCGAGATAAAAAATACACGATCTAAAAATAGATTGTGTAATTTATACAACTTGAAGCTTGAATGTATTGCCAATTTTTTTTAAAAGTTTCTTTGATTTAGAGAATTGCAATAATAAAGGTCAAGTGTCTTTTTTACTACTTTTATTGGAGTATAAAGTGCAATTGCCTCAGCACATGGCTTAATCATAACGCCGTATGGCAATTGCACTTATATATAATACTCCAATAAAAGCAGTGAAAAAGACTCTCATCCCTATAATTATTGATAGTGTATTAGTGTTGATGAAGATTGGTCAGTACTATTTCAATTCAATATTATTGTTGATATAACTGACTGCATATTGATGGCTCAGGGCATAACAGTTGTGACTGCCTATAAACATATAGGCAATTACATACAGCTATTTTACGCTGATCAATTGATATGAGCTATGTAAAGTATGATCATTATGATGGCTGCCTGTTGCAACAAATATCTAAGTATAGTTAGGCCTGTATGCAAGATTTCCAACAATTTCAAAAATGTGCAAAGCAGACTCTGACCAACCTGTGCATCCCCACAGTCTGCCAAGAATTTGTATTATGCGTTTGGTAAAAAGGATAAGGTCTCAAAGTATATGTAGGCCATCATGTAAATTTATATTAACAGCATGTGCCTGTCTAGGCTAACCAATGTTTGCACCTCGTTAGCATTTCAAATTGTTGGAAATGACATGAACAGGCTCAGTTTCATTTTGATATTAAAAAGTTTGTGATTTTAAATGTGGAAAATATTTGATCATTTAAGTTTTGTACTAAATCTTAACCCGTCATGCTGATCCCAGAATATTCCTGCTTTGGCAGGAGGTATGGACAAACATCAGCCTGCACATTTGTGCAGTCTGATCTTAGTCCATACAACCTGAACCTGATTTTTCTTTATAAACCAGAAAAGTTTCAGAAATTATATTTTCAAAATCAAATGTTGACTCGCAATTAGGAAATACAGAGCTATCAGGACTTTCATTTATATATAATTTTGCCAAGGTTTTATATTCAGCATGACAAGGGTTAATAAAACCCAGAAATTCTCCTGGGGCCAGTTTCATCAAAACATTTAGGACGTGTTTTTGTCTACTGTTGACTTTCGAATAGGTTACAACAACAATCACTTTACATAGGTATTGATAGATAGGTGATATGTGATTTTTGTCCTCAATTTGTGGCAAGTTTTCGGTAGGACAAAAATACGTCTTAAATGTTTTGGTGAAACAGGCCCCTGGTTTACAGTAAACAAACAATTACTGGCATGGTCAGAAGTAACAATTTAAATTCTATTATTCAATCTTTGCAATTCAAATTTCACCCTAAAAAGGTTACATCCAACCCTCGCATTAATGTGACCCCATTTATATTCGGAGCAGGTGGTTCGACGGCAATCTATTGTCCAGTCTCTGCGATATTAGACCATAACTTGATCCCTATCTAACTTCGAGTGAAAGCTGCTCCTTTATAATTCATTCGTCAACAAAAATAGGGTCAGCATAATTAATTTCTTCGACGACTAATAATAGTCTCCATGAAAGGACGACTTGAGGCGCGAAAGTAATGTCTAAGTGGTGTGGACAGTGAAGCTCTGCCCAAATTGTTGGTTACCATATCAGCTGTTGCCCATAACAACTGATGACCTCTATTTCAGTCAAATTTCGCAATAAAAACGGACATTCCTGAAGTTGATAAGTAGAAAGCTCCGCCCACTGTTGAGATCTTACTTTTTCTATTTAACCCTTTGCTGATTAATCCCTGCTTTTTACGTGCCTGTGATTTTATGATTGAGAAAATATTGTGAAAAAAGAAGAAATTGCTTCTGACAAGCAATTTCTTCTTTTTCCACACTATTTTCTACCCTACTGAATGGTTATTTTTCAAATTAAATCCACTTTAAATTTGCGTCTGCAAATCCTTTGAATTTGGACAGGTCCAAAATTTTGTAAAACAGGAAAGGGTTAAATCCTTACAAGAAGATTAATGACTGATTCAAATTGGAAGATGTTGTAGCAGAAGTACTGATAAGAGGAGGGATGTGTGCCCTATGTCATTGGTACTCATTGGAATCCTCTTGTCAAGACAATTCCAATGACTTCTCACCACAATATCCGATTTGTGCAAGTATTGTTACCCTTGTCATGCTGAATAAATTTTAGCTTAAAAAATTCATTAAAATCAAAGGGCACAAAGAGTCTGAAGGCACCAATTATTAGTAAATTTTTATTTGAAAAACTAAATCTATTGACAATTTTGGGTTGAAAGTGACAAACAGGTGGTGTAGACTAACATCAGACTGCACATATGTGCAGTCTGATGTTTGTCTATAGCTCCTGCCAAAGCAGGAATATTCTGGGTTCAGCATGACATGGGTTAAAATTATTTACTCCCTTCTTTATCTGGTTGTGGAAATTATAAAATTGCTGTTAAAAAGGAAAATATATATTGATGAAAAGAGAAATTTCATTTTTTTTTTTTTTACATTGACATTTTAAACTGACTGTCTAATTGTTCTTTTATCTTTTCAATTTTCGTCGTCATGCTGAATAAATTTTGGCTAAAAATTTTCATCAAAATCAAAGGACAAAAAGCACTGAAAGTACCAACTGTAGGTCAATTTTTATTTGAAAAACTAAATCTATAGACAATTCTGGTTTGAAAGTGAGAAACAGGCGGTGTAGACTAACATCAGAATGCACATATGTGCAGACTGATGTTTGTCTATAGCTCCTGCCAAAGCAGGAATATTCTGGGCTCAGCATGACAAGGGTTTAAATTATTTACTCCCTTTTCTATCTAGAGTTCTGGGTTGCGGAAATTATAAAATTGCTGTTTAAAAGGAAAATATATTATATTGATGAAAAGAGAATTTCAATTTCTTTTTTTTTTACACTGACTTCTTAAACTGACTGTCTAAATGTTCTTTTATCTTTTCAATTTTCATCAAGTTACCTTGTAGTCAATTTTAGTCCTTGTCATACTGCACATAGACTTGCCCCAGTCTCACTGACCTGAAGTATTGTGAAAAGAGCAAAATTCAACTAGAGAAAGAGTGTATCATTGTAGGATTTAGGCCCCTCCGTGCTCGAGGCATACATGGCATACATGGTATGGACCATGAGAGAGAAAGAAGCGGATACAAGGAGTTCTGGGTTCATACGTCCCTAGCTCTTCTACGAATAGACCTCCTTGGTTCTTTAACGTGCCCAGTGTAAAGCACCGATACACGCAAAGCTACCTCTGGGTTCCTTACCAGTTCACTTCTAATTGGGCGGGGGATAGCAAGTATCCCTGAAAATTCCTGCCGCGTTCGGGATTCGAACCACGGACCTTATGATTAGTAGTCCGATGTTTTACCACTAGACCACCGGGCCGCCCCTGACTAAAGAAAGATAATTTCTTATCAGCTTATATTCCTCTGACTGGCTGATCAGTTTTTGAGAATATGGGAGATAATTGGAAATTGAAATAGTAAAACATGAGTAGTGTTCCTTATTTATGTCTATTTCAACACTAACTGACAGCCAGGGAGCCCGAGGCTATACTGCACGATGAATATTCATGCTTTTGGAGGAGGTTTGGACATAGATCAGCCTACATTTATGGGCAATCTGATCTCAGTCTATTCCACCTTAATAACCTTCTTAACAAGATGTGTTTGTGAAACACGAATGCCCCCGTAACAGCATTTTTTTTAAAGTTTGACCTTGACAGATGACCTTGACCTTGTCACATGACCTTGACCTTGTCACATGACCTTGACTTTCGTGTACAGCTTTGTATGTCAAATACTTTTGGAGAAAAGGCAAAGGTTACGTTGTCGGGTTAAGTTTTCGGACAGACGGACGGACGGACAGACGGACATGAGAAAAAAAATATGCCCCTGATCTCTCGATACGGGGGTATAAAAATTAAAGCAGTAAAGATAGCATTTTTTTTGTTTAAAAAATAGAGTAAAACTTACATTTAGCAACCACTAAGGGGACCACTAAAAATCGGTTGCTTATGTACATGGTCACTTAATACAATATTTAATTAATATCGTCTCACTGAGACGATTCAAATGGGTTCCAACATCATGATTTTCAATGATAAACATTTTTCATTTAAGAATGTCCACTATTTCAGAGACTTTGCTAATGGTTAGTGGACCTTTTATGATAGTCCCTTAATAGAAGTGGTTTCTAATAGATGCGGTAGCTTGAGCATTATAGACTGTACTGATTCACAATAAGTGCATCCAGTACTTACAGCCTTTAGATTTTAATGCAATTTAGATTTATATGCAATCTAGATTTATATGCAATTTTGGAAAGGTTTTTATTCAACATGACAAGGAAAATATTGGTGACTAAATCAACAGGGCCTACCAGCAAAAGTTTGCCCTTAACTGAATGCTTGATGTGGCCTCCAACAGCCAAATAATATTATTGACAATAATAATTTGAAAATGGCAATTAATCAATTTTTAATAATAAAGTCCAGCTATTGTCATGGCCTGGTGTCCATCATGAGTGTGTGTCCGTCAGTTAACTTTTCCTTTAAACATCTTCTGATCTGAATCCACTTGGTTGGTTTCAACGAAACTTTACCAGAATGTTCCTTTGGTGACCCTTTTCAAAAAATTGTTCACGAAATTTAGATTGGTCCACACATATGGGTGTGGCAGGGCGAGGCTTATTTGAGCCAAAAATCTTTAAACAACATCTTCTTCTGAACCACTGGGCTGATTTCAATGAAACTTTACCAGAATGTTTCATTGATGACCCTTTTCAAAAATTGTTTGCAAAATTATGATTGGTCCATAAATATGGGTGTGGCAGGGTGGGGCTTTTTCTGAGTCTCCACAGTAGTGAATATTTTCACTTTAAATTCTTGGAATAACATCTCCTCTTCAACAATTATAGGTAAATGTGAATAAAACTTTGCCAGAAAGTTACTGTGATGAGATCCACTGGACCAATAAAATTCAGGTGAACAGTTTAGGGCCATTCTGGCCCTCTTGTTATTTTGTTGTCTGCAAAGACTATTTTGAATTCAGATCAATCAAAGTCAAAATTGTTAGGTAATGGCTGAAATAAAATTTATTTTACAATTCGAGTCTAATAAGTGTGAATTTTTTTAAAATGATATATAAATAGTCTTCTTCCATGTAATGTTAAATATTCGTTCATTTCTGATAGCTAAGAAAGGATGTATTTATGGTAGTACTCAGGTGTCAGAAATACCAAGAATTAATCCAATATAAGGTGCTCCAGCTGCCACAATATGACTGATACTGACTTTAAAGTACAGCATAAAACCCCATTCAAAAAACAAATCCCCTCGAAGCCATAATATGATCATACCGATTTCTAAGCATGACATAACAAAAATTCTCTATAATTTCCCAGTTATTCAGATGCATGGATATTATGTGTGGGTTGCAGCGATATTAAGATGCAGTTAAACTAGATTAATCTATAGATGAAAGCCAAATAACATCTGTTATTTTCCAGTGCAAATAGGTATTAGCCCGACACTTGGTGCAAATTGTTTTATGTCACATTGCCCTCAGGATGGAATGCACTATTGTTATTATCAAAGTACTGCAAGTTCTGTTGGTTAACGAGGAAGGTCATCTTGCAGTGCAAGTTTTACAGTTGTTGACACTACATGTTTTTCAATGGGGTATCACAGGAATCCCTTCCTGTTATGGTAGGGATCTCTGCAGATAATTGGTGATCAATCCCTACCTCGATGTACAAAATTTTGGTAGAATTTTTACAAGGAAAAGCAAAGATTATTGATAAATTTCTTTGCAAGCCAACGTTTCTTACAAAGGTAAGGAACAATGTGGAGTTAGAACCTTGGCTTGAAAAAATTGGGTTCTGATTAAAAATATCATCCAAATGTTATAGATATAAAAGTATCCTGATGGAATCCCTTGCTTTGAACTAATGGGACCCCTCCCAATATTAGTTAGTGTCAAACCCTGATTACCTTATTTCCTCTACTAATAGAGCCTAAGGCTGCCTTCTCTAATATAAGCACGCCTACATTTATAACTAAGAAAATCAACTTCAAATGCCTTTATTTTAAGAAATTTTTTAGACTTCTGCTCTTACTTGAGACAAATTTTCTCTATACAATCATTTATATGATTGTTAAGGGGAAATTATGACTCAAATTAAAGGGAAAAGGGTCTAAACCACACTAGTTTAATGATTTTCTAATTATAAAACTGATACTAAATAAAAGCTCCCTGACCATATTATGTATTGCTCCCAGGAGCATTCATTAGAAGAAATACAGTAATCATGTTTACTGGATGAGAGGAGAGATTACATGTGATGATTGGACATCATCATCTAATTCATTGCTCAAATATCTTACACAGTTTATTTTATTTGTAAGAACAATGTTGATGAGACTTATTGCAGTTGAGATTTTGATAAGTCCTGAAAGTTAAACATCAATAAGATTAAGTGAAGCAATGTTTCAAGCAATAAAAACTCTAGTAAAGTCGATTTTGTAGGTATTCAATCAAGATTTAAAATGTCAGTTCAAGAAATAGTCTATAGTTCTTGAACCAGTTCTTAAACTCAGATTCAAGAATGTGGAGTCGCTTGAAAAACAAAATCTGACTCATAATTGCTGCATTCGAAGCTTTTAGCACTTTCCTTTTATACAATTTTACTATGATATTTATTCAGCATCACTAAGGTGAGTGACCATGCATAGGGCAAACTAGCAATTACTTCTATTAAGCTGGGGTCAATAAATTAAACTATAAGCATCACAGTTGAGTCCTCTTCAACTTCAACACTGATAATAGCAACTTGCCACTTAATTGCAAGTGACTTTGACAACTCACTGCCTTTTAATTGCAAGTGACTTTGACAACTCACTGCCTTTTAATTGCAAGTGACTTTGGCAACTTGCTGCCTTTTAATTGCAAGTGACTTTGACAACTCACTTCCTTTTAATTGCAAGTGACTTTGGCAACTTGCTGGCTTTTAATTGCAAGTGACTTTGACAAATAATAGATGCTTTAAAAAGCAACTTTTGGATAAAAGCATTAAAACTTGATAGGAAATTTCAAACGCTATTAAGAGGATTCTATTTTATTGTATAAATATATAGAGGATATTGAATGAGTGGTCATTTATTACCGAATATTTCAAACAAGTCAGCTATGAACAGATTAAAACGAGGCTTTGCTGAGTTTTTATCAGTTTTGTAAGATAATTTTCATATATTCTGTACCTAATGACCACAAATTTGATATTCTTTTTATAATATGACCCACATTTTTGTGATAAAACAAGTAAATTACGATATCTATCGATTGGAGTTATTCCGCGAAACAGTATAACGCCGTTTCTGAAATGACATCAGCAAATCCATTATTACATCATTCTCACATGGAAAATATAACGTTGATGCCCGTTCTTAGCTCATTTGCATAGTTATTCCACTAGTGTAATAACTCCAGTGTAATATAAAAATATTCAATGGGGTTATTTCAATCCCACGACATATAGGGCATACTATAAATTTGTTTAACACATACTCTTTAATATTGTCCATACACGATGAATAATATTTTCAAGATTAACAATGTTATTCATCATGTATTGTCAAAATTTCAAGATTCATCAATGACATTTTAGCAATATTGTTTTCAATAATTGATTTTATATGAGTGATATTGAAGGTAAATTCAATATTATTTTCAATAAATGATAGTTATTAGTATAAAACAGCTAGGCTGGCTGAACTTTGAATGCTTTGATTTCAAAGGCTAAAGTACTGAACTGACCTACTTTCAATATTAATTCATTGCGGTGGGGTAAGATAACAGCATCATGTGGTCACTTTCTCTCTTTCAATTTTCAGAGACAACCCTATCTATATCCCCTAAAATTAAAATCCATTAGCTCTCATCATCTTGGCCCCTAATTTGATGGGCAGTGGCCCTTTTCATTGCCCACGATCCAGTTTCCGTGACAATAGACACTAGCTGGGTCTTTAGTAAGGGAACCCCGAGTAATTTAATCAACGGTTTTCTTCTGAAAGATTGTTGCATCAACTACAAGATCTCAGTTAAACCATCATTTTTCAGATTTTGAAAGAGATTAATGAAAGAGAGCCAATGTCATAGCCCAGTAGTAGGGCCTCTGACTATAATTTAAAAGATCCCGAGTTCGATCTCTGATGGTGGCACTCTTCCTTTCTGACTATTTTGTCTCCAACCAATTGGTTGATAATCATAGACTTATAAGGGATAGCAACTTGAGGCTAGGAAAGGATGTAATGGTAGCACTGGCTTGAGCAATACATTACAAGGAATCCCGTTTTAGGTGCTCCAGCTTCTGAAATATGACTGAAAGATTGTTAAAAGCAGTGTTAAACCCCACACAAACAATCAGGTGAAAAAGATTGGTTAGTTTCTGAAATCTTATTTGAAGAATCTTCTCCAGAGTCAAAGTTTGGTAACTCTAAGGGCACATTTGAGTTGGATTCCCTTTTAATGATTCAGGATGATCATCATGCCTATATGCCGTACTTACCCACATGCAATATTATTACATGGGTGGGGACTGAACAACGGGACAGGGCTCCTCCTACATATTTAGAAAAAATATTCTTGTTTTTAGCAAGGTGGATAGATCTCAAGTGCAGTTCACAAGAACTATAACTGCTTGTTTCATTTAAGGGGGTTATTGCCTTTGGTTAAATTTATAACTTGTTTTTGTCTGGAGCATATCCAAAAAGTATGCAAGCTAGAATCATGACACTTCACAGGTGGATAGATCTCATTGAGGAGAAATGCAGTGCACAAGAACCATAACTCTCCTCATCATATTTTTTCAGTTATTTCCCTTTGTTAATCAACTATGAAATAGGCCATTGACCTGCTCTTTGACAAACATCTCCTGTTTTCCTTAGATGAAGAGGCTTGATCTCAAATGGATGCACTCATCCTTTCTGATTTTTTGTCTTTAAGGGTTTGCAAACTTGAGGCTAGGAAAGGATGTAATGATAGCACTGGCATGAGCAATACAAGGAATCCTGTTTTAGGTGCTCCAGGTGCTGAAATATAACTGAAAGATTGTTAAAAGCAGTGTTAAATTCCATACAAACAATCAGATGAAAGAGATTGATTAGTTTCTGAAATCTTATTTGAAGAATCTTCTCTATTTATCACAGTATGGTCTCTTAGGGCACTTTTGAGTTGAACTCCCTTTGAATGATTCAGAATAATCATCATGCATACATGCAGTACTTACCCACATGCAATATTATTACATGGGTGGCAGTGTTCCCACTGCTGCTTCAATCTGGGGGTAAAAATGGGTATTTCACAGCATGCATGTACCCCCCACTTTTTAAGACGAAGGAAGTTGCTTGCAAAAATTGAGGGTACAAGCTCCAATTTGGGGGTAAATAATACCCCATTTGAGGGTTTTTGGGAACACTGGGTGGGGACTGAACAACCGGACAGGGCTCCTCCTGCATATTTAGAAAAAAAATATTCTTGTTTCTAGCCAGGTGGATAGATCTCAAGTGCAGTTCACAAGAACTAAAACTGCTTGTTTTATTTTAGGGGGTTATTGCCTTTTGTTAAATATATATCTCGATTTTTGTCTAGAGCATATCCAAAAGTTGCAAGCTAGAATCATGAAACTTCACAGGTGGATAGATCTCAATGAGGAGAAGTGCATTGCACCAGAACCATAACTCTCCTTGTCATATTTTTCAGTTATCAACTATGAAATATGCCATCAACCTGCTCCTTTACAAAAATCTCCTGTTTTCCTTAGATGAAGAGGCTTATATGCATTTGAAATGAAGGAGAAAGTCTTTTGAACCTGCTCATATTGGTTAAGGCAAATTCCTGTTATAATACAAAAAAACTTTCACAGATAATATAGACCAAGATCAGCCTGCACAGCTGTGCAGGCTGATCTTAGTCTACACCACCTGCTTCCTGCTTGATCTTTCTAGTAGAATATGAACTTGGCTAAAATGTTGAAATGGTCCAATTATTGACAAATTATTTGAAACAAAATTTAACCCTTGTCATGCTAAACCCGTTATATTCTCTCTTAAAAGGTGGTATGGATAAAAATCAGATTGCACATATGTGCAAGCTGATTTTAGTCTATATCACCTCCTTATTCCTTTTCAATGCAGAATTAATTAAGAAATTGAATATCAAAAGGAAGATTTCTCCATACTCTTGGACAGTAGTGCTTTAAGGACTTTAATTTTACTACAGTTTTGCTAAGGTTTTTATTCAGCATGACGAGGGTTAAATTCAGCGTGTCAAGGGTGAAAATTAAACAAAAAGTAACAGACCATCAGAGTAAAAGGAAGAAGACTGATTTTACTACAGTTTTGCTAAGGTTTTTATTCAGCATGACGAGGACTAAATTCAGCAGGTCAGGGGTTTAATTACACAAATCAACTAACTAACCATCAGGGTAAAAGGAAGAAGACTGATTTTACTGCAGTTTTGCTAAGGTTTTTATTCAGCATGACGAGGGTTAAATTCATCAGGTCAGGGGTTTAAATTAAACAAAAACAACTGACCATCAGAGTAAAGGGAAGAAGACATTATCATCGAATTACAAGCTCAATCTCTGCGTTTTCCCTTTTCAAATTGAAAATTATGGGCGTCCGGTGAGGTCCCTTTGAATTACACAAGACCCTCGGCCTTTAAATCTCAGGACAAGGCCCTTCTTGAGGTCACACAGGATCAAGGGTCATTGAGGGTCACTTTCATTCAAGGTCGGCGGATATTTGAGGTCATTTAAGGTAACTTCTAACTTAGGGTTAACTCAGGCCATGAAATGATGGATTACAGTCAGAAAATTGTTTCTGAAAAAAGGAATGGTATAATGGCTCATTGTGCAACAGTTATAACTGCCCATATGTTTATCGGCAATTACAGCTTTTAACACAGAGCCATCAAAATGTTCATTCAGATGTTACAAAAAAATATATATCTACACATTGAATTTTATTGTAGCTTTCTGAATAAGCAATTGATTATGATTTTTTCACTTTTTCTTTCAATGATTATGACTGAATTTTTAACTGTTGACAAAAACATTAATTTGCAGCATTCAAAATTAATAATGTGAAGTTATCAACATAATCATTATATAATAATAGCAGGTAAATAAATAACAAAATTTCTGTTACAGAATTTCTCTAAATTCACATTGAATTTATACAGCAGCAGCCAGCTCATTTAAAGAAACCTTAATTAAAACAGATCATCGCTCAGCTTAATTCATAACTTCAAAAATGTTTGTGTGCATATTGCAAATAATAGCACTTTTCAGATTTCATTTTGGCAATTTTAGTATATTCGCCAACCATATTTATCAAAAAAAAAAGGCTCCCAGGAGCTAAAGGGAACATGGACTGTGAGGGACTTTTCATTCTGCAACCGATTTCTGAAGCTAAATATGTATCAAATTGCTATATCATTAATATTTCCCTCTTTTATTTGATATAAATTTCCTCTGATCAATCATTTTATTATTTAGAGGGAATAAACTTTAAAGCAAAAACACTTACACATTTTAATATTAAATTTTAAGTAAAATATTAAATAGCAGCAAAAAGATTAACATAGATAGTTACGACTGTTTGGTGTAAAAGCCCTTGATCTTTAATATTAAATTTCCATCATTTCAAATCACTCCAGAGTTTTCTCAGTAAACAGTGTATGGGGAGATACTGAAAGACAGCGTGGTCTTATTAGAGTGGACTCGTTATTGGTCCACAACATTTTGAAAGTAATGAACTTAACCCTTTCCTGTTTTACAAAATTTTGGACCTGTCCAAATTCAAAGGCTTGCAGACGAAAAATTAAAATGGACTTAATTTGAAAAATAACCATTCAGTAGGGTAGAAAATAGTGTGGAAAAAGAAGAAATTGCTTGTCAGAAGCAATTTCTTCTTTTTTCACAATGTTTTCTCAATCATAAAATCAAAGACACGTAAAAAGCAGGGATTAAACAGCAAAGGGTTAAAATGATTCTTCATTGGTTTACATGATATTAGGATAAAATATAATTCCTAGACTATGTCTATTACACCGAAAACAGTTTCAAGAGTGAAGTATTTCAAGAGAAGTATTTTAAATTTGGTAATGCGTCTGGGACTTAGGAGAAAGTGAAAATTTGCGGTAATAAAAAATTCAATTTTTTTGCAAAAAAGCATGGAAAACTTAAATCGATACCAGACTTCCAGATTTACTTGAATTACTGTCACAAAATTCCCCATATGACAAATAAGTTTTGAAAAATATAAATCGGGGCCCATCACACAAAATAGGGCCTTCTAAGGGAATCAAAATTTCCATTTTTTATTGATTCAAATATCCAAATGTAAAATGTAAAATCTTTTTTTTTTTTTTATTTTCATTAAGAAAGTTATCTTAATTTACATTCTTTTTTTATCTTTGAAATGGACTCAAAAATGATTTGGAAAATATTGTTGCTAAAGGAGAAAAAACTTGTAACACACGATTTTTCCTTTTGCCATGATATTTTTACAGCATAATTTAATTTCTTCAGACTCTACAGAAAAATGGGTCCTCAATTTAAAATACAAAGTATTAATGGCCCTTTCATTTCAATTCGAAGCATGTAATTGTATAGTAACACTCTAAGGGAGATAAATACTGTTTTACTTTACCACATCTTTTTACTCTTAATGAATATGAATTTTTGTTTGGAAAGGGGTTTAACGCTTGTGCATGTGCAAAGATAATTAACAATATCATACCAAGAAGAACCAAGCATTTGATATCACTGTCAAACTAAAGGTAGCAGAAGCGTAATAGTTCCGCAACATTTCGGCCCTAAGGAACCTTCACAATGTTGACCGAGGTTTCCTAATGAAAATCACTATGAAACTTCGGTTAACACAATTTAGTTCATTACTTCCAAAATGTTGCAGAACTATTACGGGTCCACTACCTTAAGATTGGTACTTCGTTTAATTTGGATCAATTTAAAAAAAATAAATTGGTACTTCTTTTAATTTGGGTCAGTTTGAAAAAAATTATCATAACATCACTTTACTTGTTACTAAATGGGTTATAAACCCTAAAGATTGCACTAAGGTAAGGGTCCACAGGTTCCTTTTTTAAAGCTAATAAAGGGGCTGTTCTAGGGGCCAGGGATCATTTGTCATGTACTCCTAGCACAAGGGTATTACCATTTCAAAAGGAAATGCTTCATCTTTTTGCTGACCGATGAATTATAATCTTATTCAAGAGCCCTTTTCAAATGGGGGCATTTCAAAGGGGTTAGGACAAAATCAACCCTTCTCCTGCTGTTCAAGGCATACACCTGTTGTGCACAAAGCTTTGGCAAGCAGTATAAGCTAAGATCAGCCTGCACAAATTTGCAGACTGATCTTAGTCTATACTACCTGCTTTTCATTCAATAATTGAGGATGAAAATTAAGCCACACTGATTTGAAATGTCTCAAAAATTTGCAAGATTAAAAACAAATTTTAAATTCAGCAGAATAGGGGTTAATATTTGATGATAAAACTAAGAGAGGATTCTCTTTGCAATAATACCTGCTTAAAAACTGATTTTGCTTACTCTTATTCATCTTCACGAGTCAAGGGGTATCGAATCGATAAGATCTTCTCGAATACCCCTTGACTGAATGAATAGGTATTTTCTGTACGATTTATTTCTAGCCGACCAATCAAAAGGTCAAACGCGATTTCTGTAACTGCCAATCAGAGAGCTTCTTACAAACAGCATCTGTACCGTTTAATCTCTATGGCAACCTATTGTATACCGACGACTGTGTAGATAATCCCTTTATTCCTGGTTTAAAGAAAATGCGTCGCTCTTTTTGTGTATGTTTTTATTTGGTGACTGGTTGATTTATAAAATCAACAAAATGTAATTCAATTCCTTTTATCATAATTTATTCGAATGCTAAGCTTTTGTTTTCATTTTTATTGAACATTGTCTTTATTCTTATAATATTTCTATGTAAACTAAAATTACTCTATTTGCAATATATAAAAATGGAAAGAATTGTGATTAAATAACAACCTGTCATCAATGTCGCGCATTATTATCAAAACTTAAATAAAATATGTGCGCTTCCCAACGGTCAAGTTAAGGCACTACTAGATGATAAAATCTTGGACTGTTTCAATTTTAAACACACTCTAATTTCAAAAAAAGAAGACAGGAAATTTTAGGTGATGTTTTTTAATCCCTATACTATTTTTGTCGACTTTAAAATAACATGAAATGGTTTTGAGTTTATCTATTTCCACCACCAACACCACCACATACACACCAATACTCCGTCGCGTCGTAAATCAAATTCCGCAATATATTTGGGAGTAAGAAAACCAAAAAAATCATTACGACATTTGAAGAAGTAATTTGGAATAAGCAACAAGTAACTATTTTCAGCAATATAAAAAATCTTAAAATTGTTCTACAGAAGAAAAGTTTGACCCCCATCCCACACCCCCTATAAAAAAAATTAATGAAATAAAAATATGAGGAAAAATTGGCCAGTTTGTAATTTTTTGTTTTACATTGAAAGCAAATAAATTTCCATAATATATAGAATATAGTCAATGGGCGACCAAAACTACTTAATCATAACTTGAATAAGCTGTAGTCACGAGATTTTTGACTGCACAATCACAATACACGAATGTATCAAATATATAAGAAATGACAATCAAATAGTCTTTTTTTTAGAAATACATGTGTAATTCGTTTTTTATTGAACATTGCACGGTATTACTTCGTTTAAAACGTCGCGAATACATTGTTTCATAGCAAGTTTGAATTTTAAATTTATCGAAACCTTGAGACTACCTACAACACTGGTATCTGTCAAATTAAAATAAATACATATGTAATAAATTCCATTTATTTCTCTTAGGTGCTTAAAGAAAAACCTGATGGAAAAGACGAGGGAATTTTCTGAAATAAAGAATTAATATGAAAGTTCAACTTAAATATCATTTCTATAAATTATTTCTTTAAGACGGCTTAATTATTGAATTCAATTCAATTTCCAAAATTTCGCGCACTTCAATGTAGAAACATTCTGCTTTATTGGAGTTTCCTTTCGATGAGGTTTAAATACAGCGCGAACTTAAACCGGTATTGATGGATTAAATAACTTAAAATTTCAAATAAACATTGAAAAACCGTAATACATCGCAGGCAAAAAAGCTGAATTTGTGAACCTTTCAATGTACCATCAAATTATTAAAAAAGTAAATTGTCACACTAGTTGTCCTTAGACGAGATATAGGAATTTCGCACAGCCTTTTGGATTGTGTATTTCAGTCTTACTAAGTGTCACTTAAAACTGAAGGGGTTAAGCGCAATTCTAAGGGTTAAATTCACATCTGGCATGTAACCGCGGAGCATATTGACCTAACATACCTCCCGCTTTCGTATCTTTTTGTAAGAAGGTTACTGATTGGTCCGCCGCGTTTTCCGTTCTGTGACGTCACGCGTACAGAAAATACCCATTCAATCAGCCAAGGGTAAGATAAGTAAAACGTTCGTAACCCTTGGCTCGACAAGATGACTCTTATTATATCAACCATTGTCATGCTGATTTAATACCTTGGTAAAATTGCTTTAAAATATAAGTCCTGAAAGTACTATCGAAGACATCGAAAGAGTTCAAAGCAGTTATTGCAAATATTTCTTAGGAGTAAATTCGTCTACAAATGATTGTATGGCTTTAGGAGAATGTGGAAGATTGCCACTTTTTGTCGACTATTATTATAGGTGCATAAAATATTGGCTCAAATTAGTACACATGCCTAACCATAGGTATCCAAAAAATTGCTATTTTATGTTAAAAGATTTAGACGAAGTAGGTAGACGTACATGGGCATCATCGGTAAAACACCTTTTGTATTTATATGGTTTTGGGATAGTTTGGCTATCGCACGAAGTAGGTAACCAAGATGATTTTTTGGTAGCATTTAAAACACGTTTAATAGACTGTGCACTTCAGAATTGGCATGAGACAATCGAAAGCCAATCAAAATGCTCCACATATAAACATTTTAAGTCTTTGCTAGAACCAGAAAAGTACCTTCAAATTGATTTAGTGTATTCTTTACGACGTTATTTGGCTAGATTTCGCTGTAGTAGCCATAAATTTAATATTGAACTAGGACGCCATAATGGCATACCAAGAATTGAACGTATCTGTAACTTTTGTTTCATTCAACATAATATTTCTTGTATAGATGATGAATTTCATGCTTTTTTCCAGTGTTTTCAATTTCAAGATCTAAGGGTTAATCTTTTATTTTCCTGGTACAAAGGATACACAACACCCGAAAATTTCTACCGATTAATGAAAACAAAAGATATCCAAAACCTAAAAAAGCTAGCTTATTTCATTGCAAAAGTAATGAAATTAAAGAACAGCTCATTAGTAAATGAATAGATCCATTAATTCGAATTTCCTTCAAAAAAGTTCGCAATGAATGTGAACGTGGTTGCGAAAAGTTTTGAGGGAAGTCGAGTTTAAATTTTGAGTTTACTTTGATCACACTTCGTGTTCTTAATATTAAGCAGTATGCGTTCTCTGACCAGGCAACTCGCTTCTATTGGTTCATTTCATTACAAATGTAGTATATTTTTGCCATAAACAATATCGTATGCAACTCTTGTCATGAATTTATGATGTAATTTATATGTGTTGTATATAATGGGCCGGTGGCCTATATGTATCTGAAATAAACTATCTATCTATCTATCTATCTATTACGAGATTATTGATATAAGTATTACGAGACAGTATGTACAAAAATATTGTTTTTATACTTTCATGATTTTAAAAGAAAAATAAGAGTGATGTTGACAAAGATTAGACTGCACATATGTACGGGCTGATCTTTGTCTATTTCTCTTGTCAGAATGTCAAGGATTAACCCTTTTCCTGCCAAATAAGGAATTTGTCTAAGAATTTTTGTAAGTTTTTTTTAAATATTTAGATTTAGAAAAACAAGAGGGCCATAGTGGCCCTTAATCGCTCACCTGAATTAATAATCTGAAAATGTTTTTCTAAGATTTGACCCCGTGACCTAGTTTTTGACACCACTTGACCCAATTTCGAACTTGTCCGAGATTTCATCAAGATTATCATTCTGACCAATTTTCAGGTTGATTGGGCTAAAAATATGGCCTCTAGAGTGTCCACAAGGTTTTTCTAAGATTTGACCCCGTGACTAGTTTTTGACCCCACTTGACCCAATTTCGAACTTGTCCAAGATTTCATCAAGATAATCATTCTGACCAATTTTCAGGTTGATTGGGCTAAAAATATGGCCTCTGAAAATGTCCACATGGTTTTTCTAAGATTTGACCCCGTGACCTAGTTTTTGACCCCACTTGACCCAATTTCGAGCTTGTCCAAGATTTCATCAAGATAATCATTCTGACCAATTTTCAGGTTGATTGGGCTAAAAATATGGCCTCTAGAGTGTCCACAAGGTTTTTCTAAGATTTGACCCCATAACCTAGTTATTGACCCCACTTGACCCAATTTCGAACTTGTCTGAGATTTCATGGAGATAATCATTCTGACCAATTTGCAGGTTGATTGGGCTAAAAGTATGGCCGCTAGAGTGTCCACAAGGTTTTTCTAAGATTTGACCCCGTGACCTAGTTTTTGACCCCACTTGACCCAATTTCGAACTTGTCCAAGTTTTCATAAACATTATCATTCTGACCAATTTTCAGGTTGATTGGGCTAAAAATATGGCCTCTTGAGTGTCCACAAGGTTTTTCTAAGATTTGACCCCATGACCTAGTTTTTGACCCCACTTGACCCAATTTCAAACTTGTCCAAGATTTCATCAAGATTATCATTCTGACCAATTTTCAGGTTTGATTGGGCTAAAAATATGGCCTCTAGAGTGTCCACAAGGTTTTTCTAAGATTTGACCCCGTGACCTAGTTTTTGACCCCACTTGACCCAATTTCGAACTTGTCCGAGATTTCATCAAGATTATCATTCTGACCAATTTTCAGGTTGATTGGGCTAAAAATATGGCCTCTAGAGTGTCCACAAGGTTTTTCTAAGATTTGACCCCGTGACCTAGTTTTTGACCTCACTTGACCCAATTTCAAACTTGTCCGAGATTTCATCAAGATTATCATTCTGACCAATTTTTAGGTTGATTGGGCTAAAAATATGGCCTCTAGAGTGTCCACAAGGTTTTTCTAAGATTTGACCCCATGACCTAGTTTTTGACCCCACTTGACCCAATTTCGAACTTGTCCAAGATTTCATCAAGATAATCATTCTGACCAATTTTCAGGTTGATTGGGCTAAAAATATGGCCTCTAGAGTGTCCACAAGGTAAATGTTGACGACGGACGACGCACGACGCACGACGGACATCAAGTAACCCCAAAAGCTCACCTTGAGCACTTCGTGCTCAGGTGAGCTAAAAAATCACACCCTCTTTCACAGTGGTAGGGATGAAAATTAGAGCAAACTCACAACCTCAGATTTCTCATGGATTGCAGTAAATAAATCATGCTTCTTAACCCTGTAAAAAAAAGTTCAAGAACTTGTTCTTGAAATTTTCTAGAACTTGAGTTGAAGAACATTCTAGAAAGTGACAGGACAGTTCAAGAAATCATAGTTCTAGCACTGGTCCAAAAATTAAATTCTACAAATATTTCTTGAACCAGTTCTTGAACTCCAATTCAAAATTTTATTAATTTTCTAGGCTTAACCACTTTTAAAAGAACTTCTTGAACTCCCATTCAAAATTTTATTAATTTTCTAAGCTTTAGCTCTTTAAAAAGCCAGGCAGTAAATTCCCTCTGTTTACTTTTGACAGAATTTCAAAAAAATATCTTATTTATGTTAGTGACAATCTGGATGGTTGAAATTTTTGCTATAGAATAGGGAAAAAATTCTATTCTAGAATATTTGCAGTCCTAAAAAGCTATAAAATGGGTCATAAACTAGGAATAGGATAACATGTATGACATAAATTAAAACATCTTGTATAAATTTAAGTACAAAAAAGGTACTGAAAAATTGTAGAAAAATCCCAGGAGTACAGGGACACATAAAAAATACCAAAATAAACCAAAATAAACAGCATTTGTAAAACTGCTGAATAACTTAAATTCATTTAATAACCCTTGTCATGTTGAATAAATTCTGGCTAAAATTTTCATCAAAATCAAAGGGCAAAAAGCACTGAAAGTCCCAACTGTAGATTTGAAAGACTAAATCTATTGACAATTGTGGTTTGAAAGTGAGAAACAGGTAGTGATGGCTAACATCAGACTGCACATATGTGCAGGCTGATGTTTGTCTATACCTCCTGCCAAAGCAGGTATATTCTGGTTCAGCATGCCAAGGGTTAAATAACAGGATGGTAGTTTGAGGCCTGATTTAACACTTTCCTGTTTTACAAAATTTGGACCTGTCCATATTCAAAGGTTTTGCAGACAAAAATTAAAGTGGATTTCATCTTAAAAATAACCATTCTGTAGGGTAGAAAATAGTGTGGAAAAAGAAGAAATTGTTTGTCAGAAGCAATTTCTTCTTTTTTCACAATGTTTTCTCAATCATAAAATAACATGCACATAAAAAGCAGGGATTAAACAGCAAAGGGTTAAAACATATCAATTTTAGTACAAAAAAGGTATTGGAAAAAATTGTAGAAGAATCCCAAAAGTACACGCACACGAAAAAATACCGAAATAAACCGCATCTGTAAAACCGTCATTAACCACACATCTTCTGCTTGCCAGACTAACTTATCATCGAAAATAATGGATTTTTACTTAAATTGAATTTTTTCAGCGATAACATTCTGTCATCTCGCTCCTTTGGGAAGGAATTTGTAATGCAAAACAATGTCTAGATCTTCCATCTTTAAAAGTTATAGTAGTTCATTTTTGTTTAATAACAATGAATGAGACATAATTCTCTAAACTTTCTTTCTTTTTTTTTCTTTTTAAATTTTTATCACAAGAGCTTATAATATTTTTGGGACCTACAATTAAAAAATGATTATCCCTTATGTTTTTCTAACTCTAATTATTTTTACACCCTTGTCATGCTGAATAATGTGGGTAAAAATTGTCATCAAAATCAAAGGGCAAAAAGCACTGAATGTACTAACTGTAGGTC